>CM035134.1:92651565-93251565 GCA_020205605.1 Panax ginseng
GTACCTCTTTTAATGTTTCCACCCATACTTATTGTCACATAAATAATTGTTTATGTAACTTATAATTCCTTACACTTTATTATATAGTTTATATTATTACATAGTTATACCAGTGTGTCACACCACATTTTCTTCTTAATGTAAGAATTATATAATATCACATGTCGTACACATATAAATTAAATGAATCATACCATTCTAGTCATGCAATTTACTTTACTCACAATAACAATTAATAATCACATATTATTAATTAATCACCATTAATATTTAATTAATATAACAATTAAAAATTAGTAATGCTTAATTGCTTACTTGGTAATTCCTTCATTAATTAATATTACTATTAATATTTTCCACCACCATGCCACACAAGGCTCTCAACGAGTTCATCACAAACTCCACAATATTCTTTCATTACTCAATTATTTAATATAATTGAGTTAACTCATCTCGTAGCACAAAAATCTTTTATACTCAATTAAATATTTATTTCCATTAATTTTTATTTATTAAGACGTGGAAATTTTTGGGTATTATATCCTCCCCCTCTTATAAAAATTCCGTCCTGGAATTGCTATAGGGTTACACAAATAGATGGGGATAGTCCCTCATCATCCTATCTTCTAACTCCCACATTGCCTCCTCGACATTGTGGTTACGCCAAAGTACTTTTACAGAAGAAATAACTTTATTCCTTAAAGTTTGCTCTTTCCTATCTAGAATTTGGACAGGAATTTCTTCATATGCTAAGTTCTTCTGCACTTGAATGGATTCATAAGAAATCACGTGTTTGTAGTCAGGCTTGTACGGACGCAACATAGATATGTGAAACACGTTATGGATATGCTCCAACTCAGGTGGTAGTGCAACTTTGTACGCTACTTCGCCCACTCGCTTAAGTATCTCGAACGGTCCTATGAATCTTGGACTCAGTTTTCTTTTCTTGTCAAAACATATCCTTCCCTTCCATGGAGATACTTTCAAGAATACGAAACTGCTGACTTCAAAATCTCGATCTTGCCGATGCAAATCTGCTTACTTTTTCTGGCGATCTTGAGCTGCTACTAGTCTGGCTCTTATCATTGTCACCACATCCGCGGTTTGTTGTACTAACTCTGGTCCGAGTATTCGCCGTTCTCCGACTTCGTCCCAATATAATGGCGTTTTGTACTTCCTTCCGTAAAGAGCTTCATACAGTGGCATGTCGATACTCGCATGGTAACTATTATTATACGCAAATTCGATTAAGGGTAGGTGATCGTCCCAATTTCCATTGAAGTCCATCACGTAAGTCCTAAGCATGTCCTCTAGCGTTTGTATTGTTCGCTCACATTGTCCGTCTATCTGAGGATGATAAGCAATACTTAACCTTAACTGTGTTCCCATCCTCTCTTGCAAGTTTTTCCAGAATTTTGATGTGAAACGCGGGTCTCGGTCAGAAACAATCGATACCGACACTCCATGTCGTGAAACGATTTCCTTTATGTACAGACTCGCTAACTGATTTAAATTGTAGCGGATCTTGATCGGTAGAAAATGTACGGTCTTTGTAAGTCGATCCATGATAACCCAAATGCCATCCAACCCTTTCTGCGTGACTGGAAGTCCTACCACGAAATCCATTGTAATATGCTCTCATTTCCACTCTGGTATTTCCAACGGTTGTAGTAAACCACTCGGCCGCTGATGCTCTTCCTTGACTCGTTGACACGTAAGACATCTACTAACGTACTCCGTAATTTCTCATTTTAAATTTGGCCACCAAAAATGTTGCCTCAAATCTCGGTACATCTTCGTGCCTCCCGGATGAACAAAATATGTTGTATTGTGTGCTTCGTGCAAAATCTCCTCTCTTAATTCAGCTACCGCTGGTACCCATACTCTACCTTCAAATCTTAAAATACCGTCTTTACCAATTCAAAATTTCTCTTCCTCATTTTCTGAAATCCTTTTCCTGCTCTTCTGACATTCTCCATCTTTCTCATGTGCTTCCTTTACTTTATCCAACAATGTCGGACAAACTTCCATTACAAATAACTTCTCTTTAAACCTCTCGGGTCCCTTCACCTCTATTTCCAACTTCTCTATATCTCTTATTAACTCTTCTTGAGTTGTCAGTTGAAACAATTTCTCCCTTCCTTTCCTGCTCAGAGCGTCGGCAACTACGTTTGCCTTCCCCGGGTGATAAAGAATATCACAGTCATAATCATTGATTAATTCTAACCACCTTCTCTGACGCATATTCAACTCCTTCTCTGTGAAGATATATTTCAGACTTTTGTGGTCCATGTATATCTCACATTTCTCTCCGTACAAATAATGTCTCCATATCTTTAATGCAAAAACTACTGCCGCTAACTCTAAGTCATGAGTAGGGTATCATTTTTCGTAATCCTTCAATTGTCATGATGCATACGCAAGTCCTCTGTGGGACACATCACTGTACACCACAAATCCTCCCGTATCATCTGGTAATGATAATACAGGCGCCTCGCTTAATCTCTTCTTCAACTCTTGAAAACTCTCTTCGCATTTGTCGGTCCATAAAAAATTCACCATCTTCCTCGTCAAATTAGTTAACGGGGTCGCTATCTTAGAAAAATCCTAGATATATCTTCGATAGTACCCAGCTAACCCTAAGAAACTTCTCACCTCCGTTGGAGTTCTTGGTTGTCCCCAGTTGCTTATTGCTTCGACTTTTTTGGGATCTACTGAGATTCCATTCTCATCCACCACGTGGCCTAAGAATTGAACCTTCTTCATCCAAAATTCGTACTTAGAAAATTTTGCATACATTTTCTCCTTTTGTAGTGCCTCCAAAACATTCTTCAGATGTTTAGCGTGTTCTTCCTCCGTCTTTGAGTAGATCAAAATATCGTCGATGAAAACTACTATGAATTTATCCAAGTATGGCTTGAAACTCGGTTCATCAAGTCCATGAATGCTACCGAAGCATTAGTTAAACCAAATGACATTACCAAAAACTTGTAATGTCCATAACGGGTTCGAAACGTAGTCTTTGGTATGTCCTCATCCTGCACTTTCAGTTGATGATATCCCATCCGTAGGTCGATCTTCGAGAAACACTTCGCTCCTTCTAGTTGATAAAATAAGTTGTCTATCCTCGGTAGCGGATATCTATTCTTGATCGTTACTCTGTATAATTCTCGATAATCGATACAGAGCCTCATCTATCCGTATTTTTTCTTAACAAATAACACTGGTGCTCCTCAAGGAGACACACTCGGTCGTATGTTTCCCTTATCCAATAATTCTTGAAGTTGTATCATCAATTTATTCATTTTTACTGGCACTATACGATATGGAGCTTTCGAAATCGGTGTCGTTCCCGGTGCTAAGTCTATTACGAATTCGATTTCTCTGTCTGGCGAAAGATGTAACGCCCCGGAAAATCGAACCTTTTGTAATTACTTTTAATAATGAATAAAATAATATTATTTATTATTATTGCGTGTTGAGAAGATGAAGGTCGTTCTATAACCTAGAAATATCGGAACGTCGTAGTATTTTAACTACATGGGAGAATTAAAGTGTTTGAATTTCTAAGACGAAAATAAAAGTTTTCCGATAAATTTTTCGAAAAATACTATTCATCGATTTCTGCTCGGGAATTATTTTTTTTACTTCCGAGAAATACGTAACGTTATAATATCGAGGTGATATTGATTATGTAATAATAACCTAAGTATGGAAAACGTAATATTTCGCATGCGGACTTAATTTGGGAATGTTAGGTTATTAAGCGTTAAAGGAAGAGAGTTGTGATCGTATAATGTGTAGTCATTATATGAAGTAATGGATGTAAGTATAATACCATGTATTTTACTATTATGTATGAAGAATGAAATAATGTATATTACGAATTAATATACGAGATAGCGTACGAAGATGATACGTGGGGTATAAATGTTAAGTTATTGAATTAAAGGTAATGGACTTGTAGGATTGCTAGTTTATTGGTAGAAGTCCAATGTATGTTATCATCAAGCCCAAGTGTTTGATTAGCATAAGCCCAAACCATTGTAGCATGAGCCCATTAAGAGAGAAGCTAGATTAATTATCAAGCCCAATGATTTAGCCATGATCCATGGAGCGATCCAAGTGTAAGTGGGTAGACTTGATGGGCAAGAACTTTATGTAATGCCCAAGTACTTTATGTGATGATCAAGTGGTGTGGTGAGCAAGTGTTGTGCTAGCCAAGTTTACTTAGTGGTAAGGTAATGAATAGTAAGGATGTGGAATGAGGAGGTGAGAAGTTTAAAGTCCATAATGCCCTAGCTTTGAGTGCCCTATAAATACCAAGCTTCATTTCATTTTGTTGCTTGATAAATTTCCTCTCAACTCCTCTCAATATAAAGCTACTTAATTGTTAGAGAGAATAAGTCACTTAAGACTTATAAGCCACTTCAACCTTTGCTAAGTTTCCCAAGTGAATTGAAGTCTTAGTCTTCAAGGGTAAGACTCGTATTTCTTTTATCTACATCTCTTCTATGATAGGATTGATAGAGAAGGGGGGATGATTTGATAATATTATGTAATAAGTTAATAAGGAATGAACTTAAGCCGAATAAGTTGAATAAGCAACTTGAACATTAATAAGTTGCTAGAACCATGAAGAACTTATCATAAGTTGTCATATAATGATTAGTATGTTGATTATAGCATGAGAACTTTGATTGAAGGACTTAAGTTATTAATAAGTCATGAGCATATAGATTTTTAGTTCATAAGTTGAATAAGTTAATGACTTATTAGAATGAGTCAAAACCTACTTTGTTTATAAGTTGGCTTAATAAGTAACTTGTAACAATCATATGTTGGTTAAAATCCATTTAGAATCATTAAGAATAAAGCTTTGCCGGAATTCACACGATTGGACGATTATCGTCGAATTCGTGAAATTCCCGGAATGGAAGTCGTATTTTGTGTTTGAAGATGGAAACATTGGTTTTCGATGGAGACAAGTCATATTGGTCATTATAGAGTTGTGGACTCAAAAATGACCGGATTCCGACTTGAAACGAAGAAACGAGCGTTGAACGTTCACGAACGTTTATCGTTTTCGTTAAAAATGAACTTATAGGTGAAATTTTAGCAAACAAAGTCAAATAGATAAAATTCTTGCATGAACGCATAGATTATGAAATTTATGAACCGTAGGCTTTTGAACGGACCAATTCAGACTTAAAACGAAGAAGTTATGCGTCCGGGAAGTTCGTTAAAATTTCAAAGTGCACAAATCGCTAGAGGCACAGAGTCCGCAACATGCGCTAACTCCAAGCCTAAAAGCCCATGCCATGGTATGAGGTCGAACCCTACACCTTATCGTTAACTCATGCGCGACACGAGAGACATGAGTAAATGGTGGCACCGCGGCGCCAGTCACAAGAAATTGATAGTAAAGGATGTTTTCAAGTGTAGAAGGAAAGGGGACTTGTTAGTAATGAATTAAGATGTAATCATAACATGGTTAAGACATTGTAAGGTACTTGTAAGAACTAATTCATGGTGATTAAGAGTTAATAATCAATCGAAGATGAGCGGAATGTGAATGACGTAATGAAAGCCGGAAACCATAATAACGAATCTAAGTCAGGAATTACGTTGAGATGAAGGGTAAGATATAATAGTAAACATACTTGATTATATATGACCTGATGTGGTACGTTATATGATTATGTATTCTAAGAATCATAGAGACTTAAAGTACTGTACGGGTATTAATCAGTAATCAGACCCTGAAGGCAAGTATTCTAACCCTTGTTCCAATTCAGTCTGGACAAGCTGTTTAATTCATGTATTCTTTCGCATGAAGTTTTTAACGATGAAGTCTAAAGCTAATTCTTTCGGCTAGACTTATATTATGAATTTATCAAGCATGATTAATGTTACCAAGTTATATTGGCATGGTTTTCAATCGAAGACCAAGTATGCTAAAATGTTTTTGTCGTTTAATGACAGGCACGTGAGGTTGCCACAACTTAAACATATACACGTTTAATGGATGTAGTGTTGATCAACATGGAGTACTATGAGCTGATCACTCAGAATTGCTCGTAAGCTATGCCAAACTTACGAACCTAGTGCAGGGTTGTACTTTTCAAAAGAACTTATGATATGCTCATAGTCTTGAGCCATAATTGTTATTCTACTAAATATTGATGGAAAAACGTTTTGAAGGAAAAGAAGTGCTATTTTAAATTATCGATAGTACTTCGTAACTATTGGTCAGTTATTAAAGATATATGAGTTCTATGTTTCAAGCATGTTGTTTATTAGAATTGTAGTACTTGTTGAGCTAGTCATGCTCACTCTTACTTGAACCATATGAACACAGCTAAAATCGAGCGGACCGAACGCTCCGGCAAGGATAAAGGCAAGGCGAAGACGAACCCGTAGCATACTTATGTAATAGTATAGGATGACTGTTTATAATATATTGATATTATGACAAGAACAAGTGAAAAGGGTTACAAAGAACCTGGGGAATGTAATATTATTTTGAATATATATAAGTGATAGTAGTCCTTTTGAGACTGTTCAATAGAATGAATGAATGAATGGTAGTACCGTGTAGCACCATCTGTCTGGTTGGAAGAGACCCGGATTTGGGGGCGTCACAAAAGACCAGGCAGATCGTCCGAAAACACATCCTAAAATTCACTCACTACGGGTATATCTTTAATCTCTACCCTCTTTTTTTGAGTATCCACGATGTAAGCTAAATAACCTATACACCTTTTCCTTAACAATTTCTTGGCCTACATCATCGTAACGCAACACGATTGCTTAAGCAATGAGCTACCAGAAAACACTACCTTAGACTTACTCGGAGTCTGAAGGTTCACACACTTATTTTGACAGTCAATTACTGCAACATGGTTATATAACCAATCAATCCCCAGTATTACGTCGAATTCTCCTAATCTAATAGGAATCAAGTCTATGCTCAGTTCATGTTCTCTAATGTTTGCACGACAATTTTGATAGACGTATTCTACAGGGATTATTTCCTTATTCACAATTTTTATGTTCAAAGGATTTTCTAATCGTTCTCAGGGTGTACTAAGTTTACTAGCAAATTCTTCAAACACAAATGAACAGGTGGCACCCGAATCAAATAATACATACGCATTTATATTATTAATTAGGATTATACTTGACACCACGTCCCTTGTAGCTACTGCATTCTGGACGGTCATATTAAATGTTCTGGCAGTTGGACGGTTGGATGGCGTTGGTCCGCCAATCATCAGTTTGATATTCCCCCCATGTTGGTTGCTCCTTCCGTTCTTCGAGCAATCCTTTATCTGGTGCTCAGTTGTAACATACATTGCGCCCTTTCCAACATTCGCCCTGGTGATTTCTCCCACACTTGTTACAAGCTTCAGTCCTTTTCTTGAAGTTTCCTTGATTACTCCCGCCTTGATTATTATTTCTGTTGTTGTTCTTACTTTCCCACTTCCTCTTTCCGGAGTTACTCCCTCCGCTGCTGCTTCATCCACGATGCTCACTACCAGTGTTCTTGTTCTTCTTCACCTTATGATATAGACTTAAGGCCTCACTACCACCTTCCGCAATGATTGCCTTCTCTAACAATGTTATAAAGGAATCAATATGGAAGACTGATACCTTATTATTCAACCATGGCTTCAATCCTTGTTCAAAACATCTCTCATTTCTCTCCTCATCCATAACTTGGTGCTCCGCAAATCGCGCTAGTTCATTGAACTTAGCTGCTATTGCACCACCGTCATATCACCTTGTTTTAACTCTAGGAACTTCACTTCCATCATACTCTTCATACTTTTCAAAAAATAGTTCTCGAAGAACAACATCGTAAACCTCTCTCATGTTATCGTTCTGTCTCCCGCTCTCTGCTGATTAGCTTCCCACCAATTGTTCGCTTCGCCTCTCATAATGTAAGTGGAAAATATTGTCTTTTGGTCTTCAACCACTCGAGCTATAGTGAAGGCCTTTTTGATCTCCTTGATCCAAGTTTGCGCAACTATCGGGTCAGTAGTTCCCGCGAACTCTGGGGGTCCTACACTCTTAAAGTCTTTGAAGGATGTCACTGGAACAGCTTGGGGAACGGGTGGTACGGGTTCATTTCTTCCCTAAGAGCTTCTTCTAACAAATCTACCAACCTCTGAATAGGATCTACTTGCTCTCTCTCATTATTAACAGACTCTTCGAGTGCATTCAATCTACGTCTTGGTGCCATGATCTGCATCACAAAATTTTCATTTTATTATCTAATTATCACACTTAGACATTTCCCAACTGAAAAGAACTACAGGTTTATAACACGTTTATGAATTAAGATCATTTATATTCATATGCCAAATGGTTACATCACATGTTCTTTTATAGCATACTGCTATAAATGATATCACATATCCCTTATTATCAAAAAAGACGGGGCAACACTAGCTTACTACCCTTCTAACATTTTCAAAAGTTGGGGTTTTTCCTACTATCTCACGTCTTGCACAAAAGACTGAGATTATAACAACAATTTAACCAACACATAAATAAATACTACAACTACTAGTCTCCATCCTCTAGACTCAATCTAACATCCCACGCCCCACTTGCTATTCGATATTCCTTCCGTAATGTGCACCACCATATCTCGACTTATGGTATGGTATGTCCGTCCGTCCTTCTTTCAATTGGGTTGTGATTTACCCCCATCGATCAATCTCTTCATGGCCGTGCATTGAGCATAGCCCATCTTATTCATCTTTCTCCTCTTGCACAACACCTCATCCTCTAGATCATCCACCCTATCGTTGGCTTCCTCCCACTTCTCCTCGAAGTGAATCCTATCCATCACCTCCATCTCTAACTGAGTTCGGAGAGCCTCCTTCTTCGTTCTCTCACTTAAAACCTTCTGCTCTAATTCCTCCAGCTTTCCTGCCATCTCAACATTTCTCACCACCGCTCGGTGAAACAAAGCTCCCATCTGGATCCCTGCCTCCTTACGGTGAGCAATTTCAACCTCCATTTCTTGCATTTCCAATTTCCTCTAATGGTCCTCGTCCCTTAACTTTTGGAACGCAAACTCCCTCTCCCTAGACTCAGCCTCTATCTCCTCTACTCTACATCCCAACTCCAAAATCTGCTCCTCATACTCTCCCAACATTTGATCCTCAAAAGTAGCCACGTCAGAGTCCTCCGTAGGCTCAGGCTCCTCCTTAGGGTTAGACTCCTCGGGTAATGGCTCCATCTCCTCCTCATCATCATCATCATCAATAGGGGCCACTACTGAAATAGGCTCTGCTATCAATGGTGCCTCATAGACTACGTGGATATCACGCGGCTCCTCCTCTACTACTCGGCTAGGTCCTCCAATGTCAGTCGTCCTACAATCACCAACATAAGACAAGATAAACAACAACTCCGTCAGAAAGTTAAATAAATATAAGTTCATTGTATAGAATGAAGTTATATTTTATAGCACAGTAAATCCCTCAAGGAAAACTCTATATGAGTTTTTATCTCCTTCCTAACTTCTAAATTCTCCTCAATTATAATCTAAGGACACTCGCTCCTAAGGTTTATAACTACGGCTTTGATACCAACCTATGACGCCCCCAAATTTCTGACCTCCCCTTGGTCGCTCAAATTCGGTTTATCATGTTCTCATGGCAAAACCATAATACTAAAATAATACATTCACAACGGAAGATCTAATTTAGAATAATATACAATGATTTATTATAACTATTCCTCCAAGTCTCGCAACCTACAGTACTTAATAGATTACAAAATTAAATCGACTAAAGACTTATTATATAATCCTACTAAGCTTAAACATAGACTGAAAACAGTCTTATTACAACATAATAGTCTTAAACATAAAAGGGACAAGCTAGTCGGTAGCCTTAGCCTTGCCCTTTCCCTTGTTTGTTCCAGAGACACCTCCATGTTCCTCCTTAACTGAAAGGTTTTAAATAAGCAAGGATGAGCACAAATTGCCCAGCAAGTAATATAGCAAAAAGGTATTCAATATAGTTCCAAATTTATCAAGAATAGATTAATAATGATAGCTCAATCAGGAAATATCAATGATCAATAATGATAGTCACTATGGACAGAATATCAATAATATGCAAAAGTTTATCAATCCAAGATTTCAAAGTAATGAATACTGAGCAGTCACTAAGGACTATGAACTTCTCCTAGAATTAACACTTATATCACTAATAATTCCTCAAAACGAGTACAACAGGTGATCAGCCTAAAGAACCCTATGTCGTGCATAACATTTAGTCTCTCTCATGTGTGCATGTCAGTTACCCGATAATATATATTCCCCTACTAAGAGGGTTGTTCTTCTCAGTTATAAGAGTCCGCACCAAGTTAATTTGTTTTTGATAGCTTTTAATCAATTATCAATAGTCTAGCCGAATCAATTGGCTTAGACAGCTCTTTCAACATATCCATGAACAATTATCAACATTTGAATTAAATTTCAAAATAAGTTTCCTTCATAATTCTACTTGTACGACCAATAATTGCACAAGTTCAATAAGACTCAAATAAAGAGTAAGGTTCGAGTAATTTCTTACGATATGCGTCGAATAAGGTAATGCAAGGGTGTAGGATACTTGCACAATAAAAGTAGGGTTCAAGGAACTTGCCTTAAGCGTAGTTTATCCACGTTAAGAAATCAACACTTTCGAATCCTATTTATAGTGTATTATAATTACAAGATGCTCATTAACTAACACATTCTTTATTCGAGTTTTTCATAATTTAAGTATGCACATATAGTACAAAATCAGCTCATAGATGTATTATGAAATCAAGTATCTAGTTATTTCATAACCAAATTATGAATACTCAAGGTTAAGACCTCTTTTCCCATGGACATCCCTATTACAAGGCAAACACCATCATATTATCTAAGCATCACATATATACATGTATCAGTAGGTTTTAAACTCCTTTTTGCAATATAGGCATCATACAAGTTACTGTCCAAAAATCAGAATGCAGAATCTAAGATTTCAGATCAAGCGCGGTCACTTTGATTTGTAGATTAAGGAGACGCAGCATTGCTAGCGGCTCCCAAATCAAACCAAGGCTGAGCAATCACTTGCTTGGCCTAGCTTCTCCATCCTTACTTACATAACACATATTAACATGTTAAGGGTCTTTTCGCATCTTTCAAGTTTAATCTAGGTCCTATTTTGCACATTACGGTTCTAAGTTGGACATCTCAACACTTTAAGGCCTTTTAAGGTTATGAACCACAAAGTCCAACATGTATGATTCTTAGACACATAAGGTAGTCATATAACTCATATTAGACCTGCTTGCAATTATTCATATCACATATGTGTATTTAACATCGTTTTGTTTTGAAATATGCTTCGTTTATGCTTTCCTTGAATTATGATACCTAAGCATGGTATATATACATTTATGATACCTAAGTGAGTCTAAGAGTATCATCAAGCATGTTCATAAATATCATATTCTAACTTTCAAACTAGCACGTTAACATTCACGTTCAAAGTTCGCATTTTCATTAGCAAAGCTTACTACTAAGTCCAACATGATCATGCTTCAATATGAAATCCATATACTTAATTTAGTATGTCCGACAAACATTTCAAAACCATACTAACATGCTCGCAAGATCAGAATATGCATTATTCAAGTTTACCATTTCTAGTTTTTCCCATTCTTGAAGTTTTCTTGAAAACTTCACTTAAATCAAGCTAAAACAACGTACTAAGTTCAAAACAATATCTAACCACATTCTAGGGTTATCTATATGCTTAACCTAACTATCATAGCATGCTCAAAACAATCCAGAAACCTCAAACTAGTATCTAAGAAAAACCACCACTGCAGCGGCACATGCAGATTAGACTATAGAAGTGGCGCGCTACCACTACCACTTCAACAAAATGAAAAATATGGCTCTGCTTCTGTCTAGCCTTATCACATGTAATGTTAAACCTGCAACTAGACCAGCTACCATGTTCCAAAACATGTGTACCAACTCAGATAACACAATAGCATGCTATTCTACATCAATTAACAAAGAATTCATACAATTGCAAGAATTTAACCAACTTCAAAGTTAAGGACATGAAAATAGAAATACTACCTCTTGAAGCTTAGATGGTTACTCCTCAATACACTAATTATGCTTCTATAATTTCTCAGCAGCTCCCCCTCTCAGCTCACACTTAGCAGACAATTTCAAGTAACATAAAATCTAAAGAATGAAGTTCCTTATATAGAGAAATGCATACCCAGTCAATTTCTTTACACGAAGGTTTAATTCAATAGAAGATGAGAGGAAACAATGGACATAAGGGAGTTGGCCAACTGCCAACATTGTAGCCATCATCACCATAGATTATAGCCGATGTAATTCACGCAATGATGAAGTAGGCTACTGTTTATGTACTATGAAGGTCACTGATTTTGGGACACGGGTTTTAAATCCCAGCAAGGTGATTAAAATGCTTAGTTTGGTTCCTTTAATTCCCATAATAAAATTTTAAAGTACAATTGTTACCATATTAGAAATGTAATAATAATTTTATACTCATATCATATAATCCATGTACATTAGTCCAGTCTAATTATTATTTATAACATGTATGGATTCCATTTAATTAACCACTTGTAATTTAAAATCCCCTTAAAACTTTATTATTCCAATTCTACTCACTTATTGGAATAGTTTGAAATTCTTTGACAGAGTACATCTTTTAATGTTTTCACCCATACTTATTGTCACATAAATAATTGTTTATGTAACTTGTAATTCCTTACACTTTATTATATAGTTTATATTATTACATAGTTATACCAATGTGTCACACCACATTTTCTTCTTAATGTAAGAATTATATAATATCACATGTCGTACACATATAAATTAAATGAATCATACCATTCTAGTCATGCAATTTACTTTACTCACAATAACAATGAATAATCACATATTATTAATTAATCACCATTAATATTTAATTAATATAACAATTAACAATTAGTACTACCTCACTTGGTAATTCCTTCATTAATTAATATTACTATTAATATTTTCCACCATCGTGCCACACAAGGCTCTCAACGAGTTCATCACAAACTCCACAATATTCTTTCATTAATCATTTATTTAATATCATTGAGTTAACTCATCTCATAGCACAAAAATCTTTTAATTCTTAATTAAATATTTATTTTTAGTAATATTTATTTATTAAGACATGGAAATTCTCGGGTATTACAATATTTGTACAAGATTTTTATGATGTATGAGGCTATGTGTCAATTCTTTGCACTTAAGTGCTTTCGAAAGATGAATTGTTCTGTGTTATAACTGTTTAAATGTAAATAGTTGTATTTATTCATGAACTGTGATAAGATTCAGTCTATGTTGATTATTTCGGTTAGACAAAATGAGAAAATGTTAATGTGTTTTGTAAATGTATGTCGAAAAGGTCTTTCTTTTCAAATATATTTTTGTATGGGATGAGTTAAGTCGTAGAGGTGTTAAGGAATATATTGATGGTTTAAAATGATAGGAATCAGAATTTATTCCTGTTATTTGAGCTACTTAATAACTATTGTTCTGTTACTGACGTTTGTATGTAAAGAATATTTGATTCTTGATTTTATTGTTATTCAACTGCTAGACCTTGCTGAGCAATTGAATGCTCACACTTACTTAAAATAAAAACATTTTTAGCAAAAACAAAAAACAACTAAAGGATCTTGTGAAGATCAAGCTGATTGGTATCCTGATGAAGTGCTATTCATTATATGAATGAACGTGAAGATGAAAGAGAAGTCCAAGCCAAAACTTGTAGAATAGTTTATTAAACTATTATGTACTTGTTGTGATGGATGAAAGTCACACTTGTAATGAAGTAAAGAATAACGTAATTATCATTATTTGTAATGTATTGAAGATTTTAAGGTAATAAATCTGGGATTTGAAGAAATATATCGTTATATTTTGAAGTTTTAAATATATCTTTAAGATATATGGATGTATGTAAGAAATGAGAAGCACTATTTATGACGCCCCCAAAATAGGTATACATCACCTATTCTGAGTCGCCAAATACATGGTACAGAATACAAATACAATCTTAAATATGCAACATGAGCTGTGAGTTTTAATACAAATATTGTCTTTTAGACAATATTCAAACTCAAAATAAGTCCTCAATACATTTATTATCACACTATTTCATAGAATAGTGAGGACTACTAATGCTATCATCTGGACCGTCACTCCGTTCCCCGACTTGTCCCTGTTACGTTCTCATTTCCTGAAGAGGACAATGAAAGCAAAAGTGTGAGGTCAACTAGCCCAGTAAGAAATATTATGACTAAGATAATGCAGAATAAATTCGTTAGCCTTCAACAGTGTTAAGCTGATATAATATAACAAACATCAAGTTTAACTACAGCGGAACAAGCAATCCATTAGAAGAGTTAAGTAGAGAATAAAATCTATTATCTTCTACGATTTAAAAGGTTTTCATCACTTTTATCGCTGAGACTCAGCTTAATAAATAATCCACATCATCGAATCATCCACCTTTTCTGGTGCCAAGGATATTCTTTAGTATCACGACCACGAATTATCCATGCACTACGGGCCAAAGATAATCGTGTTTTCATCAACAGTCCTGATCATGCCATAAAACAATTCATCTTTGCACCCTTGGCCGAAGAGAATCCATAGCCATAATCATACCAAAAACTGTCCATCAATGCACTACGGGCTAATGAGGACTTTTTCCACATCATTTGTAACATTACGGTCATGATTATACCGAATAATCCCTTATCATAATCATACCAAGCCCATCTATGCACTACAGGCCACATATGACTTTCAACATAATATAAGCATAAGGATGATGACAATTCAATAAAACAAGTTCAAGAATAAATTTTAAAGATTTACACATTAATTTATCAAGGAACCAATAACGTCCAAATTGTCAACATGATACTGCTTTGTGGAGTAAAATTTAAGAATGCTCAGAAGAATATTTCCATGAAAAGATACTGGATGAAGCACAAATATCCAGGATATTCTACTAATTTCATGGAGTATAGAAGCCAAAACTTTAACCAACTGAGTATAATAAAATATATGAAACTGCAAATGGATTTTCGCCCGCCATGCGGTAATCCACGTAGACAGATTATTTCCACAAGTTAATAATGAATGAATACAAAGGATCATTCACCATGTATGCGGTAATCCACATATACAAGTTATTCCAACAGAGTAATAAAGAATGGAACCAGGTCATGCGTAATTCGTATAGACAGGATATTCCAACAGAATAATAAAGAATTGAACCATGTTATGCGTAATCCACACAGACAGGATATTCCAACAGATAAATAAAGAATGGAACCAGGTCATGCGTAATTCGCACAGACAGAAATTGCACGCCAATAGGGAGAAATCCTTATTGAAAAGCCCCCTCTTTCCTGGGAACGACCTGGTCGATTAATATTGTGAATTATAATAAAGGTGATAAATGTTGTTAAAATTATTAAGGTAATTTTTATGAAGTTTTGCTTATTTTATGGACCCTCATTTGCCCATTTTTCAAAATAATCAATAGAAATTTCTTAAAAGGTGGGCCCACATGTGGGGCCCACGAAAGAAAATTAGAGGGGGGGAATCTGGGAAGTTACGGAAGTTTATATACATATATATATATATATATATATAAATTTTGTTTTATTATTATTATAAATTTAATAAAACAAAAAACTTTTTATATAAAACAGAATACTTTTTATAAAGTTTTGTTTTATTTGATTATAAATAGAATATATTATATTTTATTATGCATAGTGTTTGCATAGTGCCTACATAGTGTTTGCGTAGTAAAATCTTTTTATATAAAACAGAAAACTTTTATAAAGTTATTTGTTTTATTAGATTTTAAATAATATATATATATTATAAATTTTGTTTTATTATATAATTATAAATAGAATATATTATATTTTATTGCATAGTACCCTTTCCATTCTCTTATAAATAGGATGCTTAGTTAGAATTGAAAATCACACCAGAAATTCAAAGAATTCTTCTTCTATAATCTTGAGCGTATTGATGCACTGAATCCAGGTTTAAAGATAGACTGGATTTGGAAGCGTTACAATTATGACAGATAAAGGTTTCAAAAAGATTTTATACAAAGGATAAGCTATAAATACGTAAAGGGAGTCAAATACACCGTATAACTTCGAGTTTACGTACAAAAGCAAGAAATATCTGTAAAATGGGTCGTAGATGGTTGAAAACCAAAAACATAAATGTCTTGATATGCTAAAGAAATGTCAAGACCTTTTTAGCATAAAATGGTTACTACAAGCAAAATATTTTAAACAAACACAAAAGGATTTCAAGATAAGAATGAAAGATATTAGTTAATGAAAAACATCGAGTGTGGTCTATATGGTTATCTAATATACATACATAAATACATGTTATGTGACATAAATGAATAGCTAATATGTGTGTATATGTGATCGTTATTATTTAGGACTTCTGAAGAGAAGTTAAGCTAAAAACTATAACGATAATCACTAAGCAATGCAAGTATCTCAAACTCGTTTACTTATAAGCAAGTATCCTATCTATAACTTTCTAAATCTTGTACAAGTAAATATCCTGAATCTCAAACTTTTTGATATAACATGTTTCAATGCATACTACTGAAATTTGGCATGCTTGCATAGATTGAGAGCAGTCTAAGCCATTTGATCTGGCTAGACATAATTTTAAATATTTTATTAAAAATTAAAATATTACTGAATAAGATAGAGTCGTCCAACTGAATTGCTTTGGTTCGGACTCTAGACTGAGAATGAACATCCCTAAATTGGAAAAAATTTGTATTGTGCCAAAAGGCAGTGATGATAAAGGCAAGTTAAGTCAGTTTACAGATGAATTTTTGACAGAACCATTTCAGAAAATGAAAATAAATGTTCATGGTTTTGTGACCACCGAGCATTTGAAAAATTAATACGTCATTTCAAAAATGGGAACAAATCATGTTGTGTTTCAATATTTTACAGTATTTGTTCTACTGTCAAAGCATATCTCAAAGAAAATATTTATTTCTTACGTATAATGTTTATTCTGTTATTACCTTCTAAGCAATTAAATATTCATCCATGCTTTAATATAAATGTTTTCAGTTAATAAGTATTTGTTAGGTTTGTATATTATGCATACATTCAATCAAATTACATAAAGAAGGCAGAAGCGCGATAAAATTATATTTTAAAATTTTATACAAACCATCATTATTATCATACCTTTTGCTTAATTATCAATCAATAGAAAAGGGATAGAGAATTAGAATCATACCCATGTAGAACTGTGTTTTCTTAGGTACGAGTTCACCTCCAAATCCTTTCATTAATTAATTCTCAAACTCTTTTAGAAATTAAATAATAATAACAGTAATAATAATAATAATAATAATAATAATAATAATAATAATAATAAGACTCCTCTTATTAATTTATATTTAATATTATTATAAAATATTAAATAACAAATATTAAGTTATTTAATTTATTCTATAACCATAGATTAAATTAAATATACTTCACTTATTATTACGATTATATTATTTACTTCTTAAAAATATTTTTTTCCTTTTTATAGTGTGACCCTTTGGGTTCTCCATATTAAACCGGTTATGAATAAATTAATTAGAACAATTCTAATCTTATTTAAATAAATAAATTAAACTATTTAATTCATTTAAATAAATAATATTTATTATGCAATAAGGGTAAACCCCCTTAGAGATCAACTACTTTTCAGATAATATAGATTTCAACATTAATCATAAAAGAATATTTCACTGAAGAGTTACCGTACAATTCAATCCTTCTACCATACATTGTCCCAATTAAATATAAGATATTGAATTACTGTCAAGTCTTATTTTATTTAATTATATGTATTTTGATTCTCAAATGCATAACTCCAAATAATGTAAATTAGAATTTCCTTTCTAATTTCATTCTACTTTGGCCAATGATTCCTGATTATAAGTGGTATTTATACCTACTTATTGAATACCAATTCACGCGAACTATGCCCATCTCAAGTACATTTTATTGTGTTTTAGTTGCATTTCATGATATTTTGCATTGCATTTACTTAAAACTCCTTTTTATGAATAAGTGCAGGAATCGGCCTAATTTGGTGGTATTAGAGGGCACAAGGCTAATGGATGTGTGAAGGTAAGGCACAAGCGGGGATATGCATGGCATGAAGGTACATTAGAGCAAGGAGATCAAGCATGAATGAACAAGTAGTAGCAGCAATGAATGACATGTAATCGTAATCGTAACTGCGAATCTGCAGATTGCAAGTCGTCGCGTGCCAGCAGCGAATAGCCTTGAGAGAGTGCGCTCGCGCGAGTACTCTGCTGGAGAGCATGACATTCTGCAAGTCTCGCGCCCGCGCGAGGAACATAATGGAAGGGCGCGTGGCCGCGCGCGATGCTGAAAATGTGTATTTGTTTTATTTTGATTTTTAATTAAATGAGTTGTAATTTGATTAAAACGATTCTGACTGGTGTCAGACGTATCATTCATAACTTTTAGCGTATTTTCATCGTAGTAACTAGGGTTTACACTATGAGGGAGATTCCAACGTAGAACGAAGCCAAAATGTCTATTTCTCCAATTCTTCTTGGGATTCTTTATCGCGGTGGATTAGTATTTTATTTTGCTGGAATATTATGAAGATTTGAATGTTATCATTGGTTTATATTCAGCAATTGGGTTTGATCATTCTATCTTTCATCTTTAAATTGTTTGTTTTGTAATCATGTTTAGCATTGATCCCATAATGGCTTTTGGTTCAGCTATGAACTAAACTCCATTATGGGATTCTAACGGATTTTAATAAGTAGTTTGGTTGCATGCTTGAATGCTAGGGCTGTTTTGCATATCATATGGGATTTCTATTATGATTGTTTAAATGTATGAATGCTTGATCACCATTCGTTTCAGTACTTGTATGGGATTGACAATGAACATGCGAGTATGGATTGTAATCATGATAGTATGCGAATATATGGGGTGCTTTTATATGGTTTACGTATTTTGTGAACCGAGATAGACATATCTTTGTTTCATCGTATGAGTTAGAGTAAGGGCTTGTGCTTAAATTCAGTATAATTGCAATTTCACATAGACATATAGTGATTTTGGTTGTATTGATGATTACATGGAGTCTATCATCTGTGGATGATGTGTAAGTAGGTTATAGTGCATTAAAAATGGCTATAACTGTTAGTGCTCTTGGCTATTTTCCTGTGATATGTGAACACTTCTTACATGATAGTGGCGATTGGATGAAATATTAAATGAAGTTAGGATCCCATTATTTCCAAATTTGATTTATTCCATTAGTATTCTTATTTTTAGTTATTATTCGCAATTAGATTAATTCATCAATTATAGTTATTAGTCTAGGCATATGAATATAGTGAGTTAATTGATGCATAGTAGTTTAAATTTGACAACTTTCTCTGTGGGATCGATACTCTACTTACTCTATATTACTTGTTGACACATGTATGCTTGCATGAGTTAGAGCTCTTTTATCAGAACTGAAAAAGAGGCAACAAGTTTTTGGTGCCGTTGCCGGGGAAAGGCGTTGAATTTAAATAATTATCATTAGTTTAAAGATATATTGTATGACTTAGACAATTCTGATCGTTTCTCATTTCTATTTATGTTTTATTTGTAATTTCAGGTACCTGTAGATTTTTATGCACAAAAGATCTTCAAATTCCGAATTAACACCAGCGCAGGATAACATTAACGGGAGAGGTTGGAAAGCTAGTGTGCGAAGAAATTTACAAGCTCAGTTAGAAGGAACTATACCGGATATGGCAGAAGAACAGAGAATTGAGCAAAGAGAAGAGCATCGGGCTCTACGAGAATATTCCATACCAAATATAAATGGATTATAGTCGAGCATAGTCAGACCGGCAATAGCAGCGAACACTTTTGAGATTAAACCGGGCACTATTCAGATGGTGCAGAACTCGGTTCAGTTTGGGGGTGATGCTACGGATGATCCGAATGAACACTTATTGAGCTTCATAGAGATTTGTGATACATTTTGATATAACGGTGTGACGGAGGATGCCATTATACTATGGCTATTCCCATTTTCATTGAGGGATTAGGCTAGAAGTTGGCTACATTCTTTGCCATCGGGGTCAATCACTACATGGGAGGACCTAGCACAGAAATTCCTAGCCAAGTTCTTTCCAATGGCCCAGACTTCAAAAATGAGGACAGCTATCTCTCAGTTTGAGCAACAACAGGGTGAGTCTTATATGAAGCATGGGAGCGATACAAAGAAATGCTAAGGAAGTGTCCGCATCACGGTATGCCAGATTGGATGGTGATCAACTCATTTTACAACGAATTGGGTTGGCAGTCGAGATCGATTGTGGATGCAGCCGCAGGAGGAGCATTTTGGGCAAAAAGCTATGATGAAGCCTATGCACTTATTGAAACTATGGCTGCAAATGATTACCGTAATCCTACATCTCTGGATGCCACATTGAGTTGCGGTGTGTTGGAGGTAGATGCTATCACTTAGTTGCCAAGATCTGGATGGCGGCGATGGCAAAGAAGATAGACACGATAATGGAGTAAAATAAAATGAAAAGCTTGCCTTTGTTTGTGAAATTTTGTGGGGGTCACACTCCACGGATCAATGTGCCATCACTTTCAGTCTGCAGCGATATGTGAGCAACTACAGGAAAGACCAAGGTCAATTTCAGAACACATACCACCCCAACAACCGAAATCATCCAAACTTTAGCTGGTCGAATAACCAAGGAAATCAACAAAGTCAGTTTCAGCCGAATCATCGATTCCAGTCATAGCCAGCTCAGCCACAGTATACACCGAAACCATAGTTTCCACTGAGATTCTCTCAGCAACAACATCACACTCCAGCTGCACCTCAGCAGGAAAAGAAATCAGCAATGGAGGAAATGATGTTAAAATACATGGCAAACACAGAGGTTATGATCAAAAGACAAGCAGTGGCTATCAAGAATTTGGAGACTCAAATAGGTCAAATGGCGAGTATGCTTAACAACAGGCCCCAGGGTTCATTGCCAAGTAACACTGAGACAAATCCAAGAAGAGACGGGAAGGAACAGTGTGAAGCGATCACATTAAGATCTGGGAAAGATTTGACAGAATCAGAAGTCACGGCCCGCTACCGACAACACTAAGGAAGCCGCCACCCGTCGGCGAAAGCGAAGCAGTGATTATTGATGAAGAAAATCTGGAAAAATCTGAGTCGCAACAGGAAGAAAAAGATAAAACAGGTTCAGAGGAGAAGCTCAAGAGTTCAGTGCCACCAATTCACCCTCAAGTACCGTATCCGCAGAGATTAAATAAGGAGAGGGAGGATAAACAGTTTAGCAAGTTCTTGGAGGTATTTAAAAAGCTGCAAATCAATATACCGTTCACCGAGGCATTGGAACAAATGCCAAGCTACGCAATGTTTATGAAGGGTATATTGTTAAGGAAGAGAAGACTATATGAGTTTGAGACGGTAGCCTTGACAGAGGAATGAAGTGTAGTGCTTCAGCGTAAATTACCTCCAAAGCTGAAGGATCCGGGCAGCTTCCCAATTCCATGCACAATTGGAAAGATGAACTTCAGTAAGTGTTTATGTGATCTCGGGGCAAGTATAAATCTGATGCCCCTGTCAGTGTTTAACCAGTTGGGATTGCCGGCTCCAAGGCCGACAAACATATCTTTGCAGCTAGCTGACAGATTCATCACGTATCCACGGGAAATTGTTGAAGATGTGTTGGTAAAGGTGGACAAGTTTATATTTCTGGCTGACTTCATCATTTTAGACTACGAGGAGGATAAGAGTATACCGATCATACTAGGGAGACCATTCTTAGCCACAGGCAGAACTTTAATAGATGTGAAAAAAGGTGAACTCACTATGCGTGTTCAGGATCAGGAGATCACCTTCAACGTCTTTAAAGAAATAAAGTCACCAACTGATGAACAAGAATGCTTCCTGATTGACTTGGTGGATTGGGGCCTAAAGGATGAGGTACAGAAACTGAGGAAGTATGGACCGTTGAGGTGTGTAACGGGTGAAAATTCAGAGTTGAAGGTAGAGCCATTGATAAAAGCTGAAGTCATTAAATTTCGGGATGCGGTGGACAATAAGAAAGGCACCTCAATTCTTGATGTGACGTGAGATTCAGAGACAGTCAAGCTAATTGACTATAACTTAGCGCTAGATGGGAGGCAACCCATTATTTCTACCTCCATTTATTTTTTTTTAGTTATTCATTTTAGAGTATTTTAGTTAGTTATATCTACTTCATTTTTGATAGGATGTCAGATTTTCATGCTTAAGTGTGTAGCAAGAATTGCTTTACGAATATTTACAAGAGATGTTAGCATTATGAAGCCACTAATTTATGCCTTAATAATGTACATTAATGTCTATGTAGGAACCATCATTGGAAAGCATCACCGATAAAGCGAGGGGAATTGAATCATGACATTGTAGATATCGATGTCAAGCATGTGCGCAAGTGACTATATGTAATACAAACTCGCGTGCCTGCGCATCAAGTCAATCAAGACAACATACATTCTGCAAGTCTCGCTACCATCAACTCCAACCTAGTATAAAACTCAATGCACCGCCATGCGTGACAATCGAATTAAAGACAGATCTGAACATTTTAAAAAGAGTTGTGGACCATTTGGACTCTCATTTGGAATAATAACAGACGCAAAATTCTCTCACTCTCCATAACTCACGTCTATATCTCTCTATCAGTTACAGATTAAAGTCGTACATCTCTCAATCACATCTCCATGATTCTCTCCACGTTCAAAGCTCATCCCCATTCTCTCATCCAATGTTATAAAGCTAAGGTTTTGATTGGGATAGCAGCCACGAGTTTGGAGACAGTGTCATCAGCCGCTCTTAATCATTATCAAGCATATCATTTTCAATTTTCTTTCAAAGCAAATGGGTCCGAAGAGAGCACGACCATCTTCCTCTTCCTCATTTTCCTCTGGCAGTCACGAGGAGGAAATTGTCGACCACACCAAGTTCTTGTGTCTAGAAGCCCAGCAGGAGTACTACCGAATCGTAGCAAAAACATTTATCAAAGAAAGAGGATTCAAACCGAAGGCGAGGATGGACAGCTTTGCGCCAGGATCCAGGAACGAGGCTGTGGTGGACTGACTGCCTCTCCCACGCTCATTCTGATGAGCATAGTCCGAGAGTTTTACGCCAATGCTAAAGTCACCATGAATGATACCTCTATGGTTCTAGGTGTCGAGATAGACTACAGACCCTACGCCATCAGAACCGTTTTGAGAATCATCGAGATACCACCACGAGGGGCTTCCAATTGGATCACAGGGGCACATCAGGAAATGGACTTGGAGCGTGTTATTACAGAGTTGTGCATACCAGGCACGAAGTGGACTTCCAAAGTCGCCACGACCCAGCCTCGCATATTCCCAGCAGTCGCACTGAATCGATATGCCAAGGTGTGGAATCTGCTCATTCATGCCAAGTTATTGCCTTCATCGCATCAGCATGAGAAAGCGGCAGAAAGGGCTATATTTCTGTGGGGCATAATTACTGGCGAGTTTATTGACGTGGGTTATTTGATTCATCAAAACACTGTGAAGTATCTGAAGGGAAGTACCACTGGGAGCATTCCATATGCATCAGTTGTAGCCATGTTATGTGCTCATCAGGGGTGCAATTGGGGCAATGAACAAATGCAATATCCAAGCCAGGACATCACTCATGCCACCATTGTGAAATTCGAGGACCGGACAGGAAGCGAAGCACACCCGTGCGGATGAGGATTTATTCTCAGGCCCACATTCCTCGAGCCATCCCAGTAGCCCCCTCGGACAGATGAGGCAGGCCCATCCACCCGAGCACACACTGTTCCTAGCGATCGACAGCTCCGAAGGTTGGAGCAAAAAGTCAACGCCATGTATGACAATTTTGGAACGTTTGCTATGGGACTCACAAGGGCCTTGGTCGAAGCCTTCGCACAGCAAGGAACAATACTAGAGTGGCCTAAGTTTGGGACCGCAGTGCCATATCCACCACCAGATTCACAACCCGAGGAGGGTGGTCAAGCTGATCATTAGGGGAGTTTTCTGTACCCTTTACCTTCATTTAATGGGGCATTGAATACTTTAAGTTTGGGGGTATTGGGGAGTAGTATAGTAGCATGTAGTTAGTTTTTGCATATTTAGTTAAAGGGTTGCATGATTAGTTAAATAATTTAGTTTTTTTTGGTGTTATTGTTTTATGGATAGAAATTTTTTGTTTTAGTTAATTTGCATGTCTCACAAAATTCTTGCTTTATAGAAATTCTTGCCTAGCCAATGATGATAGTGAATTGTGAAGGATTTTAGAGTATATTGGATAACATGAACATAGTTATAATGTTTTACATGATGGAATTCATGTTGCTATTTAAATGCTTTCGGTTTGCACGGATGTGTTCACAATCACTTGCAGGTATAAGAATTATGTGTTGCATTGCTTTTCAGAAAATGTAGTTTTAAAAAGAGAAAAATGTGGAACATGCATGTAGACTTGATAAACATTGACATTTAAACTTTAGGAAAACATAGGTATGCTATGTATAAAAAAAATGAATAGCAATAACGTGGCTAGTCTTATTTTAATACAGCTACTTAAGTAAGAAATGCACGAGGGGATTGTCTCTACACCTAGCGCCCTAAGGTCTTTCATAATCTGGGAGTCATTGGTTGAAATCTCGTTAAGGGATAGTAGTGTGCCTAATGGATTAAGACATTTCATAGTCATGTGAAAAAAAAGAGAAAAAAAGAGAAAAAGAGAAAAAGAAAAGAAAAATAGCAATAAACACCGCGGGAAAGTGCGTCAATCGCCCTCGTGAGTAGCAATAAAGCAATAAGCCCATTGTGGAACCTTAGTTTGTGTTGATATGTCGAAATAGTCTACGTTGCATTAGTATACATGAGTCTTGATTTAGACTATAATTTTTTGTTTGGAGCAATGTAGCATATGTATTCTTTGCTTAGATCAAGTTTTGGTGAACACCACACATACACACACACAGCATCTCTATAGCATATATGAATTATTTGAGTGTATGACATTATGCCTATAGTTTGGTTTGAAATTGTATTCTTGGATCTGGATAATTCACTGAGGCAAATTGGACTGGAATTCTGTTAGGGCTGGAACTAAATGAGACTAGTTTGCATCATAGATTAGTTGCATAGTATTGTAGCAGCATATTCATTGTTCATTAGCATACATAGCTTGAGGGCAAGAAACAGTTCAAGTTTGGGGGTATTTGATAAGTGGTATTTATACTTATTTATTGAATACCAATTCATGCAAACTATGCCCATCTCAAGTACATTTTATTGTGTTTTAGTTGCATTTCATGATATTTTGCATTTCATTTAATTAAAACTCCTTTTTATGAATAAGTACAGGAATTGGCCTAATTTGGTGGTATTAGAGGGCATGAGGCTAATGGATGCGTGAAGGTAAGGCACAAGCGGGGATATGCATGGCATGAAGGTCTATTGGAGAAAGGAGATCAAGCATGGAAGAGGATTAAGCATGAATGAACAAGTAGCAAGAGCAGACATGGCGTAATCGTAACCGAACCGTAATCTGCAGATTACAAAAGGCATGCCAAGGCCGTCTTTGTAGAATAATAGCCTTGAGAGCGTGCGCCCACGCGAGTACTCGACTGGAGAGCATGACATTACTCGCAAGTCTCGCTACCGCGAGGAACATATCGAGGGGCGCCTACCGCGCGATCTCAAGTCGTATTTGTTTTATTTTAATTTTTAATTAAATGAGTTGTAATTTGATTAAAAACGATTCTGACTGGTGTCAGACGTATCATTCATAACTTTTAGCATATTTTCATCGTAGTAACTAGGGTTTACACTATGAGGGAGATTCCAACGTAGAATGAAGCCAAAACGTCTATTTCTCCAATTCTTCTTGGGATTCTCTATCGCGGTGGATTAGTATTTTATTTTGCTGGAATATTATGAGGATTTGAATGTTATCATTGGTTTATATTCAACAATTGGGTTTGATCGTTCTATCTTTCATCTTTCAATTGTTTGCTTTGTAATCATGTTTAGCATTGATCCCATAATGGCTTTTGGTTCAGCTATGAACAAAACTCCATTATGGGATTCTAAAGGATTTTAATATGTATTTTGGTTGCATGCTTGAATGCTAGGGCTATTTTGCATATCATATGGGATTTCTATTATTATTGTTTTACATGTATGAATGCTTGATCACCATTCGTTTCAGTACTTGTATGGGATTGACAATGAAGATGCGAGTATGGATTATAATCATGATAGCATGCAAATATGGGGTTGTTTTATATGGCTTGCGTATTTTGTGAACTAGATAGACATATATTGTTTCACTGTATGAGTTAGAGTAAGGGCTTGTGCTTAAATTCAGTATAATTGCAATTTCACATAGACATATAGTGATTTTGGTTGTATTGATGATTACATGGAGTCTATCATCTGTGGATACTGTGTAAGTAGGTTATAGTGCATTGAAAAATGGCTATAACTCTGTTAGTGCTCTTGGCTATTTTCCTGTGATATGTGAACACTTCTTGCATGATAGTGGTGATTGGATGAAATATTAAATGAAGTTAGGATCCCATTATTTCCAGATTTGATTTATTCCATTAGTATTCTTATTTTTAGTTGTTATTCGCAATTAGATTAATTCATCAATTATAGTTATTAGTCTAGGCATAAGAATATAGTGAGTTAATTGATGCATAGTAGTTTAAATTTGACAACTTTCTCTGTGGGATCAATACTCTACTTACTCTGTATTACTTGTTGACACATGTATGCTTGCATGAGTTAGAGCTCTTTTATCAGAACTGAAAAAGAGGCAACACCTGAGTTATCATTTGTCGAATCACATATGGCATTCTCTCCTTTTACTAGAAGTAGTAGATTCTTTATTGACCATTCATTATCTCCATGTATAACTTATTATAACCTAGCATACCGTTTGATATACCCTAAGGGTCTTAAGGAATATGTCAAAGTATAATTCATCATACACAAGATATTATGATGATCTCAAGTCTAAGGATCACTTGTATTACTATCAATAAAGGAATTCCTATTGACAAACAAGTAAAAATCCTTTAGGTATTCCTTAGCGAGCCACGTTCAGTGAACTTATTCTCCAATAAGTACCTACATACTTGCTTTAATGTCTCCACACAAATGATTATGAGATTAATTATCATCTTCCTTAGAGCAAGCAACATATGTACCAATCTATCCGGATTCACTATTGCTTTTTTAGTAATCCAACGATTGGGAACTATTTTCGTTTTAAGCTATCTAAGAATTTAAATCTCATTAGCATGATTATCATCATGATTCTAAAAGTATTACTTAAGACTATGTGTTTATCACGTATTATATAACAGCACCATGTAGATAATGTAAAAGCCTTTTATATATTAAACGTTATTATTAATTAATGAATAAAATTATAAACAATATGCTTCATCATATCAAATATAATTGGCTTGTGTGCATACTACTTTCATTATCATATAGAAGGATCCAAAAAAGATAAAGGCAAAGGAAAAGTGATGGAGTAGTTGGAGTTTATTATTGTAATAAATAGTCTTTTGATATGTAAAAATATTATAACTATCATGTAATGAAGTAACTAAAGGTCTTCGTAGCTAGGATAGATAACTCTGATGTACTAATTTTAGTTATTTATCAAATTAATATGTTGAATGATTAGTATCGTGTAACACCAAATAGGGTTCAAAAGTATCCGGATTTGGGGGCGTCACAAACACATTTTCTCTCCAAAATGCCTCTCCTCCATCAAGAAATAAGCCAAAAAAAACCTTATATAGGCACCTTAGGCCTGCCATAGGTCCACCTGATGCAGCCCTAGGGCGGGGACTACCTTCATCGTTTTTAGTGTCGTAACATCGGTTTTTCCGTAGCTTGTCGCTGAGAGGTCATTGTGTGGACTCCAAATAATCGTTATGAGCCTTGTAATCTTTGATTTGACATCTTGACATTAAGGTGACAAGATGTTCTTTCCTTCTTGTCATTGTTAGGAAAAATATGTGCAAATTTTGAATGTCTACAATAAATATGTCATTTAGTGAGGTCCATTAATATAAAGGAATAAAGTACTCATGTTCACTATAATAATTTTTTGGGGGCCACTAAGGTTAAATTTAGAAATTTTTTACAATCTTTCGTCTATTTTTATATTTTTTTAATGTGTGCAAATTGTACTATGTTGAACCTTCTGGGTACGAAGGGAGTACATGTTATCAATTTCAGTAAAACTTTTCAAAAAGGAACATAATTGTTTTAAAAAAAACATACAGGAACACAACTAGCACATGGAAATTTTAGAGCCCTTTTCAAAAAAAATATAGCTTCGTTGTAGTCCTCGTAACACAGAAGTCAATAGTGGTGTTCTCAGGTTATGAGAAGGTCAAAAGGTCTTAACTTTCCTAAAATAATAGAACATGCAACCGTTAAGACCAAATCAAAAACTAGAGCATTTCTAAATTATATAATAGATAAAATTGTGAAAGTTTACTACCAACGTACAATTATAAATACATAGTACTTGGTAAGATTATAAAATTGGTGCAATATATTATATATTTGATAAAAGAGTTATCACTAATAGTTATTTAAATAACAATATAAAAAATTAAGACATTAGAGTCCCAAGATATATAATTTCCTATATAAAAACTCGGTTATATAAGAACATGGATTCAACCATCTTTTTCTACTTGATATGGATAGTCAAGCATATAACATAATGAAGAAAGCTTGTTTATTTTTAGTGCTCTTGCTCTATCTGGTGGCTGGTGGCATTGCACAACAGAGCGGCCGCCAAGACAGGGACAAGACATGTGCAAACAACCTTTATTGTAGCTAATATAGTTATTGTGGAACAATTGGTGAGTATTGTTTGTTATATATTGCACCTTATTTTATACTTCCGTGACTTATTATTTGTCATATTTGAGTTTGATAAAACTAATTTTGTGAACATAATTTAAGTAAGTATAAAAGGTTTATGTGATGCCCCCAAAATAGGTCCATTCCACCCAACCCATTCTGAGTCGCCAAATACATGGTACAGAAACAACTACAACTTTATTATTACAATTGTCGTGCAAAATACGACAACACATACTGTGAGTTTAAATATAAATATTGTCTTCTAGACAATATTCACACCCAAATAAAGTCCTCATTACAATTATTGATGCACTATTTTACAAAAATAGTGAGGACTGCTAAAACAACTATCTAGGACCATCACTCTATACCTCGACTAGTTCCTGCTATATTCTCGCTTCCTGAGAAGAAAAATGGAACAAAAAGGAAAAGGGTGAGCTCAACTAGCCCAGTAAGGAATATTATGACTAAAATAATATACAACAAATTATCATTAGTCTTCAACAAGGAAAAATCTAATAGAATATAATAGACAACAAGTTTTAGATCAACAACTGCAGCGGAAACTACAATTCATTAGAAGGGTTAAGTAGAGAATGAAATCTACTATCATCTATGAATTTAAAAGTCCATCATCAATATTTTATCCCTGTAACATCAATCAATATACATCTTGAATCAAATATTTATCTTTGCACTACGGGCCAAAGATATTCATTTGTATCACCAGTTGGTCATGTTCATCTCAACACCAGTTCATCTTTGCACTACGAGCCAAAGATATTCATTAGGTAATCATTCATCTTTGCACTGCAGGCCAAAGATATTCATCAAGTATCACCATTAAGGACTGAGGATGATGAAAAATATTTTAGAGAACGAATCTAGTGAGATAAAATGATAAAGTTTAGAGATTTGTACTTTAGATAATTCAAGTTTAAAAATATTCCATAATAAACAATAATGGAGTAAAATTCAAGAATGAAGATCAAAACATGGATGCAATCAAAGATAGTAACCATAATAGACATCTGGGACGAAAAAGAGAAAATTTCATTTTCCGGTGAATAGTGTCGTATTCGTGAATAGTGTCGTATACGTGAATAGTGTTGTATACGTGAATAGTAACCCCAACACAAAAAAGGTAGAAATTCCACAAGAAAAATCATACTTCATAAATAATACTCGTGAATAGTACCGTATTCGTGAATAGTGATGTATACGTGAATAGTGTCGTATACGTGAATAGTAATCCTGACACAAAAAGGTAGAAATTCCATAATAAAATTCATATCAATATTTCAGCATAATGATATTGAAAAAAATAATATCATTTACGAAGAAAATAACATCATTTACCTCAAAATAACAGTGCTTCTGACTGGAATATCGGATGTAAAGGCGAAGGAAACTTACATTGAATAACAACTCTTAAAGTATCTAAATACTCACAAAATACGCTCGATAATATAGAGAGAGAGGAAAAAAAACTTGTTTCTGGTGTGATTTTCAATTCTAACTTAGCACTCTATTTATAGGAAAATGTTAGAATGCCAAAGTAGACTTGACCTGTAACCTGATGGCTTTACCTGCTACTATTCCCACCCACCACTTTTGAAATAAAATTTTAGCACATTTTTCACCAACCAAAGGTGGGTCCCACTCATTCTAGAATTTTCCACCAAAAATAATTTATAAACATAATTTCCAAATCAATCACCTCTTAAAATTCATAACAAATCATACATTAATTTTTAACGGTTCAAAATTTGTGGACATATACTCAACTTATATATGTATAACATATCCAAAAATAACAACGATCTAACGGTCGGATTAAAATTTATAACTCACGCAATATATCTGAAGAACACTGATTTTTTGAATTATGAGTCCTTCGGACCAGTTTCATTCAAACAGTCACCACGAAAAATCCACAATGAATTTTTGGGTGATTCTAATTTCTACGGTTTTCTTACTTCCAGGGCTTTCTTTTGATATATGTCTCATCTCCTAACTCATTATACACAAAGAGTTATAGATTTTACAAAATCAAGTAATAAACTAATTTTTTAAAAATTTCCAAATTTCGTTCTTCATTTCGACAAAATACTAATAAAATATCTTAGCATTAATTCCTTCATTTATAACCACATAAATAAATCCATCATTTATATCCACATCAAATAAATATTTCCTTATCATATAAATTAATAATTAATTATTCACAAATAATATTACAGAATCACAATAATGAAAATCAGGCCTTTCCCAGGAAAGAGGGGGCTTTCCGATAAGAATTTCTCCTTACTGGCGCGCAATTAGGTGACCAAACCTCTCCTTGACAGAACTTTCTAGATATTGCCAATAATGCTATCTAATAATATTATTCAAATAATATGAATTATTGATCTGATAATGGAAAATAATGTGCAGTGACAATTATTGAAACAACAATAATATAAAATATCAACGCAGCAATTATTGAATCAATAAAATAAAATATTGAACAGTAATTACTGTAACAATTATTGAGTAGTGCCTTCTTACATAAGAATCAATCATTCAAAAATACTGTAAATACTATGTGCTACTTTGTGCAACAACGCGTATTCATCAGATTTTAACCACCGATATTCCAACGATGTTAATTTACAATTAAATCGTTATTTATAAAAACTCAAACTTTGTCATTTTTTCATCCGATGCTTATTCTACATTATGGGGCCCTGAATGGTCGCGCTACTGGCCGCATTTAAATATTCCCCACAATAAGAATATTCCACGACCAAACGAATATTCCCCAACAGAAATGAGTATTTTATAACCACTTGCGTATTTTGAAAATTTTATATATATCACCCTTAACCTTAACTTTTTATCAATTTAACCATTTACTAAATAAGAAAATTGAATACTTTTATTTCATAAAATTTGGGGTCTTACAGTTAACTTAATATCCTCTATGTGGAGAATGAGAGTAATTCATTTGGTTCAAGTTGGAGTCATATGACTTGTGTTTATCAATGACTTAAGTGAAACATTTGATAAGGTACAAGTTGTTTATAAAAACTAGTCTAATTGTCTTAGTTCCATAATGATTAATAAAAGATTACTAGTTAATTTATAAAGATGTGTAATCTTATTTAATTATATGAAACAAAATAAAAGAAGTCCAATATATTTTGGATTTGACAATTATCTAGTTAATCTTTTATTGTGACTCTCCATTTTTCTATTTAAATTACATTATTATTAATAATTTGCAACTTACATCATTATGACTAATGTGTAACTTACAACATTATATTTATAATAATGTGTAATTAAAATAGATAATAGTTGTCTCTATTATATATGTATACATATATATATATATATATATATATATATATGTGTGTGTGTGTGTGTGTGTGTAGATATATGAAGAGATATACATATATAAGAAGTGGATAATACTTACATTAGAAGAAGAAGAAAACTTGTACATGAAATTATCTTTTCTCTCACTTAGTTTTTTCTATAAACATATAACTATCACAAAGAAACATTCGTTTGGAACATTTACTGAATTGCTATAACAAAATTGTTCAACTCTGAAATTTGACATATATCATAGAGGTATATCGCATGTAACTCATAGCAAACCATTTATGGTGGAGGCGAAAAAGACCTTAAGGACAGGGATTACTCGTGTCATATTTTCCAACTAATTTTTCGATTATGACTTTACGAATCTATGGTTCTAACAATCTTAAGGTCTTTATTGTATTTGTTGGAGTCATGATTTTGGTGAGATGTAAGATAACACGATTTTCAAAGATAAGTGATATTTTTCCTTTTTCTATTTCACCAATGAAATTATCATTATAGTTAGTTATATTTTGAGATATTTTACTAATTATTTTTGTTGACAACCATTGGTAGAAAATGAAATTATAGAAATGGAAGTGCAAGAGTTGTTTCAATTTACAAGTGTGTAAATTGTTGTGGATGAGAAGAAAAACCAATGCGAGAAATATATAATGAAGATGACACCAAAGTTGATACACTGTTCTTCGGATTTTATCCAAAAAGGTGTGTCATGCATTTTTTTTTCTTTATGATCTTATATAATAAATTAATTTTATTAGATTTATTTGATTTGGAGATAATTTGATGACTGTTCATGGTGGTGTAGTGGAATTAAACGATCCACCATTCTATCCCACATCAATTCATCATACCAATGCAGTGCATACATGTGTAAACTGGATCAATAAGCATATTGGACCACCTCCTTACCTAAATGGTAAACTTATTAGGTTGAGGTTTCACCATACTTATTAACTCATCTATAATCTTGAATTTATCTGATGTGGGATTCATGTGAAATATCCCAACCATCACCACCTTTCACTTGAAGACTAAAAAACAATTTTCACCCAAAACTTTAGACCAAAGTTGACTTTTGCACCCCAAATTGAAAAATGTGTCTAAGTACGCCCCAAACTTCAATTATACTTAACAAAAGACACACTTTTTTTAGTTAACCGGTTAAAAATGACCGACTAAACATGTAATCTTTATTATAGAGGAGTACTTTTGTTAATTTACATTACATGCCCTCTTTCTTCATCTTTTCTCTCTAACCCCTCTCACATTCTCTCTGTCTCAAGGGATCACCTCTCCCTCCATCTACAAATTCAATTTCTAGAAAAAATCAAAAAAACAAACAAAAAAAATGGCGACAGAGATGGCACAGACGAATCTTGGAGGCATTGACGGAATTCGCATGACTTAGAATGCCTGACCGAGTACCAAAGCGAAAGATAGCAAGTGCGTGATCCCAATTGCCGCCTCAATTTCCCCGATCCGCCCACAACCAGATATCCCCATGCTCCCTTACTCACCTCTACGCTGCAAGACCTACTCCACCATCCTCAACCCTTTTGTCCGCGTTGACTTCGTTACCCTTATCTAGATCTGCATTATTTTGTTCACTTACTGCAAGAGTTTCATTGTAGCAGGACCAACATATAAAGTAGGTGGATTTTTTTTAAAGTGGTTGGTGATGTTAACAAGGCACCGTTGGATGTGTTTTAAAGTGGGAAGCTTCTACGATTAGAAGGCAGCATGATTTTCCTACACGTATATACCTCCACCGAGAATTGTGAGTCAACTAGTATTAATGGTCTCCCTAATTTTGAGAGATGGGCTTCAATCTGATAGGCTTTTGCCCACTACTTTAATGGATTTCTATTCATATTTTCACAAGTGTGATGAAGCTTGCAAGATTTTTGATGAAATGCCTAAAAGAGACAGTGGCTTGGAATGTCCTAGTTTCTTACTATACTCGCAATGGTCGTACACGGGACACTTTGGATTTATTTGATATGATGGAGAATTCAGCGTATGAGTCTAAACCGGATGATGTTACTTGCTTGTTTGTTCTTCAAGCTTGCACAAATTTGGGTGTGCTGCAATTTGGTGAACGGGTTAATAATTATATTAGACAACAGGGCTATGAAAATGCTCATAATATTTGTAATTCTCTTATAGCAATGTTTTTTGGTGTGGATGTTTAGACAAGGCTTATGAGGTTTTTAAGGATATAAATAAAAAAGATATGGTTTCTTGGAGTGCTATGATTTCAGGGTTATCTAGTCATGGGTTTGGAAAAGAAGCTATTGAAGCATTTTGAGAAATGCGGAAGATAAGTGTTACCCCTGATGATCAAACTTTTACTGGGGTACTATCTGCTTGTAGTCACTCTGTCCTGCTTGATGAAGGTCAGATGTTTTTTAATTGCCTGAGCAAAGAGTTTGGAATAATGCCCAACATTCATCACTATGGATACGTGGTTGATCTAATGGGTCGAGAAGGCTTGCTTGATGAGGCCTACAATCTTATGGGAATCAAGCCTGATGCAGCTATGTGGAGGACTCTACTAGGGGCTTGCAGAATTCATGGTCAAGTAGACCTTGGAGAACGTGTAATTGAGCATTTAATTCAACTTAAGGCTCAAAAATCAGAGGACCATGTTCTACTTTTGAATATATATTCTTCAGCAGGTGACCGGGAAAATGTGATAGAACTGAGGAAATTGATGGAGGAAAAAGGAATTAAAACAACCCATGCTTCTAGTACAACTGATTTGCAAGGATATCTACATTCGTTCGTTGCAGATGATATTTCACATCCAAGAAAAAATGAAATCTATGATATGATTGATGAGATTGAAAAGCAATTGAAGATTGCTGGTTATGTTACTGAAATAACATTTGACTTGCACAATCAGGGTGCAGAAGAAAATCAATTTAGGTTATCTTATCACAGTGAAAAGTTGGCCATTGCTTTTGAACTTCTTACAAACCCGTCTGCCATAACAATAAGAGTCGCAAAAAACCTCAGGATCTGTGTTGACTGCCATAATTTTGCGAAGATGGTTTCAGGGGTTTATAATCAAAAGGTGATTATGAGAGATCGAACCCACTTTTATCATCACATACGGCTGATGATTTCATTCGTTTATTCCCACAATTTATGGTACTATTAGCTCTATTCTCTTACACATATATAGCACCACCAAGAATTGCTCTCAAATCATACGTAGATCTGATTACAATGTTTCCCATTCGTGAAATCAATAATAGTTGACTGGTGGCAAAGAGAAGGTGAAGAAACAGGGGAGAAATTAAATTAGTTGATGAAGAAGATATGGAAAAGACTTAAAACACCCCTTGAGATTTACACGTGTGCCTTTGCCGGTCACTTTTGACTGGTTAACTGAAAGAAGTGTGCCTTTTGTTATGTATAACTGAAGTTTAGGGTGTACTTAAATACTTTTTTCAGTTTGGGGAGCAAACGTTAATATTGGTGTAAAGTTTGGGGTGCAAAGTGTCTTTTAGTCCACTTGAATACCCATCACAAGTATTATACTAGAGTAATCATCAATAAGCACACCTTCTTTGAGTCCTTCTAGAGATATGCTCGACTTTAATACTACTCCACCAAGCCTGAGTCAAACGTGGGAGTACAATCTTGCTCCTTGTGAATCAGTCACCTTGAACAACTTTTCTAGAGCCATCATGAGTCTGCTCCACCCGACTCAAATAATATTTCACTGTAAATCTTCAAACTTCACTGCGTGGTGCCAAACGCATGATTGATAATCTTGTGCTCCACCTGACTCAACTCTATTTATTCCACCACACGGATTGAGTATCACGCGGCCTGCGAATGCTCCACCCTGAAATGTCAACCTGATACTTGGGCCCATCAAACCTGTCTTTGATACCAATTGTGGTGGAATTGAATGGTCCACCATTTTATCCCACATCAATTCATCATACCAATGCAGTGCACACTTGTGTAGACTGGCCCAACCACCTTCTTACTTAAAAGGTTAACCTATTTGGTTGAGGATTCACCATACTTATTAACTCATCTATAATCTTAATTTATCTGATGCGAAATTCATGTGAAATATCCCAACATGTGGAACAAACTTTAACTTGTGAATATATATTGACTAGTAATATTTTATGAGTTAATTATATTACTAAATGTGTATATGCATGAGTTTTAAGAAAATTATTATTCTTATAAACTAATTTAAATTAATTTATTATTAGTGGTTGTAGTAAAAGTTGTGAAATTTACTTTTCTCTATGTATAACAAATTAGTTGTAAATTAATTTATTTTAAGAATAAATTATTAAATTTATGTTATTCTTGAATAAAATTATGTATATAAAATTTGAGGTAATATTTATTGTGTAATATTACTTGGTATTTGTATGCATGAATTTTGAGATAAATTACTTTGTTTTTGGATAATAAATTAATTATTAACTAATAGTTAGAAGAGATATTGTAGAAGTAGATTTGGTTCAGTAGATCTTGTATGCAACATGATTATGATGTTGAGGAAACACTTAGAAATGTTATTCGTAGTGTTTTTGGGATAATTATAATTGGTATGTATTGATTTATTTTTATGTGTAGTTCTTGTCCAAGAAGTAGTAAATTTTAATGTGACTATATGAATTTTATATATTCTAATTGAGATAAATATTTTATTTTTTGACTTTTTATAAATATAGTGAAGTTTAAGTATTTCATATTATTATGAGAATTGTCTTGAATTCTATATTTGTAAATGTCAAAATGTATATTGTTTATGATATTCCATGTCTAAGTTGGGACAAGAAAACACTTAAGGATATACTGATTCATATGTGTGAAATTTATTTGCTTTCTACATAAATTATTTTTGTTTGTGATAAATTAATTATTTAGAATGTAAATATAAATTTTTACATTTTATGATTTATATACAAATAAATTTGTGCAATATGATGAATTGCACTATAATTTGTATATAATGAGTTTTATACTATTTACATAGAGTCAAGTGTTACGTGTTGGTATACTTGAAAAATGTACATGTATAATTTTAAGTGCTTATCTTAAATAATTTTTGGATTTGAGATATTATGGAATTTCAAAAAATAAGAGTTTGTTTTTCTTATGTAGGGGTATTCTAAAAGATTATTTTGTTCAAGCAATTTTTATATGAATAATTAATACATAAAATGTACAGAAACTTATTTTTTGTTCCGAGAAGTGTTCCTTAATATTCTTATGTGGAAGTAATATTTATAAGAACTTTATCACATAAAATGTTAATTAATCTAAAATTTATTTTAAGTAGTGAGCATAATATTCTGAAGTGAAAATATTCAGTAAGATTTAAATTAAAAGTGTGGGGTGATTCTTTAAGATTTTTTTATGGACTAAAATTGGCCTTTGAAGTATTTGGAGCATAATTCTATTTATTTAAGAAATAGTAATGCTTATAGATTTCTTGTTGCAAAATTCAATTTCATTGTGTAGTCCTATGAAATGAAAGTCTTTGAAACATAAATTTTTGAATAATATTGAAATGTGAACTTATTTCACTTAATTGTGACAACCCGAGAATTTGGACAATTTAATAAAATCTTAAAAGATTGAATAAATGTTAAATAATAGACCTAGACAGAAACTAAGTGTATGAATTTGATATTTTTGTGAAGGATTTTGGTGAATTTAAAAATTTTTGGTGAAGACTTACAAGGTTATGTGTATAAGTGTATACGAATATGTATATACTGATTATATGTGTACAGTATATGGTTAAAGGTTAAGGGTCAAGGGTTGATCAGATAAATTATATCAGTAACAAAACCTAAGGATATATTAAGAACATCAATGTACAATTAGAAAACTCTAACGATTTATTAGAAACCCTAATTTCAGTTCCAAGAATTTAAAAAAATCCAAGTGTTAATTTAGAAAGTTTAATGTTAATTATGAAACATTAATCCTAATATAATTGGAAAGCCTTAATATGAATAGGAAACCTTAATATAATTAGAAAATCCTAATTATAATTTAAAAATCTTAATTTTCTATTTTAAAACCCTAATTGGAAATCCTAGAAATTAATTTACAAAACCTAAGGGCCAAACCCTAAGGGTTAAATCCTAAGGGTTGGGATAAAATGACAAGAAAGCCATTAAAATTGTAGGCTAAATGACTAAAGTGCCTTTGCATTTTTTTTTATAAGAAAGTGTACAAATCTTGCCAAAATATTTGGTGGTTCACCAACAAAATATTTCAAATGTGCTCTATATCTATTATACCAATAAATCCTTGCCACCTAGCATCAATTGTTATCATGGATTAAAAATATCAAAGATTAAAAGTAAGAAAATGACTTATGTGACGCCCCCAAAATAGGTATACATCACCTATTCTGAGTCACCAAATACATGGTACTGAATACAAATACAAACTAATTATACACAATTATGTGGTAAAATACGACAAAACATATCTTTGTGAGTTTTAATACAAATATTGTCATCTAGACAATATCCACACTCAATGGGGTCCTCATTACATTTATTATTACACTATTTCACGAATAGTGAGGACTACTAATGCACCATCTAGGACCATCACTTTGTTACCCGACTAGTCCCGAAATGCACGCTCTCATTCCCTCAAGAGAACAATGAAAGCAAAAGGGTGAGCTCAACTAGCCCAATGAAACATTATGACTAAGATAATGCGAATAAATTATCATTAGTCTTCAATAGTGTTAAACCGATACAATATAACAAACATCAAGTTTAATCATAGCAATGAACAAGCAATCCATTAAAAGAGTCAAGTAGAGAATAAAATCTACTATCTTTTATGATTTAAAAGGTTTTTCATCACTTTTATCGCTTGGGACTCAACAATAAATAATCCACATCATCCTCCGCACTACTGGCCAAGGATATTCATTAGTATCACAACCACAAATTATCCATGCACTACGGGCTAAGGATATTCGTGTATTTATCAATGGTCATGATTATGCCAACAACTGTCCATCAATGCACTACGGGCCAATGAGGACTTTTTCCACATCATTTGTAACATTACGGTCATGATTACATCGATAATCCCTGGTCATAATCATACCAAGTCCATCTACGCACAACAGGCCACATATGACTTTCAACATAGGATGATGACAATGATATAAGAATTCAATAAAACAAGTTCAAAAATTAAATTATCCAAGAACTAATAACTCCAAATTGTTAACATGATAATTCTTTGTAGAGTAAAACTCAAGAATGCTCAAAAGAATATTTCCATGAAAAGATATTGGATGAAGCGTAAATATCAAGAATATTCCACTAATTTCATGGAGTATAGAAGTCAAAACTTTAACCAACTGAGTATAATAAAGAATGGAATAACAAAAGAAATCACCAGGCATGCGATAGATCGCATGCATAAAGTTATTCCAATGTAATAATAAATAACGGAACCGGTGATGCGTAAACGCATGCATACGATGATATTCCAAATGTAATAATAAATAATGGAACCAGTCATACGTAAGCGCATGCATGTGATATTCCAATGTAATAATAAACAACGGAACCAGTCATGCGTAAATGAATGCATGGATGTTCCAACGAATAATAAATAACGGAACCAAAAATCATGCGAATGCATGCATGTGATACTCCAATGTAATAATAAAAAAAATGGAATAACAAAAGAATTTCACTATGTATGCGATATCTTACGCATGACAAAAGTTATTCCAACATAATGATAAAGAATGGAATAATGTAAGAATTTCACCAAGTATAGGGTAGCAGGTATACAAAAGTTATTCCAACGTAATAATAAAGAATGGAATAATGTAAGTTCTCTTCATGAATAAGAAAGAAATAATACCCTTACCTTAGAAAGAAGAAGTCTTTGGATATAGAAGTAGTGAAGTAGCGAGAATATTTTTCTTCTTTCTCTCTATAGTTTCTCTCTCTGAGTTTCAAAGAATTCGTAAGAAATAATGAAGGAATGAGCTTCATTTATAGAAGAATGAATGGACATAAGTAACTAATTCATGAAACGGTCCAGATTGATTTACTTTTAAACGAATGGTCCGATTTAAAACAAAATCTTTTAAATAAAATATAATATATTCTATTTATAATCTAATAAAACGAATAACTTTATAAAAGTATTTTGTTTTATATAAAAAGATTTTACTATACAAAATACTATGCGGCACTATGCAACACCATGCATAATAAAATATAATATATTCTAATTATTGTCTAATAAAATAAATAACTTTATAAAAGTATTTTGTTTTATATAAAAGATTTTACTATGCATAATACTATGCATAATAGAATATTATATATTCTATTTATAGTCTAATAAAACGAATAACTTTATAATAGTATTCTATTTATATAAAAAGTTTTTCCGCTTTTATTACATTAATAATACTAATAAAACAAAACTCATCATCATTATTATTATTCACACTATTAATCGAATTGTGTCGCTCCCAAGAAAGAGGGGCTTTCAATAAGGATTTCTCCCTATTGGCGCCAATTAGGTGACCAAACCTCTCCTTGGCGTAACTTCTAGACATAGTTAATATTGCAAATAATAATATTAATAACTTTGTTATCTCAATTATTGATTTAATAATATATAAAAATATCGACAATAATTGAATCAAAACTGAGTGACTTCTCACGTAAGCATCAATAATCAATACTGTGTGCTACTATGTAACCACACGTATTACTGTACTTTTAACATCGGGTGTTTCAACAGTTAACGATAAAACTTCCGTCGTTATTTTTATAAAATATTTTTGTCATTTTCTTAATCCGACAATAATTCTATTGTGGGGTCCACTAATGACTGTGCCGTTGTACAAATATTCCTTGTTAAAATGAATATTCCCCGACCAATCGAATATTATATAACAACTTGCGTACTTTGAAAAATTTATAAATACTACCCGCAACTATAACATTATATCAAATTCATTCCATAATATTCAAAAATGATATTTATAGAAAAATCATCTTTATTCATAAAAGTTGGGGTCTTACAACCACCCCTTCTTAAGAAATTTCGCCCTCGAAATTAGGGTACGTACCTGGTATGTCGAAGAGGTAAGGATACCTTGATTTCATTTCAGATTCTAACTCCCATGTCATTTCCTCAACATCGTGGTTTCTCCACAAAACTTTGACTTGAGGTATAACTTTGGAGCGCAGAATATGTTCCCTCTTATCCAAGATTTGAATAGGAACCTCTTCATACGTTAAATCTTTCGCTATTTCGTTCGGTTCTAACTCAATAATGTGCTTCAGGTCTTTCACATATTTACGTAACATGGATATGTGAAAAACGTTATGAACACGAGACATACTTGGCGGTAAAGCGAGTCTATAGGCCACAGTTCCTACTCGATCGAGGATTAAAAATGGGCCAATGAATCGAGGATTGAGCTTTCCTCTCTTTTCAAATCTTGTAACTCCTTTCTATGGAGCAACATGTAACAACACATGATCTCCAATATCGAATTCCACGTCCTTTCGATGAAGATTAGCATAACTCTTTTGTCGATCTTGTGAGGTTTTTATACGTTGTCATATCATTTGAATCTTTTCAGTAGTCATACGTACCAACTTTGGTCCCAACAATGTTGCTTCACCCACTTCATCCCAGCATACTGGAGAACGACACTTTCTTCCATACAACGCCTCAAATGGAGCCATGCCAATACTTGCTTGATAACTGTTGTTGTAGGAAAACTCCACCAATGGTAAGAACTTATCCCAACTTCCCTTGAAATCAAGAACACAGAGTCTTAATAAATCTTCTAGAGTTTGAATAGTCCTCTTTGATTGTCCGTCCGTCTGAGGATGATATGCCGAACTAAATCGTAAATCCGTGCCCATAGCTTTTTGCAAACTAACCCAAAATCGTGAAGTGAATCTTGGGTCTCGATCAGAAACTATGGATATTAGCATACCATACAGTCTTATAATCTCGTTTATGTACATACGAGAAAGACGTTCAAGTGTATAAGTTTCTCGTATTGGTAAGAAATGAGCAGACTTGGTCAATCTATCAACAGTGACCCAAATTGCATCTATGCCTTGAGGAACCTTGGGAAGACCAGTAACGAAATCCATGGTAATGTGCTCCCACTTCTATTCTGGAATTTTAAGTGGTTGCAATGGAGCTTTTGGTACTTGATACTCCGCCTAGACTCGTTGACAAGTTAGACACCTTGAGATAAACAGCGCAATCTCTCTCTTCATATTGCTCCACCAAAATGTATGACGAAGATCACGATACATTTTGGTACTCCCAGGATGGATTGCAAACGGTGTGTTGTGAGCCTCCATCATGATTTTATACTTTAAATCAGGGTCTTTAGGAACACAAAGTATGGAGTTGACTCGAAGTATTTCTTCTTCATTGATTCTTGCTTCTGGCATAGCACCTTCTTGCACTTTCTTCCTCATACGCATCAGCTCCAGGTCTGTAGCTTGAGCAGCTTTAACTTTATCAATTAAAGTCGGTTCTACTCGTATATTCGCCATCATCACATGGGTCCCTGGAGTCTTTAACTCTATCCCCATCCTTTACAAGTCACACAAAATAGGCCTTTGCGTTGACAATATCGCACTCGTACCCGCATATGATCTTCTACTTAATGCGTCAGCTACCACGTTCGCTTTTCCAAGATGGTATTGGATGGTATGATCATAATCTTTCAACAGTTCAAGCCAACGTCGTTGTCGCATGTTGAGTTCCTTTTGAGTGAAGAAATATTTGAGGCTTTTATGATCCGTAAATATCTCCACTTTCTCCCCATACAAGTAATGCCTCCAAATCTTTAGTGCAAAAATGACTGCTGCCAACTCTAGATCATGAGTGGGATAATTCCTCTCATATTCTTTGAGTTGTCGTGAGGCATAGGCTATGACTTTCCCATGTTGCATGAGAACACATCCAAACCCTTTGCCCGAAGCATCACTGTAGATGACAAATCCCTCCGAGTCAGATGGTATTGTTAAAACAGGTGCTGAAATGAGTCTCCTATTGAGTTCTTAAAAACTCTTCTCACATTCCTCGTTCCAACCAAATTTTGTATCTTTTCGAGTCAGCTGAGTTAATGGAGTAGCGATTCGAGAAAACCCTTCTACGAATCTTCGATAATAACCAGCTAAGCCGAGAAAGCTACGTACTTCGGTCACTGATTTAGGTTGCTCCCAGCTTTGAATAGCTTCAATCTTTGCTGGGTCAACAAATATTTCATGACTTGATACTACGTGCCCAAGGAATGCTACTTCCTCAAGCCAGAACTCGCATTTCTTCAACTTGGAATAAAGCTTAAATTCACGAAGCTTTTAAAGTACCAGCCTCAAGTGTTGCTCATGATCTTCATGACTTTTGGAATAAATAAGGATGTCATCAATAAAGACGACCACAAAGTGATCCAAATATTCCTTGAATACTCGGTTCATAATATCCATGAAAGCAGCAGGAGCATTATTCAATCCAAAAGACATGACTAGGAATTCATAATGCCCGCATCGAGTTCCGAAAGCCGTCTTTGGAATGTCATCGGCTTAATCCTCAATTGGTGATATCCTAATGAAGATCAATCTTTGAAAAGAATTTGGCTCCTTGTAATCGGGTCAAATAGGTCATCAATACATGGCAATGGGTACCTATTTTTGATGGTGACATGATTCAACTCCCGATAATCAATACAAAGTCGCATACTCCCATCTTTCTTCTTCACGAATAGAAATGAGCACCCCAAGGAGAAGTACTAGGACGAATAAAGCCAATGTCTAACAATTCCTGCGGCTTGGGACTTTAACTCCACGAAGTTCAATAGAGCCATTCGATATGGGGCTTTGGAAATGGGTTTTGTACTGTGTTCAAGGTAGATACAAAATTCAATTTCACGCCTTCGGGGTAGGCCAGAAGTTCTTCAGAATACGTCGAAATTTATTAACAATAGAAATATCATTCAAAACTCGACGTATTTTTGTTTAGATCCGTGACATTAGCTAAGAAAGCTTGACATCCGCTTTTCAATAAACGAATAGCTTTATGGCTTGAGATGACAGTGATTGATTTTAATGGTTTGGTTGCTTGAATTCGCATAATAGGTTGGTTAGGAATATGAAAACTAACAACCTTACGAAAATAATCAATTTTTGCATGATGAGTAGTTAAGCAATCAATCCCTAGAATTACGTCAAATGCAAGTATTTTTAATAAAATAAGATCGACAGGTAATGTGAGGGTACCGATTTGAACCAAACAAGACTTATAAACCGTGGATGTAATGAAGGTTTCTCCCAATGGAGTTTCAACAGATAAGTCAAAGTCTAATTTCTATGGAGTCAAATTTAAATGTTGAGCGCAAGTAGGAGAAATAAAGGAATGGGTAGAACTGGTATCAAATAAGGTATATACTTCGCTAGAGTTTATGATAAGCTTACTTGTGATGACCTCGTTCGGGTTCCTTACTTTCTGGGAGGTCACAACAAACGCTATCCCTTGCACTACCGGCTTTAACTTTTATGGGACGGCCTTTGGTGCCTCCATCCTAGCTGAACATATCTTCGTTGAATAACAAAATCGGGCTAGGTGACCTTCTCTTCAACAATTATAACATGCTTTGGATGGAATCACGTAGTTTGGACTAATGTGTCCCTCCCCTCCGCATTTGAAGCATATGATAGGTGGTCATTCTCCTTCCTTAACAATAGGTGCTGGTGCTGACGTCTTTCCATCATTGTTGAATCTCCTCTTCTTGAAATGTCCATTCTTATTGTTTTGGCCCTGATTACCACCAAAGTGGTTACCATTTCTGGCCTATTGATTCCCTCCACACTTGTTGTCACCGCTTCGATGACTGCTCTCACTAGTATTATCATTTTGCCGGATGCTCTCTTTTGGTTGGGTTGACTCATTATCGCGCTCCAATAACTGAGCCCTATTAACAACATCTTAATACAAACATAGTTTATGAGAGATAAGATATTAACGTATCTCGGGTTTCAAACCTCTTAGAAACATTCGCGTCATTCTCTCTTTATTATCAACAAAATGGGACGCAAACCAGGACAACTCAGAAAACTTGGCTTTGTACTGTGATACGGTCATGTTGTTTTGCTCCAGCTTGATGAACTCTACCTCTTTCATGTGACGAATACTTTCGGGAAAGTACTTGTCGTTGAATAATTCTTGGAACTTCTCCCAAGTCATCTTCAGTGCGACAGGTTGAGTACACTTTACATATTCCCACCAGTAATCTGCCTCTGCTCGCAACATGAAGGTGGCAAAGGGAACCTTTTGCTCTTCGGAGCATCCCAAGACATCAAATATCTTGCAGATCTCGGCCTTAAGTGGTTTTGGCTCTCCAAAGAACTCCGGTGGTCCCAGTTCCTTAAACTGTTTGGCGGTGACCGTCCGAGAGTTGCCAGTATTTCCACCTGCATTTTGTACAAGAGCCTCTCTCGCCTGATATTGCATGAATTTCATAAAGCCTCTGAACATTCCATCGTTCATCATTTGGTCAGTGTTGTTGTTTGCCTAAGGATTGTCGCCTTCCTGATGCACATTATCCTGATTATTGATCTGTGGAGACTCAACGGTCTCCTGTGCTCCATTGATGTTCTCAACATTCTCAGATGTCATTTTGAAATACTGCCACAAAACAAGGGTTAATTAACATATCACATATTATCCCTATACTCTTACCAACCAATTAAATATCAAATAAACTTAAGTAGGTCATACTAGCTAAAGAATTCCCCGTCTCTCCCCTCCTAGTTCTTATCTCACATCTCAGCCAGGGATCATATCCCTAAGCTCTGATACAAATTGTGACGCCCCCAAAATAGGTATACATCACCTATTCTGAGTCGCCAAATACATAGTACTGAATACAAATACAAACTAATTATACAACAGTCGTGTAAAATACGACAAAACATATGATGTGAGTTTTAATACAAATATTGTCATCTAGACAATATCCACACTCAATGAGGTCCTCATTACATTTATTATTACACTATTTCATAGAATAGTGAGGACTACTAATGCACCATCTAGGACCATCACTCTGTATCCCGACTAGTCCCAGCCACGTTCTCATTCCCTGAAGAGAACAATGAAAGCAAAAGGGTGAGCTCAACTAGCCCAGTAAGAAATATTATGACTAAGATAATGCAGAATAAATTATCATTAGTCTTCAATAGTGTTAAACCGATACAATATAACAAACATCAAGTTTAATCATAGCTAACAAGCAATCCATTAAAAGAGTCAAGTAGAGAATAAAATCAACTATCTTTTATGATTTAAAAGGTTTTTTCATCACTTTTATCGCTGGGACTCAGCTTAATAAATAATCCACATCATCCCTGCACTACGGCCAAGGATATTCATTAGTATCACAACCACAAATTATCCATGCACTACGGGCCAAGGATATTCGTATATTTATCAATGGTCATGATTATGCCAACAACTGTCCATCAATGCACTACGGGCCAATGAGGACTTTTTCCACATCATTTGTAACATTACGGTCATGATTACACCGAATAATCCCTAGTCATAATCATACCAAGTCCATCTATGCACTACAGACCACAGATAACTTTCAACATAATATAAACATGAGGATGATGACAATGATATAAGAATTCAATAAAACAAGTTCAAGAATTAATTTATTCAGGAACTAATAACGTCCAAATTATCAACATGATACTTCTTTGTAGAGTAAAACTCAAGAATGCTCAGAAGAATATATCCATGAAAAGATACTGGATGAAGCGCAAATATCAAGGATATTCCACTAATTTCATGGAGTATAGAAGTCAAAACTTTAACCAACTGAGTATAATAAAGAATGGAATAACAAAAGAAATCACCGTGCATGTGATAGACTCGCATGCATGTGTTATTCCAATGTAATAATAAATAATGGAACCAGTCATGCGTAAGCGCGCGCACGTGATATATTCAATGAGAATAATAAATAATGGAACCAGGTCATGCATAAATGCACAGACAGGATATTCCAACAGAATAATAAACAACGGAACCAGGTCATGCGTAAACGCATTGACAGGGTGTTCCAACAGAATAATAAATAACGGAACCAGGTCATGCGTAACACAAAGACAGGATGTTCCAACAGAATAATAAAAAAAAGAATAACACAAGAATTTCACCATGTATGCGGTACTTCGCATAGACAAGTTATTCCAACATAATGATAAAGAATGGAATAACAGAAGAATTTCACTAAGTATAGAGTAGCCCGCGTATATAGGTTATTCCAACATAATAATAAACAATAGAATAGCAGAAGTTCTCTTCATGAATAAGAAAGAAATAATACCCCTTACCTTAGAAAGAAGAGTACTGGATATAGAAGTAGTGAAGTACTAGAACACTTTTCTTCTTTCTCTCTATAGTTTCTCTCTCTAGAGTTTCAGTGAATTCGTAAGAAATAATGAAGGAATGAGCTTCTATTTATAGAAGAATGGACTACATAGTAACTAATTCATGAACGGTCTAGATTAATTTACTTTTAAACGGACGGTCCAGATTTAAAACAAAATCTTTTAAATAAAATATAATATATTCTATTTATAATCTAATAAAACGAATACCTTTATAAAAGTATTCTGTTTTATATAAAAAGATTTTACTATGCAAAATACTATGCATAATAAAATATAATATATTCTAATTATTGTCTAATAAAACAAATAACTTTATAAAAGTATTTTATTTTATATAAAAAGATTTTACCATGCAGAATACTATATGCATAATAGAATATTATATATTCTATTTATAGTCTAATAAAACGAATAACTTTATAAAAGTATTCTGTTTGCTATAAAAAGTTTTTCTGTTTTATTACATTAATAATACTAATAAAACAAAACTCATCATTATTATTATTATTCACACTATTAATCGACCGTGTCGTTCCTGTGAAAGAGGGGCTTTCCAATAAGGATTTCTCCTATCACGCCTTGAATTAGGTGACCAAACCTCTCCTTGGCGTAACTTCTAGACATTGTTAATATTGCAAATAATAATATTAATAACTTTGTTATCTCAATTATTGATTTAATAATATATAAAAATATCAACAATAATTGAATCAAAACTATGTGACTTCTCTCATAAGCATCAATAATCAATACTGTGTGCAACTATGCAACCACGCGTATTACTGTACTTTTAACACCGGGTGTTTCAACAGTTAACAATAAAACTTCCGCCATTATTTTCATAAAATATTTTTGTCGTTTTCTTAATCGGACAATAATTCCATTGTGGGGTCCACTAATGATTGTGTCGTTGTATGAATATTCCTTGTTAAAACGAATATTTCTCGACCAATCGAATATTATATAACAACTTGCGTACTTTGCAAAATTTATAAATATTACCCAAAACTATAACATTATATCAAATTCCTTCCATAATATTCAAAAATGATATTTATAGAAAAATCATCTTTATTCATAAAAGTTGGGGTCTTACAACTTACTTTAGTTTTCAAAAGCCAACAACTATCTCTCTCTCTCTAACCTTCGAATTTTGAGAGTGAAAGGGAGTGATAATATAAGCTAATATCATATCTTAGCTCTCAAGGATGAGAATCAATGGATCAGATTCAAGATCAAGGCTTAAAAAGTTATAAAACCCTAATTTTGTAAATCCTTATAATTTATGTTAGATGTTGTTATTTGTTGGTTAGAGTTATGTTAGAGGATGTTATTGAGTGATCTGGGTTGTTATATTATGGATCCATAACATCTAGATGCAAGAAAATAGGATTTTTAGAACTGATCATGAACCCTAAAATTTTGGTCAGACAGCCAAACGTTAGGACCCATAGATCTCTCTGTGTTACATGTTATGTGTGTTAGATGTTATAGCCTTGTTCTTTGCCATGAGGAGAGTAGACTGGAAGTGGAATCAAGTCCATACCATGTCTAGAACTCCAGATATAAGTGGTCAAACATGGTTGCCCAACCATGGAAAACTGTTTATGGGTAACCCAAAAATTTTCCAGAAGTCTGACAACGTTTTTGCAGGGCTCTGATCTTGCTAATGTTTGATAGTTAGGCCATGTTGTTGTTTTGATGTTGTAGTCTGACATATGGACTACCAATCCAAGCCATTAGAATACTTAGATTAGTAACATAATCAAAGTTATGGCAGGTCAAACTAGGATTGGCCATCAGTCGGATGAACATTTCTGGAAAACCCAGAAAGTTCAAGAACAGTTCCTGACATGTACCTTGACCGGCTCAGATCTTGAGTTGGTGATGTTGTAATGCTATAAAAGTGTTATGTTGTTGTAGCCTGTCATCAGGACTACAAGATAGAACCTTTAGAACACACTGAGCAAGCATGGAATGCAAGTTATAAGGATCCAAAGTAGCACCTTTATGGGTAACCCAAAAATGAAGAACAGCCTCTGACAACATGTTTGATGTCTAATATCTTCTTGATATGATGTAGTTTAGCCATAAAACCAGTTGGTGGTTGTAATATTACATAAATACTATAATACTAACACAATCACAAACCCAGAAACTTAAGGATCAAAGAATTACAACTGGTCAAACATGCCACCTTGTTAACTGACAATGAATGTTCTTGGTTACTCAAGAACACCTATAGCGACAACTTTGTCGCTATAGGCACCTTTAGTGACACTTTATTTATGTAATTTATTATTTTATTAAATAAATAGAGAAAAATAGTTTTTAATTATAAAAAATTCATAATAAATTCTTAAAAATTATTTTAAAGCCTAAAAATGAGTTTTTAATAATTTTGAATATGTTTCATTAATATTTTAATATTTTTAAATATTAATTTTATTTAATTTATTTAATTATTATATTAAATAAATTACTTAAAAATGATTTTAGTATTTGAAAAAAATCATTTGAAAATATATTAATCTGTTAGAAAATATTTTAAGTTATTTTTAATGACTTTTAATATTTTGTGATGAATTTCATTAATAAATTAATATTAATGATAATTGATTTATTTAATAAATGTATGAAATAAATTGTGGAAAATTAGTTTTAATGTTTTAAAAATCATATAAAAATAATTTAAGGGTAATAAAAATATTTAAAGTTATAAAATATAACTCATGATATTTTGTCAAGAAATACATTAATAATTTAATATTAATGGCAATTATTTAATAATGGTTTTAATTATTTTAAAATCATTTAAATGGGATATTAAGGTATTAAAAATACTTTGAGATATTATAAATAATTTATAAATTAAATAAATATTAATAATAATAGAATTAAGTGATATTTAAATCATATAAATATGATATTAATGATTGAAAAATTATTTTAAATGATAATAAATACTTGAAAATTATTATGAGCTAATGAAAAATATTTTGACTGATAATAAAATTATCTAAGAAAATTTTAAAAAGTTTAGGCACAGTCTTTTGGAAATTAAGCTTGATAATTATCTGACTAGGTCGTCGGGATGTCAAATTAGTATCGAACTTAACTCAGACTGAAATAGTTTGAATGGAGGTTAGGTTTTATATGTTTTATAGACCGATAGGGATATGTGATTATGTGTTTAGGTTATTTTATAACTGTATTTAATAGTATTATACTGTGATGATATTATTTTAATATTGGAGATAAATAGTATTAATATTAAGTCTTCAAATGAAGCTATATAGACTGTGTAGCAGTAGTCGGTGATTCAGGAAAGTTCTCTCTAACTCAACCTTGAGTTATGATTCTTCAATTGTTCTTGTGGTTAATCATTGTTGATTATACCATGTCTATAATTTGTTGATTCGCAAGTTGTGCATATTACATGTGTTCATCGGGTATAAAAGGTTGATCACCTTTAGTACCATATGGTTCAGTTAATTTATTCATATTCATTATTGACCATTCTTTCTTATTGTCCTGATCGTTCAGTTATGAAACTTGATTCATGCTAGTTCACAATTTTTATTTTGTTGAACGTAGCCAGCTTATTGTTTAATTCTTTCAATCATGATATATCCTTTATTGAACTTAAACTTGCTGGGCAAACTTATTGCTCACCCTTGCTATATCATGATAAACATTGCAGATTAGACGAAAACGACGGATATATACAAAGTCAAAGACAAATCCAATCGTGGATTATATGTGTAGCTAAACTTGTAACAGTATTGTTACATTATGACATTGTGTGTCAATTAAGATATTGAATTCAGGTAATATATTATGGTTATCGACCTTGGGGATAATGTATAAAGTTTAATGTATAAACAATTTATGTTTATATCTTCCGCAATAGTTATAGAATTAGTGTACCAGATTCGTGGTGATTAGTACCAGGATCTAGGGATGCTACAGTTGGTATCAAAGCTGTGATTTTGGGTTATTACATTAATTAATTCTCTAATGCCCTACAAAGTTATAAATTGAACCTAGAAGGAACAATATTGTTTTGGTGTAGGAAATCAATATAAATACCTATTTTATTAGCCTAAATATTATCCAAAATATTTATAGTGATTTAGTTCAATAGTGAGATTGAAAATAAGATATAAATATTTAAGTGGATACATATTATGTGATAATATATAGATATGTGCATATTTACCTTGAGATTCTAAATTCGTTGTATAGAAATAAGTGATTCGATACTGACGACTATTTTACTTTGAAAGTAAAAATAATTTTCAAGGTTTTAGACAAGAGAGTATAAATTATTTTAACATTTTAGTACCGATTATGATATTACTCCAACTCAAGTTTTCAATAAATTTGATTGAGGGAGTATATTATGAATGAACAAGTTGGTTAGTTCTTTTCAATTGAAGGTTAAAGTGTAAAATAGTTATGTACTTGTGGTTTAAACTGAGAACTAGTATTTCACTTTTTTCTTATTTATCCGATATAGAATTATTTATATGTTTACACTAAAAATACAATTGTATAAAGTATAATGTTTTGTGTATATTAATGATATGTTGATCATTTTACTTAGTACTGTTAAAGTAAACAAGTTTAAGATATCTATTTTTGTCTTTATGTTGAAAGACTTGAAAAATAGATGTTATCATATTATCATGTAAAAACATAGTGAGGGTTTCAACTAAACTAATTTATTTGTATTAAGGAGTTGTACTAAACTAAGTATGATAACCCATTCTATTGTATGGGTCTAATATTATTATCTTGTGAGGTAAGTTAAATGGATTAAAGTGTAGTTTTAATTGTCACCTAATTTAGTGCATCCTTTTTTACTATATGGTGCTAGTAATAATAACGTTAATTGCACATTGTGATCTTGAAAAAATAAGAAAATATTCACAATTAAGTGAATATATTCTTATATTTCCATAAGTAGATGGATATATTATTACTCTTAGTGAAGGATATAATTTACTTGGAGTAGCAAGTAATAGTATTGTTTTATATGATGTAGAAAGAAATTGGAATCGAAATTTGTTGTTGAAACATCAAATTGTGACCACCTCCAAAATTGCTTAGTTCTTGACATGTTGGTCATAGACATAATTTTTGTTAGCCAATTGATATAAGAAGGTATCATACGTTACATTTTTCTACAAGGAAGTCGAGTGATAACTTGGCTTATCTTGTTACTAAGACTCTAACGAGAGCTTAAAAAGTTTAACAACTTGTGATATGGAACTTAAACCACTTTGATTCAGGGGTGATGGGAACCCAACCTATTCTTAGGTTACCCCTAATTTATAGGATCAATGGGAAAAATAAGTCACAATTGCTGACTGTGTTACTATCGATGTGGTTCCATTTATAGTTTGAGATAGTAACGCGCGTCTATTGCACGACTGAGGTTGAGTTATACTCTTAACAAAGTTGTTGTGTTCTTAGCAACAGAAAAATATGTGAAACACATTGCCTATATGAACTAGAAGTGGTGCCGCTTCTTATAGAGGGTTGTAGTTTACTCTCTTATAGGTTCATGAAACAGGATATTACGCATGGTCATAATAGCACAATGCTTTGAGAATATTCATTATGGTAGGAGGATTTAGTGTTTGTGTGATAATTTCGGCCATATCATATAGGAATAGAAGTTCAATCTACGGACACCATCACCTTCTATGTGACTTTGAGTTATTTACACTAAGGGAAATTTCAATGTTCGTCACACCTTCTTTTATGCATCAAGACTTGGAGTTGTTTAATAGAAAAGTGTTTGGAAGAAAATTAGTTTTTTTCCAAACAAGTGAGGGATTATTATATATTGCACCTTATTTTTTACTTTTGTGACTTATTATTTATCATATTTGAGTTTGATAAAACTAATTTTGTGAACATAATTTAAATAAGTATAAAAGGTGTAACTTAATGTCCTCTATGTGGAGAATGGGAGTAATTCATATGGTTCAAGTTCGAATCATATGACTTGTGTTTATTAATGACTTAAGCGAAACATTTGATAAGGTGCAAGTTGTTTGTAAAAACTAGTTTAATTGTTATAGTTCAATAATGATTAATAAAAGATTACTAGTTGCTTTATAAAGTTTTGTAATCTTATTTAATTATATGAAACAAAAGAAAAGAAGTCCAATATATTTTGGATTTGACAACTATGTAGTTAATCTTTTATGGTGACTCTCTATTTTTCTATTTAAATTACATTATTATTAATAATTTGCAACTTACATCATTATGACTAATGTGTAATATACAACATTATATTTATAATAATGTGTAATTAAAATAGATAATAGTTATTACTATTATATATGTATACATATATATATCCATATGTGTAGATATATGATATATATATATATATATATATATATATATATATATATATATATATATATATATATATATATGAGAAATGGAGAATATTTACATTAGAAGAAGAAGAAAACTTTCACATGAAATTCTCTCTTCTCTCACTTAGTTTTTTCTATCATATAACTATCACAAAGAAATATTCATCTAAAACATTTTGTGAATTATTATCACAAAACTATTCAACTCCGAAACTTGGCATATATCCTTTAGGTATATCGCCTGTAACTCATAGCAAACCATTCGTGGTGGGGGGCGATAAAGATCTTAAGGACAGGGATTACCCGTGTCATGTTTTCCAACTATTTTTTCGATTATGACTCTACGAAGCTACGGTTCTAGCACTATTCACATTCAAAAAACTGCTAAATCAATTGCAATTGCGCGGGCATGGTGGTGGGCGGTGAAACCTCTCATTTAAGAGCAATGTACCATATCTATGAACCAGGGAAGAAAGGGTGGAACTTGAATGTTGTTATTGCATTTTTCTCGACATTGGATGCCAACAAGCCCCTTGAATGGCGGTGCATGTACGGATGGATCGCCTTCTATGGCCCCGTCAAACCCCATGGTCAGGCTTAATGTCGCGAGTGTTTAAGTGTAAGAAATGTGAATTTAAATCTATTATCTCATTTTGTCTATAGTATATTTCCTTTTCTTGCAATACCTGTGCATTTTAATGAGAAGTGATATTTCAGTATATGCTATGTATGGATTGTAGACATAAAGGTGGGAATGGAATGTCTTAATTATATGAAATGGAAAAAATTGTGTTTGGTTGGTTCATTGAAATGAAATGAACAATTCCATTTTTTATCAAATTTGTGAATTTTATTTCTTGGGAGATAGTATAGAATGACTCATTCCATTTTGAATAGAATGAATCATTTCACTCTTCATTCCATTACTTTCCTTATTCCATTTATTCACCAATTATATTCCTTCAATCCAAACGCAACATATGATCCATCTCACAAAAATAGTTTACAAATTTTACACTCATTTGAGAGAAATCTTGTTAAAATATCAAATTTTACTTATAAAAATATTAATTTCATTTTTAATTTGGCAGACGACTTTAACTTACTTTGGTGGTTATTTCAAATAATTTTCATTATTAAAAATAAATTGAACGTGTAAACTACACCCCATTGTCTTTTGACCAAAATAGAGGAATTCACATTTTCTTCTAAGGAAAACATCCATTACTTAACTACACAAAACGAGTAATCTTTTTACGAATAATAATATTAAAAAATAGTTTTCTCAAGTTTGTTATCAAAATTTGAATGTCATATCATTAGTAATAAACTAACAATTTATCATTTTTAAAATTCAACATGTAATAACATACATTCTTAATATTTACAAATTTATAAATGAAACACTTCATGGGGAAAAAGAAGGGAGAATTACTATATGACTACTCTAGTATCTATTAAAATTCTAATTAGAAAAACTTTTGTTATGTTTAAAAAAATTGATCCAGATGTTCATTCCTTTTAGTAAGTTATTTATAAAACAAAGCACACTTTGAGCTTGAAGGAAAATGTCGGGATTGACTCATACTTCTGCAAATTCAACTAATGGCCACTACGACAGGGTAGTCGGGGGTCTCGCTCACCGGTGAGCTAGAAGCTGTCCAGCTCGTTAGTGAGCTGACGGGGATTGTAAGGGGACATCACCCCATGGAAGCCAAGTGTAATGTGCAATTGAGCTTGGGGATTTATTAGTAGCACGGTCTTGGGTTTTACTAATGTATTGTGCATCATGTGTTTGGGCTCATGTTATAGCAATTAGAACTTTCTAGTTATTATAAAAATATTGTTTGGTGTGTGGATTATTGTAGAGTTTGTGAGGCATCTTATGAATACATAAGACAAGCAAGACTAGCAAAATTAGTGATTCTAGGTATATTGTGTGTTATTACTTTTCTGTGTTTTATATAATATACGTGTGATTGCAATATTATTCGTTCTTAAATTCTAACATTTGGTATCAAAGCTACGTTTGAGGGTTATGGGATTTTTAAATTTAAGATGTCCAATATAGGGTCAACATAGATTGAAATTGATAAATTCAATGGAAAGAGTTTTAAACTCTAGAAACTGAAGATCGAGGATCTGCTCGTGGATAGGGATTTATGGATAGTAATTGAAGATCCAAAGACGATTGTTATTACTCAAAAGGAGGGGACGTCTTCGACTAAAATGGAGATGAAGGAGATACTTGTTGAATGGGAAAAGTTGGATCGAAAGGCTCTTAGCCTGATTCGACTTTGCCTTGTTGATAACGTCCTGGTTAATGTTTCTTGGGAGAAGACTGCGAAGGATCTCTGGACAAAATTGGAAACCCTATATCAAAGTAAGTCCTTAGTTAATAAATTATTTCTTAGGAAGAAGTTGTATAAACTTCGGATGGATGATGGAAGTTTGTTTAATGCACACCCACATGAATTTAATACTCTAATTACTCAGTTATCATCAATAAGTTGTGATATCACTGATGATGATAAAGCTATTACCTTGCTCTATCCACTGCCTGATTCATAGGATAATCTGATTATTGCGATTGGTAGTGGTACTACAGGATAATCTGATTATTGTGATTGTCATTTGAAAGGGTTGTTTCTATTATATAGTCAGAAGATATGCAACAATAGAGTATGGAGAGTTCAATCGAGGAGTCTCTGTTAGTTCGACGGCAAAATTGGGATAGAAATTCAAAGAGGTATGGAAACAATTCACAATCACAAGGAAGATCTAAGAATGTTGACAGATCAAAAATTAAATGCTGGAAGTGTAATGAATTTGGGCATATGAAAAAGGACTACAAGAGCAAGGGTGGTAAATCTACGAATGAGAACAATGATTCGGGGAATAAGGATGAAGCCACTTGAGACTTGTACACAGCAGCTGCTTGTGTATTCCAAATAGATGATGATGTCTAGTTCATTGATATAAGAGTTTTGTATCATATGACACTGTAGACACTCGAAATTTTGCTTTTCTTTGACTAACCTTACAGGAGGGTAAAAGCATAATTTCAGCTCGGAGATAACCCAACGGGAGGGCAAAAGTATAATTTTACCCTAACAACAACATGTTCAAGCAAGGATCGTCGAGCTGAGGATGGTGTCATAAGAAGCCACCACAGTGATCCCCAAGATGCAAACAAACTAATCGACTGGCCCGTTGACTCTAGAAGATACCCGTCTACTTTTTGCTTCATATTTTCCGATCTGGAAAGGGTCAAACTTGATGACACTGTGTAGCCCTCGAAAAGAGATTTCCAGATTGGTATGGCACATCTCCTAACTATTCCCAGATTAAAAGCAACGAACAACCGACTACAAAGCAAGGCGAATAACTAGCTGTCATCTACCTAGGGATGGTTTTCCCCTTTTTACCTATCTTCCCAAACTCAGAATTGGGCGAATAATATACCATTATGAAATTATTGGAAAGAGCTTTTCGTATGACACGTTTCCTAACTCCTCTCGAATTTAGAGTTATGGACGTTTAAGTAGACATCACAAAAACTAACTTTACAGCACAAAAACTGAGAAAATGGGGCCCACCCCAGGCCAGCCGCAGGTGTACCTGTGGATGCCTCCATTATACCTGCAAATGCCCTTTTTCCTCTTCCAATGGATGGATTTCAACAGTTCTAGAGAGTTTAACATTCTAGAGAGAAAGTACTGGTTGTAGAGATAGAGGCTCGATTTTGTTCCAAAAAAACCATTAAATCCAACTGAGCCTAGCATTATATATATATAGATCTTGTGCATTTAAAGTGTAAAGCTCAAATCCAAGCAAAAAGAAGCTTGTTCCTTCGTTCCCCAAGGTGAAAAGGTGAATCTTTGTGCATTATATTATAAATATAGTTTAATATATCTATATCAATGTAGATATATTATTTATTTATAGTTAGACTTTTAATTTTGTACATATATTGTGTGCTTGGTAGAACTATCTATTTTACCATTTATTTTTGCATATGTAGTTAGAAATCAAGTCCGTTTACTAGATCTACCAAGATCTAGTCCGATCTATCCCTTAATCGGTTCACGAGCTTCAAAGATTGAACCCCCATGCTAGATCGGCTTAGATCTATGTTCGATCTAGTCATTATATTTATATTTATATATATATATATATATATATATATATATATATATATATATATATGTTCAAGCATGCTAATGTGAGCCTAGGAATCCCAATGTTGAGATCCAATGATTAGATCTTAACTAGATTCCCATAATGGACTTGTTTGTTTCCAATATTGTAATATTAAATTGTGCAAAAGCATTGTACATTTAATATTGGACCTTAAAACAACTTTGAGGGCCTCGTCCCAAAAGATCTGATTTAAGGTCCCGTGATAGTGGAAAAATGGTGATTATGGGTGTTCGCGTTCAGCGAGATGGCTTTTATGCCCAATGATGGCCCGACCTTTTTATGTTTTCTTTCATTCATTATCACTTGAAATAATTTTCAAACAAAAATAGCAAAGAGATTTTATAAAAAAAATAACAAAGCGCTTCGGGGTTAGACAAATATAAGTTTAATAACTGGAAGTATCAAAGGACCTTGATTCCTATTTGGCGAAAGATTTGAAAACCTTATTTTCCAAAACATCAGTTCCATACTTTGTCTAAAAATGAGCTTTTATGTAAATCAAATGCTTCATGCATAGGTCCAAAGAGGTACAACACTACTTTCAAAACAACGTCGTTCATAAGTTAAAACAATGCTTAGAGCAACCCTTAAATCAAAGCACTTAACACAAGTTAAATAAAAAGCTTTCCCAAAATCACACACACACACACACACACACACTTCATGCTAAGGAAAATCAACAAGATGCGGTAACCATGTTTTAACAGAATTCATGGGGTGCCTAACACCTTCCCCTTGCTTAAGCAAGCATCCGAATTCCACGAATCTTGCAGACCTATTCTATGGAGTCACATATTCGGCCATATTGCTAAAACCTTTAAAATTCGAACGAGTTGGTACATCCATTTAAATTTATACCAACTGGTGGCTCTATCTAATTCGTTTCAATCATTAAAGTCAATCTTTTCAAAGTCGTCGGCATTTATGTAAGTCTTTTCCTAAAATTTCACCCTTTAAATAAATTAATTGACATAGCAAAATATAAAGGGAAGAAACAACATTAGGAAACGAAATTCCTGGTGTCGACAGACACCTCATAGGGATTAGTTATGTAATTATGAAGCATTTGACGGAGGTAATGTTATGATGGGTAACGACGCAATAGTGAAAATTGTTAGTCGTGGAAAGGTGAAGCTCATGATGCATGATGGTACTGTTAAAATACTTCTGGGAGTTATGCATATTCTTGCCATTAGCAGGAACTTGATATAGGTTAGCACGATGATAGATGGAGGTGTCAATTATAGTTGTGAAAAAGGCTCATGTAAGATGACTCGTGGGTCAATTGTAATAGCGTGTGGTAGAAGACATGGTACCTTATATAAGCTGCTGGGAAGTACAATAAAGGGGCAATTTGGTGGTTCTTTTGTTTTTGAGAAAGAAGAAAGTGTAGATAACAGTTCGTCTATGTTGTTGCATCAACGGTTGGGGCATATCAGTGAGAAGGGGTTTTCCACTATAGAATCAAAGAAACTAGTGGAAGGGATTCCAGATTGCTCCATGGGATTCGAATTATGTGAGCATTGTTTGTACAAAAAATAGAATAGAGTCAAGTTTAAGTCTACTGCCACTAGAGCGACTGGATTATTGGATTGATACACAATTATTTATTTATGGAAACTCTAGAAGTATCTCTTAGAAAATTAAGGTATTATGTGTCTTTTGTAGATGATTTTTCAAAATATGGTTGGGTTTATTTTATTAGAAGAAAGTCTAAAGCACTTAACAAATTTTGAGAGTTTAAGGCACTAGTTTAAAATCAATTCAACGGGAAGATAAAGGTTCTTTGAATTGATAACGGTAGAGTGTATTTTCTAGTTGAATAGTTTTGTGATAAGCAGGGCATTGCAAGGCAGAATACAATTCGAATGACACCTCAACAGAATGGTGTGGCTAAGAGATTAAATCAGACACTCATGGAGAAGGTGAGGTGTATGCGGAGTTAGGCAGGCTTTGAGCCTGAATTCTGGGGAGAGGCAATTACTACAGCATGTTACTTAAAGAACTGGACACCTACATCTGCATGCATTGAAGGATTAAACTCCTTTTGAGGTACTTTTTAGGAGGAAGCATAGTATGTCTCATGTTCGAGTGTTTGGTTGTGATGTGTATATGCATGTACCGAAGAAAAAAAGGAAAAAACTCGACTTCAAGTCTGAGAAGTGCAAGTTTATTGGCTATAATGAAGGTGTAAAGGGATACGAGCTGTGGAATCCAGAGACTAAAAATGATTTGTACAGCAGAGATGTGGTGTTTAGAGAAACATAGAATGAGCCAGTTATGGATAAGTCTTCTAAAGAACTTGATTGTGTGCAGATTGATGTGAGCATGGGAGTGGAGACTGGGAATTCACAGTTGGCTAAATATTTTACACCGACGGACTAGATGAGTTCAAACATGTTGTTTTGCATAATGAGGAAGATAAGGATGATTCAGATGTTGGGGAAGATATTGAGGTGGAGGCTGAGGAATAAGTTGCTCGTACATTGAGGAGGTCCACACAGGTTCGAAGGAGACCAAGAAGGTATTCAATTAGTGTGTATCATGCCTTACATTTCACTAGTGATGAACCATGCATAGTTAAGGAAGCAAGGGTGTCAAGAGAGTCAAATCAGTGGAAGCTTACTATGAATGAGGAGATACAGTCACTTGATAAGAATCATACCTGGAGTCTTGTTAAATTGCCTAAGGATCGAAATGCAATTGGATGCACATGGGTGTTTAAGAGGAAGAAAAATGTGGATGGAAATATAGAGAAGTACAAAGCGTGACTGGTGGCAAAACGTTATTCTCAAATAGAGGGAATTGACTATGATGAGATCTTTTCTCCAATAGCAAAGTTGGCATCCATCCAGACAGTTTTATCTGTAACAATTGTTTATGATCTAGAGGTTGAGCAACTAGATGTTAAAACAACGTTCCTTCATGGTGACTTGGAGGAAGAAATTTACATGAATCAACCATATGGTTTTGAAATCAAAGGCAAGGAGAATTTGGTACGTAAATTGAAGAAGTCCTTGTATGGGCTTAAACAATCTCAAAGAATATGGTATCAAAGGTTTGAATCTTACGCTTTACAACTTGGATTCACACGGTGTCAGGCTGATCATTGTGTTTATGTAAGAACCTTGAATTTCATGAATAAATATTATTTTAATTTAATGAGAAAAGGGAATATTGCTGTGAAAAATAAATATTGATGTGTTGTGAAATGAATAATTCAATTAATTTAAATTGAATTTAAAAGGATGTGGATTGTGATGAGATTGTGAAAATGCCTTATGTGGCATGAGAATGGAGATTTAAGGAATTAATTTAATTAAGAAGTGAAGGATTAATTAATATTATATTATTAATTGATTGTTAGTGTAAATAAAGTAAATTATATAATTAGAATTATATCATTTAGTTGATGTGTGTAAAATATGTGTTAGCATATGGTTCCTACATTAAAAAGAAAATGTAGTGTGATACTTTAATATAACAATGTAATATATAGAAAACTATATAGTAAAGTGTAGGGAGTTATAAGTTACATAAATAATTACTTGTGTGATAGTAAGGATGTGTGGAAACATTAAAAGATGAACTCTGTCAAAGAATTACAAATTATTCCAATAAGTGAGTCTAACTGGAATAATAAAGTTTTAAAGAGATATTAAATTATTAGTGGTCAATTAAAATGGAGTCCATACATGATATAAATATTAATTAGACTGAACTAATGTACATGGATTATATGATATGACTACATATATAATCCCTAACTTTCCATTGTGTAATAGCATTAACACATTAAAATTATATTTTGGGAGTATAAGAGAACAAACTAAACATTATAATCACGTTGCAGAGAAATTAAACTTGTGTCCCATATTAAGAGACTCACACAGTGATGCATTGTAACGCCCCAAAAAATTGGATTTTCCAGAATTTAAGTTTAAAGAATTAGTTATTAATAAAATGAATTTTTATTAATAATATTATGTCTTATGTGTTTATTAATCGTTCTAGAACCTAGGATGATTATAAGTCGGGAGGATTCTGGCTACGAGCTATACTAAGCGATTAAGAATTTTCAAGACGAAAATGAAAATTTTTCGGGAACAAAAATATTTCTGGAGAAAAAGACGAAATAGGCACTATTCACCCGACGAAACCTAAGGGTTAGGGTTAGGGTTTTTCTCGAAAAACGTGCAAAAATCGGACAAAATAAAAACGACGAAAAGTACTGCTGTGTACTTTTTACTCGTTAAACTATGTTAGGGTAAAACGTGAAGGAAAACGCTTAACGCCAAAAAGTGTTTTTCAATTTTTTGGAAATCCGAATAATACGTAAAAGTTAATCGGTAAAGGAAAGACGAAATATCCAAAAATATTTGGATTCTGAGAATTGCGCTTTTAAAACCGCTTGACGAAAACCCGAAAAGTGAAACCACCAAAGCTTCCAAGGGAAGCTACGTGAATAGTAAGGAGGTTAACTAAGGAGGTGGAAGTAGTAAAATTAAGTATTAAGTAAACTTAAGTGTTAAGTAAACTTAAGAGTTAAGCAAACTTAAAGGCTAAGTAGACTTAAGTGTTAAGTAAACTTAAGGAGTAAGTTAACTTAGTCCTTAAGTAATGAATAGTAAGGAGGTTAAGGGGGATGAAATGACTAAAATACCCTTAGCTTTGAAAAATCTATAAATAGGAAGCTAGATTTCATTTAAATGAGATTTTGAAAATCCTACATTAGAGAGAGAGAGGATTCGGATGGAGAGGGAGAAGGAAGAGCATGAGCATGATTGATCAGATCAAAAATGTTCGTGAAATAGAAAAGCTAGCAAATCGCCAGTTTTGTCTAGCGGAAGAAAAATAAAGAGGAAAGGTATTAAAACCTAACTTCTATGTTAGATTTTCTTTAAGTTTTTATGTTTAAAAACATAACTTAATGAGAATAAGAAGTAGATGATGTTAGGAAGGATTTCATATGGTTGAAATCATACGAAAATGAAGAAATAAGAATTTAAAGTTTAGTAAATAAATTTCTTAAGGAAGTATAAGATTCGTAATGAATTAGAACGATTCAAGTGAATTATATGTATAAGTAGGTGAAATAAGTAAGGAATAATGTTCTATAACATCAAATTCTAATAAAAAGTGAAATCATAATCTAAAATATCGATTAAAATAAAGAACAAACGAAGAACACGAAGAACGTTGTTGATGGACAAATTTAAAACCATCGTAGGATATTTGTTGTTGATGGACAAGTTTAAAACCATCGCGTATAAGTTAGATGCATATTGCTTGGTTAGGAACGGTAGAAACGTTCATGAAGAACGGATTAAAACTTAGCTATAACGAAGTTATGGCAAAAATTTCGTAAAAGACAAACGATAATTAGAAAGTTAGTAAATTAACCCGAACGTGTAGGGTTTCATACGAATGTGAGAGAACATAAAAAATGTGAGTCGTGGACTCAAAAACGAACTAATTCCGTGTTCGGATGACTGAATTATAGATGAACGAACGAAGAGCGTTAAAAATATAAAACGAATAAAGGGTGAAGATCAAGCCAATCGAATGGCACGTTGACAGATTTAGAATGAAGTTCTATCTGGGGGGTATTGAGGTACGTAAAATAAGGAAGAGAATGGCTTTGGAACGACCCTGTTTTGAGTTATAACGAAGGAGTTACGAGAGCGGGAAGTAAGCGTCTCAAATTGGATTTAACAATTAGAAAAATTTTCTAGGGTTAGGGCTTGGCCATGGCTATTTCAACCATACTATATAAGGTGGCGCCACAGCACTGCACCGAGGAACCGAAAGACTACAAACTCATGCCATGACGAGAGATAGAAGGAGAGTGGCGTAGCATGATTGATAGGAGAAAAAAGTCGAGAAAGCTTTTAACTGCTCAACTCTTGGGGGAAACGTACGGGAAGATAAAGAACATAATGTTCAACTAATATAACACTTAAACAAGTGGATTAAATCTTTAGTACAGGTTGAACGAAATGGTCAAAAGAGATTAAAAGACAAAGAATTTTAAACGCGAGTTACATAACCGATGTTCGGGGACTGTAGTCGCGATGAACGAACGTGAGGGATTGCTAGGTTTGTGATCCCTTAGATGTTGAGCGACGAGGGTAATGAATAACATTTTGATGTTATGTCATGATAGTGAGAGATAAGTGTGAAGCATTTAGACGCTGTGTACGCAACGCTATTTTGGAAAACGAGTAGTCTTAGCATACAGCGAACTATATGGCTTCGACATTAAGGAGGAAAAACGAATGGTATTAAGAAAGCCGTAATGAACGGTAAAATGATTAATGGAAGCCAAATGTGAGTTGGATGAGAACGTTAGAATAAAATGTAAGCATTAAACACTTTAACCGACATGAAGGTTGAGGGTACGCAAATATTAAACGGAGAGAACCTACACCCCGTGTATGGTTTGATCGTAAAATGATGAAGATCAATGATTAAACCATGAAGGTAAAGAAGTTGAATTAAATATAATAACGTTTAACGTAACGAAGTCGTGTTAAGGATTAAAGGGAATGATCACTTTGAGTATACAAAAGACTGTATGACTTAGACGATAAAGAATGAATCCTGAGGGGTGGCATTTAGTTGCCAGGAAGCCATAAGGAATGAGAAATTGACTTAACGAACATTATTGTTAATAATTTGTATAAGTTAAGATAAATTTAGGTTGTGGTACAATCGTAACCTTTGATGGTTGATATATGGGAGCTGGGCTAAATAATTCCTTCAGAGAGTGAAGGTATATACAAAACTGGCAACCGATCTAACTCACTGTTATGGGTAGTATAGATAAGAAAGAAACTTGTTTGTTGGTTGTTTGTGGGAAACCACTCAGAGTACCATGTGGACTACTAGCAGAGAAGCGATGTGTGCTAAGTCTTAGAGAAGTAATAGGAAGAAGATAAGATGTAAAACATCAAAGACGATGAACGTATAAGTAAGACATCTCTATATATTATGAAGCCGTAGAACGGTAGTGAAAGTGGTCGCGTAAACTTAGATTGAAAGAACGCGAACCCTAAGAAGTAAAGTTAAGAAAATCAATGCATAAGTTAAATATATATGACTAATTGGTGTATGTGGTGTTTTCTTATGTGTTATATAGGAATTGATATGAAAAGTTTGGCGTAAGCTGTAGCTGGGCGTAAGGCAAGTTTCCTAACTTCATTCATATTTCAAATGAATGCTAGTTTCTTAAACTTCTCAGCTGTTGAACTTGAGAAGTTCTGTCTATGTGCTAATGTGCGATATTTGTGTAAAGTGGTAGAACATATGAGGCCTTGTGCCACAATGTGAACACTTCGGTGTTTCTATGAGATGAACTGTTCTGTGATTTAGCTGTTTAATAAGAGAATGCTCTGTTTATACATGATCCGTTGTTGTTAAGTCTGTGCTAATGATTCTAGCCAGACAGAATGTGTATGAAAAAGGTAGAAGAATGAAAGTATTTTAAATTAAAGTGATTATTGTTTTAAAATGATAGGAATCAGGATTATTCCTATTATTCACGCTGCTTCATAACCTTTGTTCGGTTATTGAAGTCTTAAAAGAATGTTTGAATTCTTGAAGATGTTTGTTCAACTGCTATGACTTGCTGGGCAATTGAATGCTCACACTTGCTTTTAAATGAAAAACATTTTCAGCGAACGATGTTAGAAGAACTTAAGGATCCCGTAAAGCTCAAGTTGATTGGTGTCCAGACAATTTGGCATTCAGTGTGTGAATAAGCGTGAAGATTGAGCGAAGACTTGTAATATAAAATAAGTTAAATGAACTTTAGATTAGTTTGAAGAACCGTTATGTATCCTTAGTGGCGGATGAAAGTCACTCTTATAAGATGAAATGAATAATGTATCTATGATTATTTGAAATGAAAAAGGTTATAAGGTTTCCAGAACCTGGGATTTAAGAGTATATATTGTTATATTTAGCTATATAATGATGTATGTTTGGAAGAAGATGGGATCGTGATGTACGGAATTCGGGTGTGAAGATAGATCGGATTTTGGGGCGTCACAGATTGGTATCAGAGCTGATAGATTATAAATTTTAGGTAAGAGTATCTAAGACTATAATCGTAGAGAGAGGGATAAGAAGATCACCACGTGATCATAGTGAATCGTAGTAACAGATGAGCTGTTAAACGATGAATGATTTATAGTACTACGAAGTAGTACGGGAAGAAGAACTCAAATTGAGTTGTAAAGGATAGCATACAAATTAAAGAAAATTTGTATTAAGTAGAGAGATTTAGAAGTTGTAAAATTTCAATTGAGGACTCATGTTATAGCTGAGTTGTATGAACCTTTGTTATGGGCAGAGGTTTGTGCTTGGTGTAACAAATGTTTAACTTATTACAGTGATAATCATTGGAATCGGTCGCGCTATCAAGATGTATATGATGAGAAGGTGAATCTTCTCATATGTATATACTTGATAGGTAGAGAACGATAAGGTAGGTGCGAGTTCTTGAAACTCATACTTATGGTACATTTGTGACTCATAATGATACGGTAGGTTTTTGAACTTCTCAGCGAATGGACACTTATGGTCTATCTGGGATGGTTCTTAAACTCGTATTATTGTGGAAAGTTCCTGAACTCATAATGTGTGGTAAGTTGATGGACATTGTCTTAAGATATAGGAATGTTTAGGCCGAAAATAAGTTATTTTCAGTAGGCTTGGTATTGAAGGTGCTAGAGAAGATTAAGTATTGTCGCAGTAAGATAATGAAGAAATATGGAGAATAGGATATTCCAAGTCATCTAGCTACGCTAGATTTCGAAGTTTATTGAAATCGTGCTTATGTGTTCGTATTTTGAAAATGAAAGAATTGGTTCAACTTTTGGAACCAATAGATTTTTAAAAGAACTTTTCTTGGTATGTCCATGCCAATTATTTTGGCTAGATAGAAATTGATTTAAAATATCAAAATGAATTTTATATCATCAGTGCATTTGATGCAAGGATGGTAAAAAGATGGAGTTATTAATGCAATTAAACCTGGTGTTGGATGTGATCTTAGGATCAACAACCCGCTATGGTATGATGTATAATGATGAAGTCACAAACTAACAAAGTCCTTAATGTACTGTGAAAAGTACGGTATCATGACGTCATAAAACGTTTTGATGTATTGTGAAAAGAATTTAAAGAAGTAGTCGATGTCAATTGAGTTGACTAAATGAATGTTTCACATTGATATCCAATTTATTGGTATGGTCTAAGCTACTTGATTTGGCTAGACAAATGGTATGTCATGTTTAAAGGAAAATCAAGCTTTTCTTGAGAAGTTGTGCCAATCCAAATTATTTTGGTGCGGAATCTAATGATTAAGTCTGAGGTGAACACACCCCAAAATGGGGTTATACAATGGGTTGATCGCCTATGTATGGAAGATGTAGTTTACCTTCTTGGTGATTGTAAACTGCTAGTAAGAGTTCATGGTCAATTTGACCCCTCAGCAAAAGTATAAAATATTTTAAAGGAATTCTTATATTCCTCATTGTTCATTCTACTTCATAATTCTTGATAAGTTGTGAAGGTGAGAGAATGTTTAAAAGATAGGAACTTCTTTGAAGAGAAGTTAAGAAGATGGGTAGGTTAAAATTTTGAGGACGAAATTCTGTGAAGAAGGGGTGAATGTGATGACCCGGGTATGGGTGTGATTTTGAGAAATTCTGAGGACGGAATTTTTATAAGAGGGGAAGAATTCCGAGGACTAGTGCATTGAAGAATCCATTTAAGCTTCAAGGAGGCATAATTTCTGTTTTTGTTCTTAGTTTGAGTTTTATCTGAATTCTTCTAATTACAGAAATTCTCTATTAATTGGTGTGAGCTAGCATGCCATTGTGTTGTTTAAGTTTGTTTGCATGTCTAGGAGCTGTATAGTTGGTTTGGATTCAAGTTTGATGTTGGTTGGGTTGGAGCTCTGCAGAAACAGAGCCTTTATTTTTCATTCTGTTCAAAGTAGCACGACCGCGCCGGCTGTCAGTCCTGTGTATTGATTTTGTGATCTTGCCTTTATCTGAGCATGTTATGTTAGTTAGTTCATGCATATAAACAACCTTAATACATGGAATGAGGTTGCTATGTATATAGTAAGCCATGTTAGTTAATTTTAGTATAAACATTCAAAGAAAACTTTAAGATTTGGAAAAACTAGAGATTGTGAACATGAAGTAAAATACTTTCTGATCTTGTGAACATGTGTAGACAACCTAGATTTATACATTAACAAGTCTAATCTAAGGCATAAGTTTGCTTCGTGTATAATAAGTTTTGCTAACTTGGTTTTAAAGGATTTTCTAAAGGAAAACTTGGAGTTTTTCAAAACAAAGCATGATGAATAATATGCCTTTAAATTCTGATCTTTCTAGCTTATGTAAATAACTTTAGTATGTGCACAAATGAGTATGAAAGCATGATTTAGACGACGTGGACTTATCTTTTATACCTAAATGAGTTTTATTAATGGAGACTTAAAGTTTTGAAAACGAACTTGATAAACTATATATACTTTGACTTAAGAACTTGTGAGTATGCTTATGAGGTCTAACATATATATATTAGAGTATGATGTATGGTAGGTAAATTGGCTTTGCATGATTAGTATCTTAATATTAAGATTTCAAAGGAAACCTTAAAGATTAGTTGTCAATAACTACATTACAAGTATTCTAGGATCTAATATCATGATTAGGTGTGTAATGCATGTAGACAAGATTAACAAGCATGCTAGCTAGTCATATAAATTGTAAAATAGTTGAGCATGGAATATGATAAGTCAAAGTGATGACTTCATATTTGAAATACATGATGTAACTAACATAAACATGTATAGTTGAGACCTATTGACCACGTAGCATATGTTTAACGGCTAAACGTAAGAGAATTAGTGAATTGAACCCTTAAAGTCTTGATTTAATGGGAATGGATAATGACCTATGTTATCCACATACTGACATATGTGTTTTGCATTATTATTAGTATATGTGCAAGTCGGGTGTACACTGGCTTTCTGCAGGAGCAGCCATGTCTTGGTTTGCACCAGGAGCAGCGCGGCTGTGACGCCCCCAAAATAGGTATACATCACCCATTCTGAGTCGCCAAATACATGGTACAGAATTCAAATACAACTTAATTATACAACTGTCGTGTAAAGTACAACAAAATATAAGCTTAGAGTTTCAACACGAATATTATCTTTTAGACAATATCCAAACTCAAATTCAATATTATTACGATTATTATCACACTATTTCACATAATAGTGAGGACTACTAATGCACCATCTCGCACCATCACTCCGTTCCCCGACTAGTCCCGGCTATGTTCTCATTTCTTGAAGATAACAATGAAAGCAAAGGGTGAGCTCAACTAGCCCAGTAAGAAATATTATTACTAAGATAATGCAGAATAAATTATCCTTAGCCTTCAACAGTATAACAACTGATAGAATACAATAGACAACAAGTTTTAGATCAACAACTGTAGCGAAATAAGGAATCCATTAGAAGAGTCAAGTCGAGCATGATATCTACTATCTTTTATGATTTAAAAGTTTATCATCAATTTTATCGCCGAGACTCAGCTTAATAAATAATCTACATCACTGAATTACCCATACACTACGGGCCAAGGATATTCATTAGTATCACGACCACGAATTATCCATGCACTACAGGCCAAGGATATTCGTGTTTTCACCAATGGTTATGAACATGCCAAACAATAATTCATCTTTGCACCCTTGGCCGAAAAGAACGCATGGTCATGATCATACCAACAACGATCGCTGAGACACAGCTTAATAATCCACATCACTTGTAACATTACATGTCATGATTACACCGAATAATCCCTGGTCATAATCATACCAATCAACGGTTCATCTTTGTACCCTTGGCCGAAGATGACTTTCATAACAATATAAGCATGAGGATGACGACAATGATATAAAAATTTAATCAAACAAGATCAAGGATAAATATTAAAGATTTTATAATTTAATTTATCCAGAATTCAAGAATATCTAAATTGTCAACATGATACTTCTTTGTGGAGTAAAATTCAAGAATAATAATGTATCAAAAATGATTTGGACTGAAAAGAAATCAATTTTTGTCATGAATAGTACCCCAGGTGAATACTACCTGAGTGAATAGTACCTCATGAATAGTACTTTGGGAATAGTACCCCATGAATAGTACTCTGGCATAAAAAGGTTAAAACTTATCAAGAATGCTCAGAATAATATTTCTATGAAAAGATACTGGATGAAGCGCAAATATCAAGGATATTCTACTAATTTCATGGAGTATGGAAGCAAAAACTTAACAAAAGGAGTGTAGAATTCGAAATCTGAAATGAAATAATATTACTTATATACTACAGAGTATGGAAGAAAATATTATTTCTTACGAGTATTGAACAAAAATAATATTATTTACAACTGTTGAATGAAAATAATATTCCTATGAATATTTGAACAAAGATAATATTCCCTACGAATATTGAACGAAAATAATATTCCTTACGAATATTGAACGAAAATAAAATTCCTTATGAATACGAAAAATAATATCGTAAGCGAATATGAAATAAATAATACCCCTTACCTCAAAAAAAAAAAATTCTGACTAGTATAGCGGATATATTCTTGAAGAAAACTTTCACTATTTTCTACACTTAAAGCTTCTTTAAACTCAAAAAAATATGCTCAATATTATAAAAGAAGAATTCTCTGATTCTGGTGTGATTTTTATTTCTAAGCTGAGCATCCTATTTATAGGAGAATGGCTGGGCACTATTTGGATGCACAGTAAATGAAAAGTCACGGGCGACGTTCTGCCGAATTTTTTGAAATTTTTTAATTTTACTATGCTGCATTATGTAATAAAATATTATAATAAAACAAAAACTTTTAAATATAATATAATATATTATATATATATATATATATATATATAACATATGCCCAATTAACTTCACGGATACACCCAGTGATTTCCACCAACCCTCCACCTTTAATCATCACACACACACACACACACACACACACACACACACACACACACACACACACACACACACACACATATATATATATATATATATATATATATATATATATATATATCATACTCATAACACACACTATTTTGAAAAATGAGTAAGTGGGGGTCCAATTAATAAGAAAAATTTACAACAAATACTTCATAAAAATCTCATCAATATTTTTAATAACATTATTCATCATTAATATTATAACTCGCAATATTAACAACCAGATCATTCCCAGGAAAGGGGGGGCTTTCCGATAAGGATTTCTCCTTGTTGGCGCACAATTAGATGACCAAACCCCTTTTCTCGACAGAACTTTTTAGAAATCATCAAGAATACAAATAATAATATAAATAACTTTATCATCTCAATTATTAATTTAATAATATATAAAATAAACAAAATTGAATGACTTCTCATGTAAGCATCAATAATCAATACTGTGTACTACAATGCAACCACGCGTATTACTGTACTTTTATCACCGGGTATTTTAATAGTTAACGATAAAACTTTCGCCGTTATTTTCATAAAAAGATATTTATGTCGTTTTCTAACTCCGACAGTAATTTTGTTGTGGGGTCCACCAATAATTGTGCCGTTGTACGAATATTCCCTAATAAAATGAATATTCTCTGACCAATCAAATATTTTATAATAACTTGCATACTTCGCAAAATTTATAAATATTATCCACAACTATAACATTATATCAAATCTACACCTTATTATTCAAAAAAAATATTTCGAGAAAATTAAATCTTTATTCATAAAGTTTGGGGTCTTACAACATCCCCTTCTTATGAAATTTCATCCTCAAAATTGAGGTACGTACCTGATATGTCGAAGAGGTGAGGATACCTCGTCAGATTCTAACTCTTGAGGTATAACATTTGAGCAGAGAATATGTTTCTTCTTATACAAGATTTTAACAGGTATCTCCTCATATGTTAAATCTTATGCTATCTCGTCTAGTTCTAATTCAATAATGTGGTTTGGGTCATCCACATATTTACGTAACATCGATACGTGAAAAACGTTATGAACAAGCAACATACTTAGCGGTAAGGCGAGTCTATAGGCCACAGTTTCTACTCGATCGAGGATTTCAAATAGACCATTAAAATTGAGGGTTGAGATTTCCTCTCTTTGTCTATTCATGCTTCTAGAATAACGCCTTTTTGAACCTTCTTCTTCACATTCATCAGCTCTGAGTCTATAGCTTGAGCGGCTTTAACTTTATCGATTAAAATCGGTTCTAATCATATATTCACTATCTTCACGTAGGTTCTTGGAGTCTTTAACTCTATCTCTATCTTTTGTAAGTTGTATGAAAGGGGTATTTATGTTAACAATATCGTACTCGTAAACGCATACGATCTTCTACTCAATGTGTCAGCTACTACGTTCGCTTTTACAAGATGGTATTGAATGGTATGGTCGTAAACTTTTAACAGCTCGAGCCAACGTCTTTGGCGCATGTTACGTTTGTTCTAGGTGAAAAAAAATATTTGAGGGTTTTGTACCGGGTTCAAGGTTGATACAAAATTTGATTTCACGCTCGGGGGTAGGCTAAGAAGTTCTTCAGGGAATACGTTAGGAAATTTATTAACAATGGAAATATCATTCAAAACTATGACTCTCATCCAAGACTTGGATAGCACGTCATATTTATACCTATCAACTTGCCATCGTTATTCACGGTGTCCCCTACAAAAATTTTGGCTTCGGTGCATTCCAGGATTTGGAAGTCACCAGCGAAAGGTTCGGGGCTCTTTACTTATGGCTTAATATGACAGTGATTAACTTTAGTAGTTTGGTTGCTTTAATTCGCATAACAAGTTGGTTAGGAAGGCTAACAACCTTACGAAAATAATCAATTTTAGCACGATGAGTAGTTAACCAGTCGATTCTTAAACTCACATTAAACGCAAGTATTTTTAAAGAGATAAGATCAGCAGGTAACGTAAGGTGTCGATTTGAATCAAACAAGACTTATAAACAGTGGATGTAATGAAGGTTTCTCCTAACAGAGTTTCAATAGATAAGTCAAAGTCTAATTTCTCTATAGTCAAATTTAAACGTTGAGCACAAGTAGGAGAAATAAAAGAGTGGGTGGAACCGGTATCGAATAAGGTATAGACTTTGCAAGAGTTTATGATTTACCTGTGATAACTTCGTTCGAGTTCCTTGACAAACGCTCTCACTTAAACTACCGACTTTGACTTGTCTGGGACATCCTTTGGCGTCACTATCCCAGCTGGATTTGACTTCACTACACAAAAAAATTGAGTTAGGTGACCTTCTCTTCTGCAATTGAAACAGGCTTTGGGTTGCTGCGTACAGTTTGGGCGGATGTGTCCCTCATTTCTGCATTTGAAATATATGACTTGTGGTCATTCTTCTTCCTTGGAAACGGGTGCTGGTGCTGCTGTCTTTCCATCATTATTGAACCTCCTCTTCTTGAAGTTGTTCTCACTTAGTTCACCTTTCCTATTATCTTGGTCATGATTACCACTGAAGTGGTTACCATTTCTGGCATGATAATTTCCTCCATGATGGTTATCGTTGTTCCGATGGTCGTTGCCACTGGTACGATTATTATCGTGTTGTTGGTCGTTGCCTTTTAGTTGGGCTAACTCATTATCGCGCTCCAATAACTGAGCCCTATTCACAACATCTGAATATAAATAAATTTTTTGATAAATGAGGTATTGACGTAATTCGGGTTTCAAACCTCTTAGAAACATCCGCGTCATACGCTCCTCATTATCTACTAAATGAGATTCAAACCGAGATAACTCCGTAAATTTAGCCTCGTACTGTGATACGATCATATTATTTTGCTCCAGCTTGATGAATTTAACCTCCTTCATGTGACGAATACTTTCGAAAAAGTACTTGTCATTGAACAATTCTTAGAACTTCTCCCAAGACATCTTGAGTGCGGCAAGTTGAGTACGTGTTACAGATTCCCACCAGTAGTCTGCTTCTTCACGCAACATAAAGGTGGCGAAGGGAACCTTTTGGTCCTCTGAGAATTCCAAGACATCAAATATCTTGGTGATCTGCTTTATCCACGTCTCTGCCTTAAGTGGTTTTGGCTTTCCCAAATACTCCGGTGGTCTCAGCTCCATGAATTACTTAACAATGACCAGCCGAGAGTTGCCATTGACTCCACCTGCATTATGAATAGGAGTCTCTCTCGTTTGGTGTTGCATAAATTCTAGAAAACTCCTAAACGTACCATCGTTCGTTATTTGGTCGGTGTTATTGTTTACATTAGGATTATTGCCTTCCTATTCCACATTATCCGGGTTATTGATCGTTGGTGACACAACGGTCTCATGTGCTCCATTGCTTATCTCAACATTTTCAAATGTCATTTTATTGTCACAAAACAAGGGTTAATTGACATGCCACATATTATCCCTATATTCTGACCGACCAATTAAATAACAAATAAACTTAGGTAGGTCATACTAGCGAAGGAATTACCCGTCTCTCCCCTCCCAGTTCTAGCCTCACATCTCAGCCAAGGATCATATCCCTAAGCTTTGATACCAACTGTAACGCCCCCAAAATAGGTATACATCACTCATTCTGAGTCGTCAAATACATGGTACAAAATTCAAATACAACTTAATTATACAACAATAATTCATCTTTGCACCCTTGGCCGAAGAGAACGCATAGTCATGATCATACCAACAACGGTCGCTGAGACTCAGCTTAATAATCCACATCACTTGTAACATTATAGGTCATGATTACACCGAATAATCCCTGGTCATAATCATACCAATCAACAGTTCATCTCTGCACCCTTGGCCGAAGATGACTTTCATCACAATATAAGCATAAGGATGATGACAATGATATAAAAATTCAATCAAACGAGATCAAGGATAAATATTAAAGATTTTATAATTTAGATTATCCAGAATTCAAGAATATCTAAATTGTCAACATGATACTGCTTTGTGGAGTAAAATTCAAGAATAATAATGTATCAAAAATGATTTGGACTGAAAAGAAATCAATTTTTGTCATGAATAGTATCCCGGGTGAATAGTACTTGAGTGAATAATACCCCATGAATAGTACTTCGGGAATAGTACTTCATGAATAGTACTCCGGCATAAAAAGGTTTAAACTTATCAAGAATGCTCAGAATAATAACTCCATGAAAAGATACTGGATGAAGTGCAAATATCAAGGATATTATACTAATTTCATGGAGTATAGAAGTCAAAACATAACAAAATGAGTATAAAATTCAAAATCTGAAACGAAATAATATTACTTACATACTACAGAGTATGGAAGAAAATATTATTTCTTACGAGTATTGAACAAAAATAATATCCCTTATAACTGTTGAATGAAAATAATATTCCTACGAATATTTGAACAAAGATAATATTCCCTACGAATATTGAACAAAAATAATATTTCTTACAAATATTGAACAAAAATAAAATTCCTTACGAATACGAAAAATAATATCGTATGCGAATATGAAATAAATAATACCCCTTACCTCAAAAAGAAAACAATTCCGACTGGTATAGCGGATATATTCTTGAAGAAAACTTTTACTATTTTCTACACTCAAAGCTTCCTTAAACTAAAAAGAAATATGCTCAATATTATAGAAGAAAAATTCTCTGATTCTAGTGTGATTTTCATTTCTAAGCTGAGCATTCTATTTATAGGAGAATGGCTGGGCACTATTTGGATGCACAGTAAAGGAAACGTCACGGGCGACGTTCGGCCGAATTTTCTGAAAAATTTTGATTTTACAATGCTGCACTATGTAATAAAATATTCTAATAAAATAAAAAATTTTAAATAAAATATAATATATATTATATATAACATATGCCCAATTAACTTCACGGGATACACCCTCGTGATTTCCACTCGACCCCTCCACCTTTAATCATCACACACACACAAACACACACACACACACACACACACACACACACACACACACACATATATATATATATATATATATTATCATACTCATAACACACACTATTTTGAAAAATGAATAAGTGGGGGTTCAATTAATGAGAAAAATTTACAACAAATACTTCATAAAAATCTCATCAATATTTTTAACAACATTATTCATCATTAATATTATAACTCGCAATATTAACAACCAGATCATTCCCAGGAAAGAGGGGACTTTCCGATAAGGATTTTTCCATATTGGCGCGCAATTATGTGACCAAACCCCTTTCCTCGAGAGAACTTTCTAGACATCGTCAACAATGCAAATAATAATATAAATAACTTTGTCATCTCAATTATTGATTTAATAATATATAAATTATTGACAATAATTAAATCAAATAACATGAGATACTATGTAGCAATTACTGTAGCAATAATTAAACAAAACTGAGTGACTTCTCACGTAAGCATCAATAATCAATATTGTGTGCTACTATGCAACCACGTATATTACTGTACTTTTATCACCGGGTATTTTAACAGTTAACAGTAAAACTTTCGCCGTTATTTTTATAAAAAGATATTTCTGTCATTTTCTAACTCTGACAGTAATTCCGTTGTGGGGTCTACCAATGATTGCGTCGTTGTACGAATATTCCCTGATAAAATGAATATTCCTCGACCAATCGAATATTTTATAACAACTTGCATACTTTGCAAAATTTATAAATATTACCCACAACTATAACATTATATCAAATCCACACCTTATTATTCAAAAAATATTTCGAGAAAATTAAATCTTTATTCATAAAATTTGATGCTTGGCACTCACTCAAGATAAAACAAAGCGGCGGCGCCATTTCTGCGATAGAAGGTCTATTTTCTGCTAATAATTTGAGAGCTAATGCATGACTATATTGTTACTTTAATCAGTAATACTTATCAGTATAGTATTCATGTGGGAATAAGTATGATAATGGAAGGATACTATAACTATACCCTTAAATCAAAGTGTGAAGGCAAGCTATGGTGACATAGTTTATTAGGAAACTGATTTTCATGTTATGTGATGACATATGAATGGAAGCATGCAACTAAGAGGAAACTAACACTATATGTTTAGTATTGACGAGTTATACTTGTGTATCATGGTAAATTAAGATAATAGGTGTACATGTTGAACTTGTATAACTAATGTAATTATACATGAATAGGATATCATAGTGCATTGGATTGATATTAAGCTTTACTTTGGTAAACTAAGCTTGAGGAAAGTACTCGAACCTTAAACTTTATTGAGCATTACTTGAACTTGTGCTATTATTGATCGTACAAGTAGAACTTTGAAGAAATAATACTTCGTAATGAAATTTCAAACTTTGATTCGAACGATAATTGTTCATATATATATTGTGAAAGAAACTGTCTAAGCCTTTGGTTCTGCTAAACTATTGATATTTTATAAAAAGCTATCCAAACCAAATTAACTTAGTGCGGACTCTTATAACTGAGAAGAACAACCCTCTTGGTAGGGGAATTATATATTTATCAGGGAACTGACGTGTGCACATGAGAAAGATAAAATATTATGCATGACATAGGGTACTTTAGATTGATCACCTATTGTACTCGTTTTTATAGAATTATCAGTCTATTACTGTTAATTCTAGGAGAAGTCTTTAGTGACTACTCAGTATCTATTGCTTTGAAATCTTGAATTAATTTAATCATTGAATATTATTGATATTCCTGTCTATAGTGATTATTGTTGGTAATCATCAATACTTCTTGCTATCTTGAACTATCATTATTGATATACCCTTAAGAAGTTTAAAACCCTATTGGTTTTCCTTTTGCTATTTTAATTGCTGGGAAAAATTGTTGCTCATCCTTTCTTTCCATAAAACTTTCAGTGAAGGTGTGACACCCCCAAATCTAGGTACTTCATTTCCACAAGACTTAGTGCTCACTTTTCATGCATTCACATCTAACTACCCAAATATAGTAGAATTTAAATCATAAATCCTCCCATTAAAAGGGTTACATCATTAAATCAATAAGTCTCCCAGGTTATCTAACCTTTAACATAAATCAAATGCGAAAATAAAATAATTACATCACATCATCTAAAAATATAGTCTATCATCATGACATTAAATAAATTACAAGTCTTCATCACTTGCTCAGTTTTCCTTTTGCCTTTGCTAGTGGTAGGTTCATCGACCTTCTCAACCTTGGCTGCAATAATTATATTTATGCAAGAGTGAGCAAAACAAATGCTCACTTGGAATAGCAATGAATAACAACAGCATAATAATCGCCAATAACTAGGCTCAACAGAATTGAATAATACTCTATCAATGGTAAATAAGAATAGAGTTCAAAATATGTAATATATCTGAGGGTCACAAGACCATGAACTATGTCCAAGGTTACAAGTAATCTTTCAACTTTAACCTAAATAGTCATACTGTAGGGACTCCCCGTACTTAGGGCGATAAGCCCTTCGTACCATGTATTGTGCACAAACATCTAAACGCATCGCGTAAAATAATTCCCCTATAATAGGGTTGTTCTTCTCAGTTTTTGAGTACAAGTCCGCACCAAAGAAAGTTTGGTTTGGATAATCTTCAAGGGTAATTTAGAGTTTAACAATCATCAACTAAAGGATTAGTTGAATCAACAAAGTTTAATAACACTACGAGTGATCAATAACAACATAATGTAGAATAATTTATGAATCATAGGTGAACCAACACTATATATCGAACTCATGCTTAGTAATTAACTAAAAAGCATAAGCATTGAATAAAACAATAAACCTTGCTTGAACAATATTAAGCTAAGGCTATGATCTTGTCAAATAAGAAATTGAATTATTGAACATGCATTAACTAATAACAAGATGAAAATAAAAACTTGCTCAATATGACAATAAGATTGCAACTTGTGCAAAGTAAATGAAATAAGACAACTCATTATTAGATATTAGAATTCAAAACTTACTCGAATAAAGTTAGGGTTAGTGTAACGCCCCAAAATTCGGTCTATTTTCACATTCAGATTCCGTACGTCACGATCCCATTTTCTTCCAAACATACATTATTATATAGCTAAATATAACAACATACATCCTCAAATCCCAGGTTCTGGAAACCTTATAACCTTTTTCATTACAAATAATTATAAATACATTATTCATTTCATCTTACAAGAGTGACTTTTATCCGCCACCAATGATACATAACAGTTCTTCAAACTAATCTAAAGTTCATTTAACTTATTTTATATTACAAGTCTTCGCTCGATCTTCTCTCTCATCCACATTCTGAATGGCACTTCATCTGGATACCGTCAGCTTGATCTTTACGGGATCCTTAAGTTCTTCTAACATCGCTCGCTAAAAATGTTTTTCATTTAAAGCAAGTGTGAGCATTCAATTTCCCAGCAAGTTATAACAGTTGAACAAACAACTTGAAGAATTCAAACATTTCTTTAGAAATTTGATAACCGAACAAAGGTTACGAAGCAGCTTGAATAATAGGAATAATATCGATTCCTATCATTTTAAAACATTATTCACATGCCCTTTGAAATACTTTCATTCTTCTACCTTTTTCATACTCATCCTGTCTGGCTAGAATCATTAGCACAGACTTAACAATAACGAATCATGTATAGACAAAGCATTCTCTTATTGAACAATTCAATCACAGAATAGTTCATATCATAGAAACACCGAAGTGTTCACATTATGGCAAAAGGCCTCATATATTCTACCACCTTGCACAAATCTCGTACATTATCACATAGACAGAACTTCTCAAGTTCAACATCTGAGAAGTTTAAGAAACTAGCATTTATTTAGAATATGAATGAAGTTAGGAAACTTGCCTTACGCCCAGCTACAGCTTATGCCGAACTGTTCATTTCAATTCCTATATAACACATAAGAAAACACCACATACACCAATTAGTCATATATATTTGACTTTTGAATTAGTTTACTTACCTTTACTTCTTAGGGTTCGCGTTCTTGCAACCTAAGTTTACGCGACCACTTTCATTATCGTTCTACGGCTTCATGACATACGGAGATGTCTTACTTATACGTTTATCATATTTGATGTTTTACATTCTTATCTTCTTCTTATAACTTCTCTAGGACTCAGCACATATCGCTTCTCTGCTAGTAGTTCATATGGTACTCTGAGTGGTTTCCCACAAACAACCAACAAACAAGTTCCCGTCTCATCTACACTGCCCATAACAGTGACTTAGATCGGTTGCCAGTTTTGTATATTCCTTCGCTCTCTGAAGGAATTGTTTAGCCCAGCTCCCATATGTCAACCATCAAAGGTTACGATTATAACATAACCTAAACTTATCGTAACTTATCCGAACCATTAACACTATAACATTCGCTAAGTCAATTTCTCATTCCTTATGGCTTCCTGGCAACTAAATGCCATACCTCAAGATTCATTCTTATACGACTCACCTTCGGCTTTCATTACTCTTATTACCGTTCAGTACGGCTTTCTTGATAATTCATGTCTTACTTACTACCTTTGTCAACGTCTAGGTCATACAACCAGGGTATACTTAAAACATTCATCCGACATGAATACGATTCACTAGGATCGTTTACGTATTCAACATTCACGTTGCTAGTCTCTTAATCTCTCATTCAACCTTTACTTAAGGTTTTAATCGCTTTCGATCATTATCCATCCCATGAACCCCATGTTCATTATTCTTTCTTAATGTCGAAGCCATACTGTTCGTTGTATGCTAAGACCGGTTATTCAACTCATCTGCATTACGTTTACGTTCATTACATTTTTGGTCTTTTAATCTCTTTTGATCACTTCGTTCAACCTATATTAAAGGTTTAAATTACTTTCTTAAGTGTTACATTAGTTGAACATTATGTTCTTTATCTTCCCATACGTTTCTCCCAAGAGTTGAGCAGTTAAAAGCTCTTCTCTGGCTTTTTTCCTACCGTCAGCATGCCATTTCTCTCCCTTCTATATATCTCGCCACAAACGCGAGTTTACGATACCAGCTCCTGTTACGCACTGCAGTGCCACCTTACAAGGCATGGCTGGCGCCGCGGCGCCAAGCCCTAATTCTTGAAAATTTCTTCTAAGTGTTAATTTCATTTTGAGACGCTACTTCCCGATCTCATAACTCCTTCGTTATAACTCGGAACGAGGTCGTTCCAAAGTCATTCTCTTCCTTATCTTACGTACTTCAATCCTCCTTGGACAGAACTTCATTCTGATTTAATTAACGTGACAATCGATTGGCTTAATCTTCACCCTTTGTTCATTTTATATTTTTAACGTTCTTTGTTCGTTTGTCCGTAATTCGGTCATCCGAACTCAGAATTCATTCATTCTTAAGTCCACGACTCACATTTTCTATGTTCTCTTACATTCTTATGAAACCCTACACGTTTGGGTTCATTTACTAACTTTCTAATACTCGTTTGTCTTTTACAAAATTTTTGCCATAACTTCGTTATAGCTAAGTTTTAATCTGTTCTTCATAAACGTTTCTACCGTTCCTAACCAAGAAATATGCATCAAACTTATACGCGATGGTTTTAAATATGTCCATCAATAACAATTATCATACGATGGTTTTAAATTTGTCCATCAACAACGTTCTTCGTGTTCTTCGCGTGTTCTTTGTGTTCTTCGTTCGTTCTTCATTTTAATCGATATTTTGGATTACGATTTCACTTTTTATTGGAATTTGATGTTATAGAACATTATTCCTTACTTATTTCACCTACTTATTTATATAATCCACTTGGATAACTTTAATTCATTACGAATCTTATACTTCCTTAAGAAATTTATTTACTAAACTTCAAATTCTTATTTTCTTTATTTCTTGTGATTTCAACCATATGAAATCAACCCTAACATCATCTACTTCTTATTCTCATTAAGTTATGTTTTTAAACATAAAAACTTAAAGAAAATTTATAAAAGACTAGATTTCGGATTACCGTTCTCATTTAATCTCTTCCCGTCAAACAAAGGTTGCTCATGAGCAAAGTTTTCTGCTTCCTTCTCCTTCTCATCCTCCCATCCGAACTCTCTCTCTCTCTCTCTCTCTAGTTGTAGGATTTTCAAAATTCCATTTAAATGAAAGTTAGCTTCCTATTTATAGAAAATTCAAAGCTAGGGAAAAATAGTCATTTCGCTCCCCAAACCTCCTTACTATTCATTACTTAAGCACTAAGTTTACTTAGCCCTTAAGTTTACTTAACCTTTAAGTTTACTTAGCCTTTAAGTTTACTTAGCCTTTAAGTTTACTTAACCCTTAAGTTTACTTAGCCTTTAAGTTTGCTTAACCCTTAAGTTTACTTACTCATTAAGTAACTTATCCTTTACTTAGCTCTTAAGCATAAGCACTTTTCAGTCCAAAAACTGCAATTCTCGGAATCCAAATATTTTTGGATATTTCGTCTTTCCTTTACCGATTAACTTTTACGTATTCTTCAGATTTCTGAAAAACTAAAAAACACTTTTTGGCGTTAAGAGTTTTCCTTCACGCTTCCCTAACGTAGCTAAGCGAATGAAAAGTACATAACAAGATTTTTTTCATCATTTTTATTTCGTCCACATTCTTTGCGTTTTTGAGAAAAACATATCGAACTTACTAAACTTTTCAAGATATATTATCGTCAAATCTTTCGGCGGAATATCATTTCGACATACCGAACTCTCGGAAAGGCTTAGGTTATTCAAACCCTAACCCTTAGGGTTTCGTCAGGTGAATAGTATCTATTTCGTCTTTTTCCCCGGAAATATTTTTGTTCCCGAAAAATTTTTATTTTCGTCTTGAAAATTATTACCCGTTCAGTCTAGCTCGTAGCCAAAATTCTCCCGACTTATAATCATCCTAGGTTCTAGAACGATTAATAAACACATAGCATATAATATTATTAATAAAAATTCATTTTATTAATAACTAATTCTTTAAACTTAATTTATGGAAAATCCGAATTTCCGGGTCGTTACAGTTAGAGCTTGTTCAAACAAAGTTTAGGGAAAGGAACTTGCTCAATCAAAGTTTAGGGAAAGGAACTTGCCTCGTGCGTAAGCTATAAATTACAACTCACGTTCACCTACACATATTATTAGAATCACAATATCTATTAGATATACTAACATCCACTTTCCAAATTAGAACTCATTCTTAGATAAACTTGTAACTTTAATACAAGTTTCAATTCACACCATATACACTTCAGAAATCTCACGTATTAGATTTAAAACACTTATTTACTAATTCATATGCATGTTCAATAATCACAACATATCATTTTTATAACGTACTAATTTTACAACTTTGGAATTACCAACAACATGATATAAATCTGTTTTAGCCTCTTCATTACATGTTCATCACATTAATATCTCATTAGACTAGGTTATCATGAGTCTTTAAGGTCTACATAACTAACTGCATTACCGCCTCGTCTCAGTGCAGGTGGTATTCATTTAATGTTGGTCTTGTGACATGAAACTACGTAGTCTATTTCCAGTACTCTGTTTAGCCCAACTATCATGAATTTCATTTTCAAAACATTAAATTAAACATGCCCAATTAATATAAAACTCATATAAACATGGTTCCTCACATATATACTAACTTGAAATAATTAAACAACAACTTCAATCAATTTAAATCCTTGAATTCCATGTTTTTGTACAAAAACTCTATTTTGACATCTTTCACAAAAATTAACACTGAGGTCACAATTCTACACCAAATTAACTCGTTCAAATTGCGTTCTCTTTGTTTCTTACTGAATTAACATAATCAAGACTCAATTTATAGATTAGTTCACAAACTAACTACCAATTTTTATACTTTCACAAACCATATATATACACATGAAATGTAAACAATTTTTCTTTCTTTTGAACGTAATTATCACACTAATTCCTTGTCTAGATGCTAGTTCTAACATCACAAATACACACAAACACAATTAACACTTTATATACCAACAATTCATCCAACTTGAATTCACAGAAAATGTAAAACTCGTGAACATAAAACATTCATATATATATATATATATATATATATATATAATATTAAGATTTTGGAAGTATATCTTCACTTGCTTGATAATCCTTGCTAAAACACAAAGAATTGCTTTGGAATTCTAGGAATCTTTCTCTTAAACTCTCCCTCTAATTCTCTGTATACTCCCTTCTCTCTTCTTCTTAGTATCAGTATAAGCCAATTTCTTTTACGTAAAATAAACTAAGACCAACGCACAAAAACCAAATGTCTAAAACCTACGGTTTTAATAATGATACTAATAAATTATCAATTATAATAATTTAATATATTTTATTTATATTTTTACTATTTTTTTTATTCAAATTCAAATTCAAAATTCAAAAGCCATAAGGCTTTGTTTGGCAAAAACAATTTTAAAATAAAAACTTAATATCTTTAAGCCTTGTTTGGTTAAATCCATTTAAAACTACTTTAATTTATTTTAATAAATTATTTATATTATATTTTATAGTCCAATATTATTTATTTGGATTTTCATATCCAATCTTAGTTAAATAAATAAAAACTAATTACAACATATTTAATAAATTCTCCACTTAACTAATTATCACAAAATTATAATTTCATTATAATTTTATTTAATAAATTCACATATCACTTAATTACTAAGTTAAAAAATATTATAGCAACTCTCTAATTATTAAATTAAATTAGAGTATTTTCCATATCCAATCTTAGTTAAATAACTAAAATCTAATTACAACATATTTAATAAATTCTCCACTTAATCAATTACCACAAAATTCTAATTTCAATATAATTTTATTTAATAAATTCACATATCACTTAATTACTAAGATAAAACAACATTATAGCAACTCTCTAATTATTAAATTAAATTAGAGTATTTTCTCATAAATTTATTTTACCACTCTTTTATCTTAATTAAATTAATTTCTGTAACTCATGAATTATTTACTTACTAATAAACAATCCAACAAATATCTACTAACAACAACCACATTAATAAAAATATTTACTTAATTTAATAAATATTTAAAATTATAAATAAAATTCTGGATTGTTACATCCTTCCCTCCTTACAAGGATTCTGTCCCCAGAATCACAACTCAAATAATTCATTCGTTACATTATTCTCTCCTTACAAGGATTCTGTCCCCAGAATCAAAAATACAGATTAAATAAATAACTCAAGGTAGTTCTTCATCATTTCATCTTCGAGTTCTTATGTAGCCTCTTTGACATTGTGGTTTTCCATATCACCTTCACCGAAGGTATCACCTTATTCCTGAGAATTTGTTCTTTCCTGTCAACTATTTGGATAGAAACCTCTTCATAAGATAAATCCTTATTGAACTATAATGGTTCATATTCGATCACATGTTTGTAATCGGGTTTATACAGTCGTAACACCAACACATGAAAAACGTTGTGAACATGTTCTAATTCTGGAGGTAAAGCTACCTCGTAAGCTACTTCTCCTACGTACTCTTTGCAGTACCTCGAAGGGTCCAATACACCTTGGGCATAACTTTCCTTTCTTGCTAAAATGAATCTTCTCCTTCCAAGGAGAAACTTTCAAGAAAATGAAATTTCCTACGTCAAATTCGTGATCTTGTCTGTGTTGATCAGCATACTTCTTCTGTCTATCTTGAGCAACTACTAGCCTTGCTCTGATGAGTTTAATAATTTCAGCGGTCTGCTGTATGAGTTTCAGTCCTAACAATTGACGTTCACCAACTTCATCTTAGCACAGTGGAGTTCTGTATGTCCTACCGTATAATGCCTCGTATGGCGACATACCAATGCTTGCGTGGTAACTGTTGTTGTAGGCGAATTTTGTCAACAGTAGATGATCGTCCCAGTTCCTTTTGAAATCCATGATGCATACTCTAAGCATATCTTCTAACGTCTGGATTGTTCGTTCCCTTTGACCATCAGTTTGCGGATGATATGTTGTATTCATTCTCAGTTGTGTTCCCATGCATTCTTGTAGTCTCTTCCAGAAGTTTGATGTGAATCTCAGATCTCTGTCTGACATAATTAACACTGGAACTCCATATCTCGAAACAATCTCCTTGACGTACAGTTTTGCCAGTTAATCAAGATTAAATCTAATCTTTATTGGCAAAAAATGTGTTGATTTCGTCAGCCTGTCCACTATTACCCATATCGCATCATATACTTTCTAAGTCATTGGAAGACCTACCATAAAATCCATTGTGATATGCTCCCACTTCCATTTCAATATGTCCAACAGTTGAAGTAATCTTCTTTGTCTTTGATGCTCGACCTTTACCCTCTGACATGTCAAGCATTCCGCGACACATTTAGCAACATCTCTTTTCATATTTGGCCACCAAAAATGTCGCCGCAAATCTTGATACATTTTTGTACTTTCCGGATGGATCGAATATCTTGAGTTATGAGCTTCTGTCAAGATTTATTCTTTAATATCCGGTACTGCTGGAACCCAAATTCGTCCCTCAAATCTTAGCACTCCTTCAGTATCAACCTTGTACTTCATCTCACTACCCTCGACCATACTTTTCTTTATTTTTCTGCATTCCTCGTCTTGTAGTTGAGCATTCTTTACCTTGTCCACCAAAGTTGGACTAGCTTTCATCTGGAACAATCTTTCATCAGATTCTTTTGGAAATTTGATTTCCAACTCTAGCCTTGCCATTATTGAAATGAGCTTCTCCTAGTTGGTTAACAACATCAACTTCTCACGACCCTTCCTACTCAAGGCATCTGCAACCACATTTGCTTTTCCCGGATGATAAAATATCTTTCAAGTGTAATCTTTTATCAATTCCAACACTACTAAAAAATAGTAAATAGATAACGCGAAAAAAAGTTTTAATCAGAAAAACGTCGTGGTTAAGGGTGTCATCTATTTGATACCCTTACACAACATTTTTAAAACGTTGTAGTTAGACACATTATATAACATTTTTTAAGAAAAAAACGTTGTAGATTTGTTTTCCATAAATTAGTAAATGCTTGAAAACGTTGTAGAAGGTATGATTCCACAACATTTTCTGTCTATAAATGGTGTAGTTTAATATATCAGACAACGTTTAGGCACATTTACACAACGTTTATAATGTGTCATCTATTTAGAAGGTGTCATTATTTATACAAATATACAACATTTTTAAAATGTTGTAGATTAAAAAAAAGAAAAAAAAGGTTGTGGTTCACCTATGTTACCAATACACCTGCAATATGCTAATGTCATTATATATAGCTAAAAGGTCTAAATTCTCATTTAAATTTAAAGCCAAAATGTATCAACCATTATACCATTCGTTTACAGTTTTAAATTACTACATCCACAAAATATATACCAAACTATCCATATATGCATCTGAAATTCACTTTTCAATATAAATTACTACTATATTGAATTGTGAATTTGATTACATGCATCCACAAAATAAACCAAACTATCCATAAAATTAAGCTACTACCTAAGCATGTGCAAAAAAGCCTAGGTTCTCCCAAAATACGTACATTCATCTAACCGTGTACATATCCACCGTTAACTCGAGGCTCTACATGTATCTGCTCACATACGTTGCCCACTCATCCGTGCTTTCGTCAATTTGTTCTTGTGTGTACGTTAATCCACATGCACAGATCCCACCGAAATAAAAACAAACAAATTTAGTATTCAACAAAGATACCAAATCACAAGGATACCAAATCTGACCTGCTACTGATGTATGGCAAGATAACTGACCAATCATAGGAATAACTTTTAACATAATTCCTAACCAACTTTATATATCCAAATAAATGACCTGCTACTGATGTATGGCAAGATAATTGTAAAACATAAGGATACTAAATCTGACCAATAACTGATGTATGGCAAGATAACTGTAAAACACAAGGATACAAAATTTCAAGAAAAGCATACTTGTTGTATAAGTACCTAATAATTAAAAACTGTTAACTCAGTTTTCATTCAAATTCACCTTCATTAAATTGCAAGAAAAGCATACTTGTTGTATTTATAAATTGCAAGAAAAGCATACTTCCCCTTCATCATAAGTTTCTAATGACATAATATTTCTCCAAACCCATTTTCAGATTGGAATAATTTATCGTTGTCTTTACCGTAATATATTAGCCATAAATAAATAATCATGAGCCTCCAGTTCAGGATATGGGATAGCTATTGGCCTACAGTCAAAGTTCAATTTGTAAATAAAACAAAACTCAGGTAACCCCCACAGAGGGATTTGGAAAATGTATATTAGTAGCTAATTTATGTTCAGGAGCGGTGACCTTGTCAAACCATATGTCAACCGTAAAGGAGAATGTTTTCTTCAACTGGGGGAATCACACTGTTTGGAGAACTACCAATAGTGATGGTTGTGATGTTAATCGGGCAAGGTAATTGGTATTCATTACCAAAATTCTTTCCATAATGGCTTCACGAAGATGCTTTTACAAATTGTTTTAGAAGGATCATGGCCGTCTCCCCTAGTTAAGCATATAACGATCAATTTCTAGCAATATCCAAAGAAAATGCAAGTCCATAAATTTGTCGTGGTATGCGTAAAATGGCAAGAGATTTGGGTACATGATAATAAAATCGTGAAAGATGAAGAAACCAATTACGAAGAGTACTCTTTGATCATCATGCGGGGCACTCGAAAGGAAACAACTTTGCAACATAACGAAAGAAAATAAACAATTTGGTCATTAACATCAATAAAGGCCCACTGCTCTGAATCTATTCTTAGCACTCCAAAATACAAAAGAAGATAGATGTTTTGAGAAATGACTAAATCATTAAACATTCTAAAGAACTAAGCCACTGAAAATTACCAAAATGAAATTATTTCACCGCATATTATATATTCAAAAGTTAGGAAGAATACAGAAAGGCGGACTTTTCCATTGGCCTAAATCAAACGATATAACAATGGATAGGGCCAAAAGGGGGTTGTGGAGTGTTTTTTCTAAGCGAATTTCCATTGTATGACTGAAAAAAATACCTGAATTAGAAGATTAGTGATTAGAAGAACTGAAAGCAGTCCTTTATCATTGATACCTTTAACAACCAAATCTTAAAGTTTGGCAACACTAGAAGCATGAAGCCTGAGAAATTCATTTCCATCCAAAATTATGTATCCTTCAATGATATTGACAGCAACCTATACTTCAACAAAGAAACTCCAATGTTATAAAATTATTGCAGTTATAAAAAAATGTAGTACTCTCTATAAATTACTCTTTCAAACCTTCACATGATCAAAGATTCTATCCAAGATCTCCCATAACTGCATGAACTAGAATTAGTAAGACATAAAGGGAGCGACTTTAAGGAAGTTCTGGCTTGAATTAGTATGTGATGGTCTTGATATTGAAGCCCAGAGTAGGACTGATAAATACAATTTACACGTTGCTAACATTTACATGCATTCTTTCTGGGATATCTGTTTCCCGAACCATGTCATCCTTCTCCGTCATATACTTCTCCGAAAGAATGCTTGGTTCAAATTCATCTTCAAGCCTCCTTTCCTTCCATTCACCAGATTCATCATTATATCGGACCTTTGATAATCCTTGCTTGCGGAGCTTCAAAAATTCCTCAACTTCACCAAATATGTCATGAGCTTCTTGTAGCGCTGATGATGAAATTCCTGGTGCCTGCCTAGATTTTTTCTTGTTTACCTTCCTCCTCCTGCATGATGGATTCATATATAAACTATTTATTAAATCCTATCAAAATATTAGCCAATAACGAATGCATATCAAACACAAAATTACCTCACAGGAGCTAGCTCTTTTGCACTTCCTTCCCGAAATACAGACAACGCATCTTCACAATCTTGCAACATCTATCAGTCACATAACAATGCAATGTGTTCATCAGAAAGTTTTATTTTCTTTAATAATCAGACTAGAATCTAATAAACTTATTAACTGAAATTTGTTCAGATTGGAAGCACAATCTCCAGGAAATAACTGATGTATATAGATCATACTTTGGTTCCATTTTATTTTTATTAAAATATAATTGCATAGCCCTTGAAAAATCAATAAACCATAATCTATCTAGCTATCAATTAATAATTCTCATAGTTCATATATGTAAATACATATGAGGGTCAGTGAATTTCAATTTAACCAATTTCAGGACTTAACAAACATAAAAAGCAAAAAATATTAACCGACATAATTGCACACATCAGATCTATTAAAGCAATAAAGAAGACATATGCATAAACAAATAAGCATCCGTCTAAAAAATAATATACGATATCAAGTATATGTATACATTAGGTACAAAGAAACTTACAAACTTCAAGATCGCTGCTGCAGAACTCATCGTTGTGGCCGAGACAAGCAAAGAGGCTTGATTCCCAATGTGTTCTACCCAATGGCTCCAAACCACGCTCCCCGACTCAACGTCGGTAATCCATCCGTCGTCTCAAGTAGTAGGTTGCTCCACCAACAACCGCTGGTAGGTGCGGTAGTGGAGAAGTGGTGGTGGGATTGAGCTTTAGGAATTCTTTTCATCGACTACCTCGTGTGCTTTTTGTCGAGGGGGGTTTGGATTCCTCTTGATTTGCCATTTTGCAAGTTTGAAAACAAAAAAAAACCTAAAATATGAGGAGACGGAGGTGTAAGGGCAAAAATATGTTGATTCTGTGGCATCCTCTGGAAACTGGTGGGGCAGATTCAGACAAGCATATAGTCAAACAAAAAATTTAGCAGATATAATTTATAGATTGAAGAAAATTCATGTTCAAAATAGTTACCTGAAAGGGCTAGGTTGGGAGATTGCAGAAGATTATTGCCTAAACTGAACCTTAATTGTGTGCTGAAAGGATTTTGTAGAAGAGGGCAGGGTCGATTGATTGCAGATTTGTGTGTCGTATGGTGAGGGATACGAAATTTAGAAAGAGAGAGAGAAAGGGCCAAATAACGCGATAGAGTGAAGTGAGATGGGATCCATCAGCAAGGGGAGGGTTTTTAATTTTAAGTTTTCATGACTTTCCACGCCTTTTATTTTAAGCTCCGTGTTTTTGACATAGATAACATTTTTTTTTAAAAATGTTATCTATTTAAAACTAAAAATTTCCCCTTATAAATAGATAGCGTTTTTTCATATGTATCTACAATGTTTTGTTAAAAAAACATTGTGAAAAAAATACCACAACGTTTTTTATAAAAACGTTGTTGTTTAAGTGTTGTCTATTTACTGTTTTGTACTGGTGCAACCATATCCTTTGACGCATGTTCAGGTCTTTCTATGTGAAAATATACTTCAGACTCTTATGGTATATGTAGATCTCACATTTCTCTCCATAGAGATAGTGTCTCAATATCTTCAGAGCAAATACCATCGTTGCCAACTGTTGGTTAATTTCTAATTACGCACAACACACAAGTATACGTGGTCAACAAGTAATATAATAGTAAGTAGAGTATCGTTTCCACAGAGAAATTATTATGAATTTAAACCTCACAATTACCAGCTTCCTATTAATCCTAATTTTATTAAACTAACCAATTTAATGATTAAAATCATAAAAACTAAAATTATTAAAAGTATCAAACAATCAACAAATATAGAAACTGAATTTTTAAACAATTATTGGAGAATTAGGCTTACAACTTCACCCTAAGCTCTACTCTGATTATTACACTTTATTCCAATTTAATTCACTATCCCAGTTAATTAATCAAAAACACTTATGTAGAATTAGCCACCTCTCAATGCACTAACACCTTATTAACTCAAATCCACAAATTAGATAGAATTAAGTTAAACACCTTAATTAACTAACTCACTATATCTCTATGTGAATTACAATCAAAGAAGGTTTAAGTCCAAGTTTTTTATCCGATTACATGCGATGTTAAGCATATCTCTACCCTAACATTCATCAAGATTCCATTCAATCACAGAATACAAGAACACATGCTATATTAACTAAGTCTAGACTCATACTTCCTCTCTCGAATCCATACAAGTCCACAAAGAATTGTTGATCAGGAAATTCATAAATTCAAGCATAAATTAATATAGATAAACTAAGGAATAGCTTATTAAACTAAAAATCAAAGTTACATAATCATCGTTTCACTTAAAGATCCGTCATAAGTATAAAAAGTAACTTAGTTCATCATCAATGAAATAAAAATTGAAGTCATTAAAGAAAACATCCTCTTAATTACAAATATAAAACTAAAAGAAAAGAATAAATCCAGAACCACCCTTTTCTTTAGCCCAATTCGCAATTGATTTGAAAATCCTTCAATTATCTTCACTCCAATGCTTGCTCCAAAAGTCTGTTTTCTTTCAATGTTAATTGCCTTATTGTTGTATGATATCTCTCAATCTTGTTATTTGATGTCAGATATATCTCTAAGACATGCATTTTGATTGCAATTCCACGCCAATATGAATCCCAAGTCATCCCAAACACCTAAACTCTAGTTACTGTAGCATTTGAAACCAACTAAACAACTTTTTTGCCTCGGACCCCTTGGGCCTGCGGTGTTGTGTTGCTTGAAAATAGTTTCCCCGTGCAGCATGCTCTCTAACTTCGAGGTTTAAGACCCCATTTACGGGTATTAGACTTAAAAGGCACCTTGAGTATAGTTCTGATAATCGATCTCCATAAGCTCCAAACTTGCTAAGTTTTTGCCATAATTTCACCCTTTAAACCTACACAAAATAACAATAAACAAGTAAAAATAAACAATAAAATTAATGAATTAGCACCGATTAAGTTTGAATTATGAACCGATTCGTGGGTATAAAATCCACTTATCACCAACTATAAGTCATGAGTCGGATATCCTTTCTCGTAGTGTTTTAATTGCCTTGATGCATACGCAATAACTTTGTCGTTCTACATAAGGACACAACCTAATCCTTTATGTAAGGCATCACTATACACCACAAAGTTTCATGTATTATCTGGTAATGACAACACAGGTGCCACGCTAAGCTTCTTCATCAATTCCTTAAAACTTTCTTCGCACTTCTTCGTCTAGACAAATTTTACAGCTTTCCTTGTCAAATTTGTCAATGGAGTTGCAATCTTGGAAAAGTCCTAAATAAACCGTCTATAATAGCCTGCCAGTCCCAAGAAACTTTTTACTTCTGATGGAGTTCTTGGTTGTTCCCAATTTATCACAGCTTCGACTTTTGATGGATCTACTGAAATCCCATTTTTTTTTCAATCACATGTCCTAAAAATTGCACACGTTCTAGCCAAAATTCACACTTAAAGAATTTTGCGTATAACTTTTCATTTCTTAGCGTCTCCAGCGTCAGACGTAAATGTTCCACGTGTTCTTCTTGAGATTTGGAGTACACCAAAATATCATCGATAAATACCACCACAAACTTGTCTAAAATGGTTTAAACACCCTATTCATCAAATCCATGAATGTAGCAGGGGCATTGGTTAAACCAAAAGACATTACCAGAAACTCATAATGTCCATACCGAGTTCTGAATGTCATCTTTGGTACATCCTCCATCCTTACTTTCAATTGGTGATACCCACTTCTCAAATCTATTTTCGAGAAGTATCTAGCACCCTTCAATTTATCAAACAAGTCATCTATTCTTGGTAACGGATATTTATTCTTAATAGTGACTTTATTTAATTCCCTATAATCAATGCAAAGATGCATTGACCCATCCTTTTTCTTCACGAATAAAACCGGTGCTCCCCACAGTGATACACTTGGATGAATATATTTCTTATCCAGCAGTTCTTGCAATTGCACCATCAGTTCCTTCATCTCCACCAGAGCCATTCTGTATAGGACCTTTGATATTGGATCAGTTCCTGGCGCCAAGTCAATCATGAACTCAATCTCTCTGTCAGGCGGAAGTCCTGGCAAATCTTCCGGAAACACGTCCACAAAATCCATAACCACTGGTATCTCCTCCATTTTCATACCCTTCTTCTTCTGAGTATCAACTATGTAAGCTAAGTATCCTACATAGCTTTGACTCAATAACTTCTTAGCCTGCATAATCATCAGACATCTCGCTTGTCTAGGCGATTTGCTACCATAAAAAACTACCTTTGGTGGAGTCATAAGGTTTACACATTTCTTTTGGCAATCAATTATCTCTCCATAATTGAATAACTAATCCATTCCCAATATAACATCAAACTCTCCAAGTTTAATCAGGATTAAATCTACTGTCATAACATTCCCCTTAATATTCACCCTACAGTTCTTGTTTACGAATTTAACACCTCCATATTCGCAATTTCTATGTTTAAAGGGAAATTCAACTCTTCACTAGGTAATTTTAACCTCTTAGCAAATTCATCAGATATAAATAAGCAAGTAGCACCCGAATCAAATAATATATATGCATTTATATCATTGATTGGGATAATACCTGACATGACATCTTTTGATTGCACTGCATCCTGCACCGTCATATTAAAGGTTCTGGCTGTGGGTCTGTTCGATGACGTTGGTCCAACAATAGTTAATGCACCTCCACTACTACCTCCCTTATTTCATCTTGTCTCACCAGATTTCTTCTTAGGACACTCACGAGCAAAATGATCCTTTAACCCGCAGGTGTAGCAATCATTCTTCTTGGGTTGATGGAAATTTGGGGCAATGTGACCCTCGTGGCCACAGTTAAAGCATACTCATTTCCCCCTTAAGAACATGCCAGTGTGAAACCTCCCGCATGTAGAACATGCTTCAAACTTCTTTTTTTGCTAGTTTCCTTGCAGGTTTCTAACAGCCACATTTGTATTCCACTTTATTTTCAAGTTATTACTACCATTTCCACCATTACCACCACCATTTTTAGCTTCGCCCTCACTCTTCTTCTTTCTCTGTTCTTGATTATACTTCGTTACAGCCTCGCCTCCACCCTCAGCGAGAATTACCTTCTCCAGTACCGTTGTAAATGTCTTCAGTTTAAACATGGAGACTCTGCTGTACAACCAGGGCTTCAGTCCCTGCTCAAACCTCCTAGCCTTGCGCTCATCTGTGTTAACTTGATATGGCACAAACCTCGCCAACTCATTGAAACTTGTTGTATACTCTGACACCGTCATTGTGCTATGCTTCAACTCTAAAAATTGCACCTCTATCTGATTCTTTGAACTCTCTAGGAAGTAGGTCTTGAAAAATATTTCCTTAAACCTATCCCATGTCATCACTCCTTAACCTCCTCAAGTTTTATTTGGCTTGCCACCAATAATTAGCCTCTGCTTTCAACATAAATGTTGCAAAAGTAGTTTTCTAATTCTCACATACTCTAGCAACGTCAAAAACTTTCTCTATTTCCATGACCTAAGTTTGTGCCTTAATTGGATTCATGGACCCATAGAATTCTAGTGGCCCAACTACCTTGAAGTCCTTAAATGTCACAGCTTGATTTTGCGGCTGATTCTATAATGCTCCCGTCAGTAACGTTACTAATTGCTGAACTGGGTTAGCCTCAGCATTTTTGTTATTGGTAGATCCCTTAGGGGTCCTTTGTCGTGGTTGACGTCTTGGAGGCATTTTTTGTTAAAATATTCTCATTAGATTATTATTCAATCTTTTAAGTATTATATACTTAACTTGCACATCACAAAAATTACCATATAACACACAATATCTTGAATAAATAGTAACTTTTATTTATTCATCATCTATTAAAAACATAGTCATGATAGCATCCCTGCTACCTATATCACTTTCCTGAACTACAAAAGTTTCAGGATAACATCATCATCATCATATCCCATTAGTTATATAATACAGATTTACATCTTATTTACTACTTAATCATGTAATAATTACATTCCTTACGACGACCTACTAAAATGTTGTATAGCCTTATGACGATCCTCTTCCATAATACGGAACATTGTTCGACGATCTAACATGTACCACGACAACGTCTCAAACTGAATCGGATAATAAATAACTCGGTCTTGAGCTCAGTTGATCACGGTGTTGAAAACGCTATTCATCTCCTCCATCTTGATCTTCTTTACTAGTACCTCTCTCTCTGCTACCTCAGCTCGTTGAGAATCTTCCTCATACATGTCTTCGGCTCTTGCCCTCTTAGTAGACTTTTCTTTCAATTTATTCTTTAGTTCCACAATCTCTTCTGTCATTTGTTCGTTCTCTCCTTCAGTATGAATCAGCTTCCATTCAAAATTACTCAGACGTCCATCTAGATCCCGGATCTCATCGTCCTTTTGCGCCATCGAGGTCTGTTGTTCAACTACTATCTCTTCCAACTTCTCGACTCTATCCTGAAGTTCCACATTGCGGTTGTATACTTCGTTGTACATACGGGCTGCGATAGAGTTTGGTGAAATGTCTTCATCCTCGTCCTCCTCATCCCCATCTGACTGTGGCAGCTCAACGGGGTCCTCCTCATCCATCTCTACCTCATCATCCTCATCAGGTAAACTTTCCTACTCAACCACTGTGATCAACGGAGATGACTCCCGTGGCAGTAGTTGTTCCCAAAACACCTGAATATCTCGAGGCTTCTCCTCTCTAGGCATCTGGGATCATTCCTCCCTAGCCTGACTGGATTATCCTACATTAGCTATCCTTACAACAAAATTTTAAGTTTTAATTACTAATCATTACTACTCGACACTAATGAGCACATAGGTTACAACCACATAAGCACATAAAGTGTTTTATTACTTCTTTTTTAAAACTCAACAAGAGTTCATCACCACTATCTTTTCAAACTTCTATAAGGTTACTTCCTAAGGCTTTTCCCCCACCTAAGGTTCATAACCTAAAGCTTTGATACAAACCTGTGACACCCCCAAATCTAGGTACTTCATTTCCACAAGACTTGGTGTTCACTTTTATGCATTCACATCTAACTACCCAAATATAGTAGAATTTAAACCATAAATCCTCCCATTAAAAGGGTTACATCATTAAATCAATAAGTCTCTCAAGTTATCTAACCTTTAACATAAATCAAATGCAGAAATAAAATAATTACATCACATCATTTAAAAATATAGTTTATCATCATGATATTAAATAAATTACAAGTCTTCATCACTTGCTCATTTTTCCTTTTCCTTTGCTAGTGTTAGGTTCATCGACCTTCTCAACCTTAGCTGCAATAATTATATTTATGCAAGAGTGAGCAAAACAAATGCTCACTTGAAATAGCAACGAATAACAACAGCATAATAATCGCCAATAACTAGGCTCAACAGAATTGAATAATACTCTATCAATGGTAAATAAGAACAGAGTTCAAAATATGGAATATATCTGAGGGTCACAAGACCACGAACTATGTCCAAGGTTACAAGTAATCTTTCAACTTTAACCTAAACAGTCATACTGTATGGACTCCCCGTATTTAGGGTGATCAGCCCTTCGTACCATGTATTGGGCACAAACATCTAAACGCATCGCGTAAAATAAATTCCTCTATAATAGGGTTGTTCTTCTCAGCTTTTTATTACAAGTCCGCACCAAAGAAAGTTTGGTTTGGATAAGCTTCAAGGGTAATTTAGAGTTTAACAATCATCAACTAAAGGATTAGCTGAATCAACAAAGTTCAATAACACTGCGAGTGATCAATAATAACATAATGTAGAATAATTTATGAATCATAGGTAAACCAACACTATATATCGAACTCATGCTTAGAAATAAACTAAAAAGCATAAGCATTGAATAAAACAATAAACCTTATTTAAACAATATTAAGCTAAGGCTATGATCTTTTCAAATAAGTAATTGAATTACTGAACATGCATTAACTGATAACAAGTTGAAAACAAAACTTGCTCAATATGACAATAAGATTATAACTTGTGCAAAGTAAATGAAATAAGATAACTCAATATTAGAGATTAGAATTCAAAACTTGCTCAAATAAAGTTAGGGTTAGAGCTTTCTCAAACAAAGTTTAGGGAAAGGAACTTGCTCAATCAAAGTTTAGGGAAAGGAACTTGCCTAGTGCATAAGCTATAAATTACAACTCACGTTCACCTACAGATATTATTAGAATCACAATATCTATTAGATATACTAACATCCACTTTCCAAATTAGAACTCATTCTTAGATAAACTTGTTACTTTAATACAAGTTTCAATTCACACCATATACACTTCAGAAATCTCAAGTATTAGATTTAAAACACTTATTTACTGATTCACATGTTCAATAATCACAACATATCATTTTCATAACGTACTAATTTTACAATTTTGGAAATACCAACTACATGATACAAATCTGTTTTAACCTCTTCATTACATGTTCATCACATTAATATCTCATTAGACTAGGTTACCATGAGTCTTTAAGGTCTGCATAACTAACAGTCATTACTGCATCTAGTCTGGGTATGACGCATCTGCGCCCGTATTTAAGCTCAGACCTAAGTAGCATTCTACGCTAGCCTTGACACCAAATAAGAATTGAGCTAGTCTTGTGAGACGAAACTACGATCTGTTTCCAATACTCTATTTAGCCCAACTATCACGAATTTCATCCACAAAACAGTAAATTAAACATACCCAATTGATATAGAACTCATATAAACATGGTTCCTCACATATATACTAACTTGGAATAATTAAACAACAACTCCAATCAATTTAAATCCTTAAATTCCATGTTTTTGTAAAAAAACTCCATTTTTGACATCCTTCACAAAATTTAACACTGAGATCACAATTCTACACCAAATTAACTCGTTCAAATTGCGTTCTCTTCATTTCTTACTGAATTAACAAAATCAAGACTCAATTTATAGATTAGTTCACAAACTAACTACCAATTTTTGTACTTTCACAAGACATATATATACGCATGCACTGTAAATAATTTTTCTTTCTTTTGAACGTAATTAGCAGACTAATTACTTGTTTAGATGCTAGTTCTAACATCACAAATAAACACAAACAGAATTAACACTTTATATAACAACAATTCATCCAACTTGAATTCACAGAAAATGTAAAACTCGTGAACATATAACATTCATATATATAATATTAAAGTTTTGGAAGTATACCTTAAATTGCTTGGTAATCTTTGCTAAAACACAAAGAAGTGCTTTGGAATTCTAGGAATCTTTCTTTCAAACTCTCCCTCTAATTCTCTATATACTCCCTTCTCTCTTCTTCTTAGTATCAGTATAAGCCAATTTCTTTTACGTAAAATAAACTAAGACCAACGCACAAAATCCAAACGTCTAAAACTTACGTTTTAATAATGATACTAATAAATTATCAATTATAATAATTTAATATATTTTTTTATTCAAATTCAAATTCAAAATTCAAAAGCCATAAGGCTTTGTTTGGCAAAAATACTTTTAAAATAAAGACTTAATATCTTTAAGCCTTCTTTGGTTAAATGCATTTAAAACTACTTTAATTTATTTTAATAAATAATTTATACTATAGTTTATTGTCCCATATTATTTATTTGGATTTCCATATCCAATCTTAATTAAATAAATAAAAACTAATTACAACATATTTAATAAATTCTCCACTTAACTAATACCACAAAATTATAATTTCATTATAATTTTATTTAATAAATTCACATATCACTTAATTACTAAGTTAAAACAACATTATAGCAACTCTCTAATTATTAAATTAAATTAGAGTATTTTTCATATCCAATCTTAGTTAAATAAATAAAAATTAATTACAACATATTTAATAAATTCTCCACTTAACTAATTACCACAAAATTATAATTTCATTATAACTTAATTTAATAAATTCACATATCACTTAATTACTAAGTTAAAACAACATTATAGAAACTCTCTAATTATTAAATTAAATTAGAGTATTTTCTCATAAATTTATTTCACCACTCTTTTATCTTAATTAAATTAATTTCTATAACTCATGAATTATTTACTTACTAATAAATAATCCAACAAATATCTACTAACAACAAACACATCAATAAAAATATTTACTTAATTTAATAAATATTTGAAATTATAAATAAAATTCTGGATTGTTACAGAAGGCGAAACGTGGTGAACCCTCTGGGAAGGACAAGGGTAAAGAGAAGGCTTTGGAGTAGTTATTTCTATATTGCTAGGAATGTACTATTATTTGGTTGTAGAAGAACTTATTAAGCTATGTTTAATTTAAGTTATATTATATTATGTATTAGTTATGTCCAAATAGTGTTTAATTATGATTAAGTTATGTAAGAGATGTTTAAGTTACGAACCCTTAGGACAAGAATATTTATGTTATAACAATGTAATTTATTCTATTATTTCGTTGTGTAAGATTTGGATGTTGTTATTAGAGTTAGTATGTGACAACCAAATTTGAGACAAGTGTGGTCTAAATTTGGAGGCATCACAAGTTGGTATCAAAGCTGTGGTTATAAACCTTAGGAGCGAGAGTCCTTAGATTATAACTTAGGAGAACTTAGAAGATAGAAAGGGATTAACTCATGTAGAGTTTTCCAAGAGAGAGGCTTAGTGTGTTATGAAATATAATTTCATTAAATACAATGAACTTATGTTTATTTAACATTCTAATGGAGTTGTTGTTTGTTGTCTTATGTTGGTGGTTGTAGGATGACAGACATGGGAGGACCTAGCCAAGTAGTAGAGGAGGAGCCGCGTGACATACACGTGGTATTTGAGTCACCATTGATAGCGAAACCTATATCAGCAGTGGCCCCTATCAATGATGATGACGAGGAGAAAGAGATGGAGCCATTACCCGAGGAGTCTGATCCAGAGGAGGAGCCTGAACCCATGGAGGACTCCGACGAGGCGACTTTTGAGGATCGGATGTTGGGGGAGTATGAGGAGCAGATCTTGGAGTTAGGATGTAGAGTGGAGGAGTTCGAGGCTGAGGCTAGAAAGAGGGAGTCTGAGTTCCAGAAACTGATAGACGAGGACCATTAGAGAAAATTAGTGATGCGGGACATGGACGTGGAGATCGCTCACCGAAAGGAGGCAGGGATCCAGATGGGGACTTTGTTTCACCGATCGGTGGCTAGGAATGTAGAGTTGGCAGGGAAGTTAGAAGAAATGGAGCAGAGAGAGTTGAGTGAGATAATAGGTCCACACAACCCATTCTGAGTCGCCAAATACATGGTACAGAAAACAACTACAACTTTATTATTACAATTGTCATGCAAAATACGACAACACATATGCTGTGAGTTTAAATATAAATATTGTCTTCTAGACAATATCCACACTCAAATAAGTCGTCATTACAATTATTGATACACTATTTTACAAAATAGTGAGGACTACTAAAACAACTGCCTTGAAACATCACTCCACACCCTCGACTAGTTCCTGCTATATTATCGCATCCTAAGAAGAAAAATAGAACAAAAAGGAAAAGGGTGAGCTCAACTAGCCTAGTAAAGAATATTATGACTAAGATAATGTAGAACAAATTATCCTTAGTCCTCAACAATGAAAAATCTGATAGAATACAATAGACAACAAGTTTTAGATCAACAACTGCAGTAGAAATAATAATTCATTAAAAGAGTTAAGTAGAGAATGTAGTCTACTATCTTATATGATTTAAAAGTCCATTATCAATATTTTAACTCTGTAACATCAATCAATAAACATCTTGAATCAAATATCCATCTTTGCACTACGGGCCAAAGATATTCATTTGTATCACCAGTTGGTCATGTTCATCTCAACACCTGTCCATCTTTGCACTACGGGCCAAAGATATTCATCAGGTTATCATTCATCTTTGCATTACAGACCAAAAGATATTCATCAAGTATCACCATTTAAAACTGAGGATGATGAAAATCTTTTAAAGAACGAATCCAGTGAGATAAACAACATGATTAGGGATTCATAATTTAGTTTATCCAAGTTCAAGAATACTCCATAATAATTAATTTTGGAGCAAAATTCAAGAATAAAGCTCAAAACATAGATCTAATCAAAGATAGGAACCATAACAAACAACTTGGAAACATAAAAGAAAACTCAAGGAATTTTTTATCATTTCAGAAATTATAGAAGAAATACTTATCGTAGTAAGTGTGACGCCCCCAAAATAGGTATACATCACCTATTCTGAGTCGCCAAATACATGGTATAGAATACAAATACAATCTTAATTATACAACAAGAGAGATGTGAGTTTTAATACAAATACTGTCTTCTAGACAATATCCACTCTTAGAATAAGTCCTCATTATATTTATTGTCACACTATTTAACAGAATAGTAAGGACTACTAGCTAATACTATCATCCAGACCATCACTCCGTTCCCTGACTCGTCCCAACTACGTTCTCATTTCCTGAAGAGAACAGTGAAAGAAAGGGTGAGCTCAACTAGCCTAGTAAGAAATATTATGACTAAGATAATGCAGAATAAATTATCATTAGTCTTCAACAATGTTAAACTGATAAAATATAATATACATCAAGTTTAACTGCAGCGGATCAAGCAATCCATTAAAAGAGTAAAGTAGAGAATAAAATCTACTATCTTTTATGATTTAAAAGGTTTTTCATCACTTTTATCCCTGGGACTCAGCTTATTAAATAATCCACATCATCCCTGCACTACGGCCAAGGATATCCATTAGTATCATGACCACAAATTATTCATGCACTACGGGCCAAGGATATTCGTGTATTCATCAATGGTCATGATCATGCCAACAACTGTCCATCAATACACTACGGGCCAATGAGGACTTTTATCACATCATTTGTAACATTACCGTCCATGATGATTACAAATAATAATCCTCGGTCATAATCATACCAAGTCCATCTATGCACTACAGGCCACAGATGAATTTCAAAAAAATATAAACATGAGGATGATGACAATGATATAAGAATTCAATAAAACCAGTTCACGAATTAATTTATTCAGGAACTAATAACGTCCAAATTGTTAACATGATACTTCTTTGTAGAGTAAAATGCGAGAATGCTCAGAAGAATATTTCCATAAAAAGATACTGGATGAAGCGCAAATATCAAGGATATTCCACTAATTTCATGGAGTATAGAAGTCAAAACATTAATCAACTGAGTATATTAAAGAATGGAGTAAAAAAAGAAATCACCATGCATGCGGTACTTCGCATAGACAGGTTATTCCAACTGAATAATAAATAACGAAACCGTGTCAAAGCGTAATACGCATGCCAAGCGGGATATTCCAACGATGTAATAATAAAGAATGGAATAACAATGAAATCACCATGCATGCGGTATTTCAAGCATAGACGGAGTTATTCCAACGAGAATAATAAATAATGGAATCAGTGCCATGAAAAAAGCATGCATGGGATATTCCAACAAAATAATAAAGATGGAACCGGTCCCATAAAATGCATGTATACATGATATTCCAATAGAATAATAAAGAGGCGGAACCAGTCCCACAATAACGCATGACGGATATATTCAACGAGAATAATAAAGATTTTAACCCAGGTCCGGCGTAAAACGCATGAACATGGATGTTCCAATAAAATAATAAAGAATGGAGTAACAACAGAAATCACCAAGTATAGGGTAGACCGCGTATACAGGTTATTCCAATAGAATAATAAAGAATGGAATAACAGAAGTTCTCTTCATGAATATGAAAAAAATAATACCCCTCTAGTAAAAGAAACTTGATATCGAAGTAGTGAAGTAGTAGAATACTTTTTTTCTTTCTCTATAATTTCTCTCTAGAGTTTGATTGAATTAAGTAAGAAAATAATGAAGGAATGAGCTTCTATTTATAGAAAAATGGATACGCATAAGAACTAACTCATGAACGGTCCAGATTGATTTACTTTAATCGACGGTCCATATTTAAAAGCAAAATCTTTTAAATAAAATATAATATATTCTATTTATAATCTAATAAAACGAATAACTTTATAAAAGATTTTACCATGCAAACACTATGCAGGCATTATGCAAACACTATGCATAATAAAATATAATATATTCTAATTATTATCTAATAAAACAGATAACTTTATAAAAGTATTTTGTTTTATATAAAAAGTTTTTCTGTTTTATTACGTTAATAATACTAATAAAACACAACTGAGTGACTTATCACGTAAGCCTTAATAATCAATACTGTGTGCTACTATGCAACTACGCGTATTACTGTACATTTACTACCGAGTAGTTCAACAGTATTAATGGCAAAACTTCCGCCGTTAATCCGACAATAATTCTGTTATGGGGTCCACCAATGATTGTACCGTCATACGGATATTCCTTGATAAAAAAAATATTTCCCGACCAATCGAATATAATATGACAACTTGTGTACTTTGCAAAATTTATAAATATTACCCACAACTATAACATTATATAAAATTCATTCCATAATATTCAAAAATGATATTTATAAAAAAAATCATCTTTATTCATAAAAACTGGGGTCTTACAGTAAGTTTAGAGTTAGGAATCTAAAATGAACAATATACGAAACTAAAAATGGATTTTCAACTGTCATGCGGTAGTCCGCGTAGACAAATCATTTCCATAATTTAATAACCATTGAATACGAAGGGTTATTCACTGTGCATGCTAGTGATCCGCGTGATGTGCTATTATTCCACAAAATAATAAAGAATGGAATAACAAAAGGATTTCACCATGCATGCGGTAGTCCACGTAGACAGGTTATTCCAATAGAATAATAAAGAATGGAATAACAAAAGGATTTCACCATGCATGCGGTTGTCTACGTAGATAGGTTATTCCAATAGAATAATAAAGAATGGAATAACAACCCTTACGAGTATTAAAAGAAAATAACTCTCTTCATGAATACAAAAGAAATAATACCCCTTACGAATACAACAAATAATATCCCTTACGAATATTAAACAAAGATAATATTCCTTACAAATACGAAAAAAATAATATCATAAGCGAATATGAAATAAATAATACCCCTTACCTTAGTAGAAGATTGAATACTGAAGTAGGGTAGTAGCAGAATACTCATCTTCTTCCTCTCTAGAGTTTTAGTGAATTCGTAAGAAATAATGAATGAATGAGATTCTATTTATAGAAACAAGGACTGAATAGTAACTAATTCATGAACGGCCTAGATTAAATTACTTTTAAACGGACGGTCCATATTGATTTACTATTAAAACTTAAAGCAGCGATCCATACTGATTTACTTTAAACCAACTATCCATATTGATTTACTATTATAACTTCAACCAACGGTCCATATTGATTTACTATTATATCTTCAACCGATGATACATATTGATTTACTATTATAACTTCAACCAACGGTTCATAAAATTAATAAATCTTCCCATGGAATACTAAGTCAAACTTACAACAAACGCCTCATAACAAATCCCTATATTTCTATCAAAAATTGAATAAATATTTACCACACATCACTTATCTTTAATCAACACATTTTTTAATCTTTCAACAATTATTCATCATTAATATTATAACTCACAATATTTAACAACCAGATTATTCCCAGGAAAGAGGGGGCTTTCCGATAAGGATTTCTCCCTATTGGTGCGCAATTAGGTGACCAAACCCCTTTCCTCAACAGAACTTTCTAAACATCGTCAATATTGCAAATAATAATATGAATAACTTTGTCGTCTCAATTATTGATTTAATAATATAAAATATTATGCAAATGATACTGTGACAATAATTGAATCAAATAACATGAGATACTATACAGCAATTACTGTAACAATAATTGAGTATAATTGAGTGACTTCTCACATAAGCATCAATAATCAATACTGTGTGCTACTATGAAACCACGCGTATTACTATTTTTTTACCACCGGGTATTTCAACAATTTAACGGTAAAAATTTGGTTAAAAAAAGAAACCAATTTTGTCGTGAATAGTACCTCATGAATAGTAACCCCGACATGAAAAGGTAAAAATTTCATAAGAAAGTTTAGACCAATATTATTTCTGTCATTTTTTTAACTACGACAATACTTCTGTTGTGGGGTCCACAAATGGCTACGTCATCGTACGAATATTCCCCGACAACAAGAATATTCCATGACCAAACGAATATTCCCCGACACAACAAATATTTTATATCAACTTGCTTAATTTGCAAAATTTGTAAACATTACCCACAACTATAATATTATATCAAATCCACACCATAATATTCCAAAATAATAATTAAAGGAAATTCCATTTTATTTTAAAAAATTAAGGGTCTTACAACCTCCCTTCCTTATGAAATTTTGTCCTTAAAATTGACGTGCGTAGCTGGTGTTTCAACAAGGTGAGGGTACCTTGCTTTCATTTTCGATTCCAACTCTCAGGTCATTTCCTCAATAGCATAGTTCCTCCACAAAACTTTGACTTGTGGTATAACCTTTGTGCGTAGGATATGTTCCTTCTGAAAGTAGTATGCACATAATCCAATCATGTTTGATGATAAAGCATATACTTTATAACAATCTTATTCATTTATTAATAAAAAGTATTAAAGGCTTTTAATTAACTACATGATGTTGTTTTATACTATGTGATAAACTCATAGTTTTAAGAAATGCTTGTAGAATAATGATGATGATCATTCTAATGAGATCTAAATTCTTAGAAAGCTTAAAAATAAAATAGTTCCCAATCGTTGGATTACTAAATTGGGGATTAGTGAATCCGGATAGATTGGTACATACGTTGCTTGCTCATTGGATGAGGATGATTGATCTCATGATCATTTGTGTGGAGACACTAAAGCAAGTATGTAGGTGCTTATTAAAGAATAAGTTCACTGAACGTGGCTGGCTAAGGAATACCTAATGGAGTTTTACTTGCCTGTCAATAGGAATTCATGTAGTGATAGTAGTACAAGTGATCCTTGGACTTGAGATCATCATAGTATCTTGTGTATGATGAGTTATACTTTGACTTATTCCTTAAGACCCTTAGGGTATATCAAAGGATATGCTTGGGTATAATATGGAGATAATGAATGATCAATAAAGAATTTATCACTTCTAGTAAAAGAAGAGAAATGTCCTATGTGATTCGATAAATGACAACCAGTAGTCCTTGGCCAAGGCAGAATGAAATTAGAAAGGAGTTTCTAATTTGCATTATTTAGAGTTGTGCATTTAAGGATCGAAATACATATAATTAAATAAAATAATACTTGACAGTAATTCCATGTCTTATATTTAATTGGGACATTTTATGGTGGAAGGATTGAATTGTACGGTAACTATTTACTCAAAGGTTCTTTTATGATTAATATTGAAATCTATATTATCTGGAAAGTCGTTAATCGCTGGGGAGGTTTGTCCCTATTATAGAATAAATATTATTTATTTAAATAAATTAATAGTTTAATTTATTTATTTAAATAAGATTAGAATTGTTCTAATTGATTTATTCACAACCGGTTTAATATGGAGAACCTAAAGGGTCACACCATAAAAGGAAGAATAATTATTTAAGAAGTTAATGACATAATCGTAATAATAAGTTAAGTATATTTAATTTAATCTATGGTGATAGAATAAATTAAATAACTTAATATTTATTATTTAATATTTTAGAAATATTAAATATAAATTAATAAGAGGAGTTTGATTATTATTATTACTATTATTATTATTTAATTCCTAAAGGAGTTTGGAAATTAATTAATAAAAGTGCTCTCATATATTCCTAATAAGATTAGGAGGTAAATTAATTAAAAGATTTTAATTAATTATTCCTAATACGATTATGAGCCTAATTAATTAAAGGAGTTTAATTAATTAAAATAAAACTCAATTCCTTAATTGTTAAGGAGGGTTGCCTACATCTATAAATAAGAGGAGTCTTATTATGGGTGAGGTGGTTGTTGACGTTTTCATAGAATACGTAATTCCAATAGTTAGGAGAGTACACCCTTCTCTATGAGAGATAGAAAAACTAGGGTTTTGTCAAACACCCATCTTCTTGAATCTTTATTCTTTCTTGGTGGATCACCTCTAGAGGCCAAACACTTGGGTGGCTAACGTTGATCAAAGGAAGGAACCAAAACCAGTGGATTCAAGTTGAACGCGAAAAGGATTGGAGGTGAACTTGTACCTGGAGAAGCTCGAATCTTCAAGGATATGATTCTTGTTCTTCATATCTTTTCGTTTAATTAATAATTGTTCATAAAGGATGATCCGGGTATATGGTTTGTAAATTTAAACTCTAATTTTTACACGTTTTTGCTTATTTGTACAATTTGATTGCGTTCTTGAATATTACAAACCTAATAGTAGTATCAGAGCCAAACCTTTATGCAAATTATTAATTGTTTTAATTTAATATGTATATTGATGTGTTTAGAATAATTTAATTGGGCATAATTTGTTGTATAAATTTTTTTTTAAAAAAAAGATATGAAATAACTTCGCGGTTTTATAAAAAAGTTATTTGATTTCGGTAAGCTTGATTTTTTCTACCGCCGTAGCTGATTTTATTCTTCACGGTTGGATTCATACTAAGTCATTCACGTGTATCATGGTTTTAGCAGGATGGTGTTTATATTAAATATCATAAAAGTTAAGTGTTAACATGTTAAGTTCCAGGAACTTTTCTAATGTGACGTGAATACCTATATATATAAATATAGTTAACATGTAATTAGAATCCTGGTCAATAACATGGTGGGACGTGATTCACTATATATATATATATATATATATATATATATATATATATATATATATATATATATATATAAATTAAAGACAAACTGTCTGTCTTTGGTGTCTATGTAAACAGTTCGACCTGGCCGCCAAAGACTACATGGCTATGACAATGGATCGAACTGTCAATGTAGCCATACACCAAAGACGACTTGCCTGCCTTTGGTTCGCTTTTTAAGGTCAGCCTTTTAAACCTCTCCGTATATAAATATATATATATATATATATATATATATATATATATATATATATATATATATATATATTCTTAATTATTTAATAATTAAAATAAATATTTATTTTAATCTTAAAATAAAAAATTTATTTTAATCTTAAAATAAAAGGTTTATTTTAATTTTAAAATTAGATTTCATGCTAACTAATTAGAGTTGGAATTGGATTCCATGATAACTAATTGGAGTTGAAATTGGATTTCATGTTTTCTTAAATAAAGAGTTTATTTAGATATGAAATAAGATTTCATATTATTCAAAATAAAGAGTTTATTTGTGAATAGGAAAGTGAATCCTAATTTCCTTAAATAAAAAAGTTTATTTAGATATGGAATAAGATTTCATATTATTCAAAATAAAAGAGTTTATTTGTGAATAGAAAAGAGAATCTTAATTTTCTTAAATAAAAGAGTTTATTTAGATATGAAATAAGATTTCATATTATTCAAAATAAAGGAGTTTATTTGTGAATAGGAAAGAATCATGTTGTTTCCTTTAATAAAGGAGTTTTTTTTTTACTTGGAATTGGATTCCATAATTAATTAAAATAAAAGAGTTTATTTTTGATTAAAAATTTTGATTAAAATAAAATAGTTTATTTTATTCAAAATTGGATAAATTAAAATAAAATAGTTTTATTTTGATTTAAATTTGGATTAAAATAAAGGAGTTTATTTTGATTCAAAATTAGATTTTATACTAACTAAATTTGCCCATTAAATGATATCAATATATATATTGAATGTTTATTATTCATGAGATGAATGTTATTTATTGATGCATATGGTGATGTGTATGATAATAAATGGGATTGATTATGGACTATTGACCAATGTGATTGGATTTTATTTTAGTTGGATGCATGAATGTATGAGTTTTATTAAATGGGGTCTGCGTACCTCGTCTTCTCTAATTTTTTCTTAATGTAAATTCTAACTCCCTCTTATGTACTTCCCTTGACTGCTGATCAAGGTTTCTATTTATTTTAAATAGTTTTGTAATAGGAATAGTTAGAATTAATTTTGAAAAATTGGAGATCAAGGAAGCAAGGAGCGCTTGAAGACCCATTTATAATGGAGCCCGAGGTTTAAATGTAATAGTTATATTTAAATATTAATTCTTGCACCCCTAGGGTTTGACCTTTTGGTTCACTTGGTGGCTCTAGTGAACCAAACTAGAATAAAAGTCCATAATCAATCCGGGTAGAATATAGTATTCTATATGTGCATGCTTATACTATATATATATATATATATATATTATTAAACATGCTTACATGTTAATTAATATATAATATATATATATATATATATATATATATATATATATATATATATATATATATATATATATGTGTGTGTGTGTGTGTGTGTGTGTGTGTGTGTGTGTGTAAACAAGATGAGACAAATTAATAACAAACCCCTCAAATATTTTATATTAAGTTGTAATGTTCAAAGATATTTGGAATATCGAGCGTCAGCCTTCTAGCATGGTAAAAAAATAATAGAGTATTAAATATTTAATATGAGTTTGTTGTGCACACACAAGGCAAGTATTAAATATTTAAGATGTTATTTTATCACATTTAATGCTTATAAATAAACTGAACAATGTTGTTTTGTTGTGCACACACAAAGACAATGTTTTCTTTTTGAATATATGGAAGTGCTAGGTATGACTTAACTTAGATCATTTTAGTTCGGATGTGCACACACTTGACCATTATGATCTAAGAGGCAAAATACAAGGAGTTACATAGTTGATGTAATTGACAAGAGTTGTCTACCTATTTATTTATATATAGTTTGTTGTGCACACACAAGGCTATATACATTTGAAATGGGATCCTTATTCTCACTAGCATATCTTTAATTAGATATTGCCGAACTATATATATTGAGGGTAATATAGTTTGAAGAAAATAGTGGGAGATACCAATTTAAAACAAGACCTAATTTATTTTGGTAATTAATAAAAGAATGTATGCTAAAATGTTGTTAATTACAAATTCATTTATAGAATTTTACAATGTCTAAATTACTATCACTGCGAAACATATAATATGCTATTTAACCGGACCGAATTAAACGGATTGGTTAAGAAAATTGAGAAAAGTTCTCACGGCTGAAAAGTTATCTTATGTCCTTAATCGCCTATCCCTACAATGGTTGCGAGACAATGCCTCTGAGAGAAGAGATTGCTACTTTTAGAAAGTGGCAAGATGATGCCTGATTGGCTCAATGCATCATGCTCGCATCCATGAGTATGTGAGCTTGACGTCGACATGAAACTATGGATGCTCTTACTATATATTCCTGCACATCAAGTAGTTGATGGTGAGGAAAATAGGACTAATAGATATCGAGATATCTAAGGAGCTCTTCCGATCTAGAATGACCAGATGACACTACTGATGCATACGACAAAAGTCCTTAACATGATCAATTTGATTGAACAATTAGGACAACGGGTTTTTCATGGATGGAGAGTTGAGCCAAGATTTGATCTTGCACTCACTCCGGACTCCTTTCACAATTGTTGTGAATTTTTCATATGAACAAGCTAGATATCGACCTTGATTTGCTTAACATGTTGAAAAATGTTGAGAGTCACTTTCCAACCAAGAAAGACCAAGTCTTCTTGGTAGGGGCCAAAGGATCTTCTAAAAAGAAGAAACGATTCTAAGAAGGTAAATAGAAAAGGCAAAAACAAAGGATAATAAGAACAAAAGCGTCTGAGGATAGCAAAGGAGTTTGCTTCCTTTGCAATAAGCTTTGGACCTTTGGAAAAAAGCTGCGAGAAGCATCTTGCGAGAGGCTAACCAAAAGAAGCTTAGTGAAGCTTGGTTTACAAATATAGTTTTTGTTCATGATTTAAAATAAATTTTTCTTTAAGTCAAGGTTCTACTTGGGTATTGGATACTGACTTTGGTTATCATAAATATAGATTTATGAAGGGACCAAGCAGTAGAAAGCTAAACAAAGATAAGTAATCTTATGTGTGGGAAATGAAGCAAAGGTTGCTTTGCATTAGCCATAGAAACTTATAGTTTAGCATTGCCTACGAAAAGAAAATCTATTAAGTCAATAAGTTGTTATTGTATTCCAGTTCTCGTTAGAAACATTATTTCCATTTTGTTGTTGGACAATGAAATCTTTGGTATTATATTTAAGAACAATTGTTGTTCTATTTATAATAATAATGTTTTTGTATAGAACTGAAATATTACTTAATGGATTTTGTATACTTGACTTACGTGAAAAATTATTTTGCAAATTGAACAAACTAGTATAAGAAAAGAGATGATCATTCAAAGAGTTGAATGTTTGTATTTGATGAAATACAAGTGTGAATTATTTGAAAGGTTCAAAGAATTGAAAAGTGAAACAAATTGGCAAAAGTATTAGGATTCTTTGATTAGATCAAGGAAGGAATACTTGTGCAATAAGTTTCTAGATCATCTCAAATGGTTTTCTCATAATGGATGCCTCGATACACAATAATTGATTGATGTATCTAAAAGGAAAAAATCATACCTTGTTGGACATAGTGCGGTCCATAATGATTTTACTTGACATTCCGATATCCTTACGGGGTAATGCCTAGAAATGGTTGCATATCTACGAAAAGGTAACCTCAAAATCCATTTAAAGACTCCATAAAAGTTATGGACAGGGAGGATTCCTAATCTTAAGTATGTTAAGATAAGGGTTTGTCCAACTTATGTGAAAAGGTTTCAAAGGATAAGCTTGGGACAAGATTTGACAAGTACAGATTTGTGGGACATCCTAAAAAGTAAGTTTAGGGTATATGTTCTATAATCTACTTAGCAAAAGGTGTTTGTTGCGAAACACACGCTTACCTTCTAAGATAAAGGTGTTTATCATTGAAGGGGCTAGTGGGAGGATAATAGATCTTGAAGAGTTCAAGAACCACAAAACACTATAAGTCAAATAAGAGGAACTTGTAGATAGACCTATTGTACCACAACCAAATCATAAATCTAGAATAGTACTGAAGATACCTGGGAGGTATGGATTCATCATGGATGATGATGATGAGGTACGCGTCATAGAAGATGATGATCCGATTACATACGATGAGGTAAGAGTTGTAGACACTCGAAGAAATGGATTGAAGCAAGCTTCTCAAAAATGGAACATTCGTTTTGATGAGACAATCAAAAGTTTGATTTTATCAAAAACAAGAATGAACCTAGTGTGTACAAAAGGGGTTCGATGGGAGGCGTCGTGACATTCCTAGTATTATATGTTGATATACTACGGATAAGGAATGACATACCAATGCTACAATCGATAAAGATAAAGTTGTCTAAACATTCCTCCATGAATGATTTGGGAAGAGTATCTTAATTGGGGATACAAATCTATATAGATAGATTTAAGAGGATGCTCGACTTAACCCGAGGAAAGGTATTCATTTGATGCTAAAAGTCGTTTAGCATGGCAAACTCAAGAGATGTCTCATGTTGATGAGCCATGGGTGTATCTCTCTTAATAGTCCCCATAGACTCCTAAAAGAGAGATCATGAGAGTAACTATCATGTATACAATGAAATATCTGAGACACGATGTTGATCGGTCATATTACAGAGAGATCACTGTAAGTCGAGTGAAAAACATCTTAAAGTACTACTTAACGGCACTAAGGATGTGATCATATTCATGGTGGGTCTAAATTAAAACTAGAGGCTTAACAGACTCAAGTTTTTTTTAGACACACCCAAGACGACAAAAATCCCACTTTAAGGTAAAGTGTACCTTGAACGGTGGTGCAGTGAATTGGAAAGGTTTCAAACAACAAAGAGTTGTTGGTTTAGTGATAAAGACAAAGTATATAGCTATAAATGAAGCTGCAAGTTGATTGTTTGGATGAAAAGTTCATTACAGAACTAGGAATAGTTCTTAAGTCTCATCTTGGATCTAAACATGTGTTGTGGCACTTTCATTTGATTATAGGAATCATTGAAAGATGAGAAATCACTATAGAGATAGTGGACTCTCAAGAACAACATTACATATCCATTAACTAAAGCTTATCCAACAGCAGGATAATCGTCACTTAGAGAAGAAGGGTATGAGATACCATGGCGATTGGCTTTAGTGCAAGTGGGAGATTGAAAGTAGTATGCACACAAGCCAATCATGTTTGATGATAAAGCATATACTTTGTAACAATCTTATTCATTTATTAATAAAAAAAGTATTAATTTATTAAAGGCTTTTAATTATCTACATGATGCTGTTTTATAATATGTGATAAACCCATAGTTTTAAGCAATGCTTTTAGAATAATGATGATGATCATTCTAATGAGATCTAAATTCTTAGAAAGCTTAAAACTAAAATAGTTCCCAATCGTTGGATTACTAAATTGGGGATTAGTGAATCCAGGATAGATTGGTACATCGTTGCTTGCTCATTGGATGAGGATGATTGATCTCATGATCATTTGTGTGGAACACTAAAGCAAGTATGTAGGTGCTTATTAGAGAATAAGTTCACTTTGAGCATTGGCTCGCTAAGGAATACCTAATGGAGTTTTACTTGCATGTCAATAGGAATTCCTGTAGTGAAAGTAGTACAAGTGATCCTTAGACTTGAGATCATCATAGTATCTTGTGTATGATGAGTTATACTTTGACTTATTCTTTAAGACCCTTAGGGTATATCAAAGGGTATGCTTTGGTATAATAAGTTGTACATGGAGATAATGTATGATCAATAAAGAATCTACCACTTCTAGTAAAAGAAGAGAAATGTCCTATGTGATTAGATAAATGACAACCCAGTACTCCTTGGCCAAGGCAAAATGAAATTAGAAAGGAGTTTCTAATTTGCATTATTTGGTGTTATGCATTTAAGGATCGAAATACATATAATTAAATAAAATAAGACTTGACAGTAATTCCATGTCTTATATTTAATTGGGACATTGTATGGTGGAAGGATTGAATTATCACGGTAACTATTTACTCAAAGGTTCTTTTATGATTAATGTTGAAATCTATATTATCTGGAAAGTCGTTGATCGCTAGGGAGGCTTATCCTATTGTAGAATAAATATTATTTATTTAAATAAATTAATAGTTTAATTTATTTATTTAAATAAGATTAGAATTGTTCTAATTGATTTATTCACAATAGGTTTAATATGGAGAACCTAAAAGGGTCACACCATAAAAGGAAGAATAATTATTTAAGAAGTTAATGGCATAATCGTAATAATAAGTTAAGTATATTTAATTTAATCTATGGTGATAGAATAAATTAAATAACTTAATATTATTATTTAATATTTTAGAAATATTAAATATAAATTAATAAGAGAAGTCTTATTATTATTATTATTATTATTATTATTATTATTCCTAATTCTAAAGGTTTGGGAATTAATTAATAAAAGTACTCTCATATATTCTAATAAGATTAGGAGGCTAATTAATTAAAAGATTTTAATTAATTATTCCTAATAAGATTAGGAGCCTAATTAATTAAAGGAGTTTAATTAATTAAAATAAAACCCAATTCCTTAATTGTTAAGGAGGGTTGCCTACATCTATAAATAAGAGGAGTCTTATTATGGGTGTGAGTGGTTGTTGACGTTTTCATAGAATACGTGAATTAATTCAATAGTTGGAGAGTACACCTTTTTTATGAGAGATAGAAAACTAGGGTTTTGTCAAACACTCATCTTCTTGAATCTTTATTCTTTCTTGGTGGATCACCTCTAGAGGCCAAACACTTGGGTGGCTAACGTTGATCAAAGGAAGGAACCAAACCCGGTGGATTCAAGTTGAACACGAAAAGGATTAGAGGTGAACTTGTACCTGAGGAAGCTCGAATCTTCAAGGGTATGATTCTTGTTCTTCATATCTTTTCGTTTAATTAATAATTGTGCATAAAGGATGATCCGGGTATATGGTTTGTAAAATTTTAAACTTTAAAACTTTGTGCAATTTGATTGCGTTCTTGAATATTACAAACCTAACACCTTCCTATCTAAAATCTCATTTCCTAATACGTTAAATCTTCTGCTACCTCGTGCGCTTCTAATTCAATAATGTGATTCGGTCTTTCACATATTTACATAGCATAGATATATGAAACACATTATGACCGCTACAACTCTAGATCATAAGTAGGATAATTCCTCTCATATTCTTTGAGTTGTCATGAGGCATAGGCTATGACTTTCACATGTTGCATGAGAACACATCCTAACCCTTTTCCCGAAGCATCGCTGTAGATAACAAATCCATCCGAACTAGATGGTATTGTCAGAACAGGTGCCAAAATGAGTCTCCTCTTGAGTTCTTGGAAACTCTTCTCACATTCCTTGCTCCATACGAATTTTGTATCTTTTCGAGTTAGTTGAGTTAATGGAGTAGTGATTCGAGAAAATCCTTCCACGAATCTCCGATAGTAACCAGCTAAGCCTAGAAAGCTACGTATTTCTATTACTGACTTAGGTTGATCTCAACTGTGACTCATATCCCAATCTTGGATAGCACGTCACAATGACACCTATCAGTTTACCACCGCACGAATATGGCGTCCCCTACGGAGAGTCTGGCTTTGGTGCATTCTACAAAGGAAGTCACCAGATAGAGGCTCGGGTACCAACTCTTATAGTTGGGTTTTTAACTCCTGAAGTTCAATAGGAGCCATTTGATATGGGGTTTTGGAAATGGGTTTTTTACCGGGTTTAAAGTCGATACAAAATTCAATAACACGCTCTGGGGGTAGGCTAGGAAGTTTTTCAGAAAATACGTCAGGAAATTCACTAACAACGGAAACATTATTCAAATCTGACGTATTTTTGTTCAAGTCCATGACATGGGCTAAGAAAGCTTGACATCCGTTTTTCAATAAACGAATGGCTTTATGGCTTGATATGACAGTGATTGACTTTAGTGGTTTGGTTGCTTAAATTCGCATAACAGGTTGGTTAGGAATATGAAAACTAACAAACTTACAAAAAAAATCAATTTTGGCATGATGAGTGGTTAACCAATCAATCCCTAAAATCACATCAAATGCAAGTATATTTAAAGAGATAAGATCAACAGGTAATGTAATGGTGCCAACTTGGATCAAGCAAGATTTATAAACAGTGGATGTAATAAAAGTTTCTCCTAATAGAGTCTCAACAGATAAGTCAAAGTCTAATTTCTCTAGAGTCAAATTTAAATGTTGAGCGCAAGTAGGAGAAATAAAAGAGTGGGTAGAATCGTATCGAATAAGGTATAGACTTTGTAAGCATTTATAATTAACGTACCCGTGATAACTTCATTTGGGTTCCTTGACAAACGCTCTCACTTAAACTACCGGCTTTGACTTATCTGGGACATCCTTTGGCGTCACCATCACAGCTGAACTTGACTTTTCTATAGAGTACATTCCACCCTTAATTGCTTCGTCGCATTCCTGATCCATGATTTGAATCATTACTCTCCGATCCATATCAAATTGGGGTTGACTACTCTACACAAGGTAATTCTGAACTCGATGTTGGATTCTCCCAATTGTTGTCCAAAAAGAGAAATCCATTTCAACTATTTTGGCCTTATTGGATCGGACGTCTTTTTCTTCAATATCAACGCGTCGTGTGGCTTTTACCCATGCATCCTCCATTCTCATTTGTTTAGTTGTTTCTTCTTTCATTAGAACTTTGATCATAGTATTCTTAGATTCTAGCTCTAACATCTTATACTCTGCCAAAGAGTGCTTCTGTTCAAGCATCGCACATCGGGTAACACAATTTTAAATTATGTTATCCCTTTGCTCCACGACCGTCTGCTGTTCTTCAGCCTGCTCTTCTAACTCATGAATACGATTTTGCAATTCTACATTTCGATCATAAAGTTCTCCTAATAAATCCTCTTCAGGTTCCTCTTCTTCTTCACTCTCAGCCGTTACCTCTGCGACTAGCTCTGGTGCAACGATTAGTTCTTCACTCACCACGTAGATATCTCTAATTTCTTCTTCGCCTGACATCACAGTAACCTGGTTGGTGATTAAAGGTGTCTCAGTGATCTCATTTACTCTATTGTTAACTTTTCACCGGCCATTCTCAAATACTGCCACAAACAAGGGTTAATTAAAGAAATTGATATACCACATAATACCCCTATATTCCGACCGACCAAATAAACATAAATAAGCTTAGCTAGGTAGGACACACTAGCGAATGATTTACTCGTCACTCCTTTCCTAGTTCTAACCCCAGATCTCCATCAGAGATCATATCCCTAAGCTTTGATACCAACTGTGACGCACCCAAAATAGGTCCACACAACCCATTCTGAGTCTGTAACAATCCAAAAAATTAAATTGTAATTTCAAATATTTATTAAATTATATAAATATTTAATTAAAATATTTAATTGATGTGTGTATTGTTGAATAAATATTTGTTTAATTTGATTTGATTTGGTTAATTATTTGTTAAATAAATAATTAATGATTGAAGGGAATTAATTATTATGAGATAGTATTCTAATTTAATTTAATAATTAAATTAGAGAGTTGATAGGGAATAAATGGATTATTATAATATTTTTAAATTAATTTGGTAATAAAAGTGTGACAATAAACTATGCTATAAATGGGTTATTAAAATAAATTAAATGAGTTTAATTTAATTTTTCCAAACAAGACTTAAAGATATTAAGTCTTTAATTTTTAAAGAGTTTTTGCCAAACAAAGCCTTATGGCTTTTGAATTTTGAATTTTAAATAATATAAATAAAATAAATAATATATATTAAATTATGGTAACTGGTAATTTAATAGTGTCATTAGTAAAACGTCGATTTTAGACGTTTGGGTGTGTGCGTTGAGTTGTATTTTATTTTACGTGAAAATTATTTGGCTTAAGCCTAAGAAGAGAAAAGGGAAGAAGTTGTCAGAAAAAATTACAGAGAATTTGAGAGAGACTAGAGAGAGTTGAGAGGAGAGAAAAGTTTTGTGGATTGCAAGCAAATTGTCTTCTAACAAGGGTTAGCCAAGCAAAAGAAGGTATTTTACATAACATTAATATTATATACATATACATGTATGTATATATGTTTTACGGCATAATTCCTAAGTTTTTGTGTTCTTGAGTTTCACTGTAGTATAAAGTTCTTTACAAAATTGTCTATAATTCAAATTTTTATGATTGGTTAATAAATTATGTGTAAATGTAATTGTGATGTTATAACTAGAATACATATATGATTTTAGTTTACACGTACGTTCAAAAAGAAAGGAAATGGTTTTACAGTGAATATGTGTATAAACATGGCTTGAAGGAGTACCAAAATTGATATTTGATTGTGAGCTAATAGATAAATTGAACCTTAAATGTTAATTTGGTAAGAAACGAAGAGAACGTAGTTCGAATGAATTAATTTGGTGTATAATTTTGGTTACAGTGTTAATTTTGTCAAACAATGTCAAAAATGGAGTTTTGGTTTAAAACATGGCATTCGAGGATTTAATTTTTTATGTAGTTGGTGTTTAGTTGTTTTAAATCAGTATATATATGATGGGTACCATTTATGTGTAATTTATGTAAGTTATACCTATTAAATTGAGTGTTAAAAAATAAAATACAGTCAAAATTAGCTTTGTTTCTGTTCTTCATTCCCAAAATCGTATTTCTTGTGTACAAGAACGCCAAAATCGGCCACCAACCCCGACACATGACTCATGTGCATGACAAAGATCAAGATCATATCATAGTCATGACAAGATCACTGCCATGTGTACATTCCCCAAAGATAATTTGTGGCGCTTGATGATGCGGTTAGCGAATATTTGAAAAATTATTTTCTTTTACACAAAGTCTGTAATTGTTGATACAGTGCAGTATTTTGACTGTTAGAATGTGACTTTTGTTAATTGTTGTATCATAGTACTAAGAATGAGCATATAATTAACACTTAACGAGTTTTGATTACTAATGTAACTTAACTATGTGGTTAAAAATCAAGCCATACATGAAATAGATACTTATTTATATATAGAGTATTTGTAGTGACTAATTATGTCATATTGAGCAAGTTTTTCTAATCTTTAACCTATTATTTAGCATGCAAGTTTCTAAATTCTGATACACTAATGTTGAACAAGTTTTATCATTCAATTAACTATTTATTATGCATGCTCAATACTCAATTCTAAACAAGATTCTAACTTTAGCTTAATATTGTTCAAGCAAGGTATGTTATGTTATTCAATGCTTATGCTCTTAGATAATTCCTAAAGCATGACCTTAATATACAATGTTGATTCATTTATGATTTATTCCATAGCATAATGTTATTACATTTTTATTCAACTAATCCTTAGTTGATGTTCGTTAAACTTTAAATTACCTTGAAACCTATCCAAACCAAACTTACTTTGGTGCGGACTCGTATTCTAAATGTTGAGATGAACAACCCTATTATAGGGGATAATTTACGCATAACGTTTAAATGTTTGTGCACAATACATTCTAAATGCTGATCCCCCTAAGTACGAGGAGTCCCTATAGTCTTAGGACTGTTAAAGTTTAAGTTGAAAGAATACTTATAACTATGGACATAGTTCATGGTCGTTTGACCCTCAGTTATACATTTCAAATTCAGTTCCTGATTATTACTGATGAAGCACATTATTCATTTCTATTGAGCCTAGTCATTTGGTAGTTGATATTATGTTTATTCATCGTCATTTCAAGTGAGCATTGTTTGCTCACTCTTGTTTATATAAATATTACAGCTAAAGTTGGGAAGATCGATGAGCCTACAACCAGTAAAGGGAAAGGGAAGATAAGCAAGTATTGAAAATTTATAAATATGTTGACTTTTATATTGTCAGACTTTATGTTAAATCTTGTGATGTAGTTATTTAATTTTCCGCACATGATGTTTGTATTTAAAGGTTAGATAACCTGGGAGATTTTATTGAACTTATTGATGTAATTCTTTAATGGGAAGGTTGATTATTAAATTTTATTATGTTTGGGTAGTTAGACATGAATTTTTTTATCAAGTGAACACCAAATCTGGTGGAAATGAAGTACCCGGATTTGGGGGTGTCACAAGTTGGTATCAAAGCTTTAGGTTATGAACCTTAGGTGGGGAAAAGCCTTAGGAAGTAACCTTTGAAAAGATAGTGGTGGTAAACTCTTATCGAGTTTTAAGGAAGAAGTAATAAAACACTTATGTGCTTATGTGATTACAACCTATGTGCTCGTGAGTGTCGAGTAGTAATGATTAGTAATTAAAACTTAAAAAAATTTGTTGTCAGGATGGCTAATGTAGGATAATCCAGTCAAGCTAGGGAGAAAGGATCCCAAATGCCTAGAGAGGAGGAGCCTCGAGATATTCAGGTGGTTTGGGAACAACTACTGCCACGGGAAACATCTCCGTTGGTCACAGTGGTTGAGCAGGAGGGTTTACCTGATGAGGATGATGAGATAGAGACGGACGAGGAGGACCCTGAGGAGCTGCCACAGTCGAATAAGGATGAGGAGGACGAGGAGGAAGAGATTCCACTAAACTCGATCGTTTCCCGTATGTATGACGAGGTATACGACGGCAATGTGGAACTTCAGGATAGCGTTGAGGAGTTGAGAGAGATAGTAGCTGAACAACAGACCTCAATGGCACAGAAGGGCAACGAGATCCAGGATCTAGAGGAACGTCTGAGTAATGTCGAAGGGAATCTGGTCCACACTGAAGGAGAAAACTAGCAACTGACAGAGGAGATCACAGAACTAAAGAACAAGCTGAAGGAAGAGTCAACTAAGAGGGGCCGAAGACGCATATGAAGAAGCTTCTAAACGAGTCGGAGTAGCATAGAGAGACGTACAAGTAAAACAGATCAAGATGGAAGAGATGAATAGTGTTTTTAACACTGTGATCAATTGAGCTCAAGATCGGGTCATGGGTTATCCGATTCAGTTCGAGACGCTGCCATCGTACATGTTAGATCGTCGAACAATGATCTGTATTATTGAAGAAGAGCATCGTAAGGCTATGCAGTATTTTAGTAGGTCATCATAAATGTATTTGATATGTGATTAATGATATGATAAATAAGATGTAAATCCCAAGTGTTATGTAACCTATGGGATATGATGATGATGTTATCCTGGAACTTTAGTAGTTCAGGAAAGTAATGTAAATAGCAGTGATGCTATTGTTCTTATGTTTTCTAAAAGATTATGAATGAATAAAAGTTATTATTTTATTCAAAGTGTTATATGTTATGTGATGATCTTTTATGATGTGCAAATTAAGTAGAAAATACTTAAAAGAATTGAGTAACAATCTAATGAGTGTATTTTAACAGAAAATGCCTCCAAGAAGATGTCAGCCACGATAAAGAACCCTTGAGGGATCTACCAATAATAACAACGTTGAAGCTAACCCCATTCAGCAGTTAGTAACGTTACTGATGGGTGCATTCCAGAATCAACCGCATAATCAAGCTGTGACATTTAAGGACTTCAAGGCGGTTGGACTACTAGAATTTTGTGGATCCATGAATCCAGTTGAGGCTCAGACCTGGATCATGGAGATAGAGAAAGTGTTTGATGTAGCTAGAGTAGGGGAGAATCAGAAGACTACTTTGGCAACATTCATGTTGAAAGCAAAGGCTAGTTATTGGTGGCAAGCCAATAAAAATCGAGGAGGACAAAGGGTGATGACTTTGGATAGGTTTAAGGAGATATTCTTCGAGACTTATTTCCCAGAGAGTTCGAAGAATCAGATGGAGGTACAATTTCTAAAACTAAAGCATAGATTAATGACGGTATCAGAGTATGCCGTAAAATTTAACGAATTGGCGAGGTTTGTGCCATATCAAGTCAACACAGATGAGCGCAAGGCTAGGAGGTTTGAGAAGGGACTGAAACCTTGGTTGTACAGTAGGGTTTTCCTTTTGCAGCTGAAGACATTCGCAGCAGTGCTTGAGAAGGCAATTCTCGCTGAGGGTGGAGGCGAGGCTGTGACAAAGTACAATCAAGAACAAAGAAAGAAGAAGAATGAGGGTGAAGGTAAGAATGGTGGTGGTAGTTGTGGAAATGGTAACAATAACCTGAAGAGAAAATGGAATGGAAATGTGGGTGCTAGAAACTAGCAGGGTAACTAGCAGAAAAAGAATTTTGAAGCATATGCTACATGCAGGAAGTTTCACGCGGGTGCGTACTTAAGGGGGAAGCATGTATGTTTTAATTATGGTCAGGAGGGTCACATTGCCCCAAATTGCAATCAACCCAAGAAGGATGTTTACTACACGTGCGGGTCAAAGGATCATTTTGCTCGTGAGTGGCCTAAGAAGAAATTTGAAGAGACAACGGGAACCAAGGGAGGTAGCAGTAGAGGCACATTGACCGTTGCGAGACCAACGTCATTAAACAGACCCACAGCTCGAACCTTCAACATGACTGTGCAAGATGTTGTACAATCAAAAGATGTTGTGTCAGGTATTATCCCAATCAATGATATAGATGCTTATGTATTATTTGATTCGGGTGCTACTTGATCGTTTATATCTGATGAATTTGCTAAGAGGTTAGGATTGCCTAGTGAAGAATTGAATTTCCCTTTAAACATAGAATTTGTGAATAGGGAGGTGATTCCTGTTAGGTTCGTATAGAAGAATTATAGGGTGAACATTAAGGGGAATGTCATGATGGTAGATTTAATTTCGATAAAACTTGGAGAGTTTGATGTTATTTTGGGAATGGATTGGTTGTTCAATTATGGAGCGATAATTAATTGTCAAAATAAATGTGTAAACCTTATGACTCCGTCAAAGGTAGTTTTCTATAGTAGTAAATCGCCTAGACATGTGAGATGTCTGATGATTATGCAGGCCAAGAAGTTGTTGAGTCGAGGCTATGTAGGTTATTTAGCTTACATAGTCGATACTCAGAGGAAGGGGGTGAAGCTGGAAGAGATACCAGTGGTTAGGGAATTTGTAGATGTGTTTCCGGAGGATTTTCCAAGACTACCGCCTGACCTTGAGATTGAGTTCGTGATCGACTTAGCGCCAAGAGCCGCTCTGATATCGAAGGCCCTGTACAGGATGGCTCCAGTAGAAATGAAGGAACTGATAATACAATTGCAGGAGCTGTTAGACAAGAAGTACATCCAGCCGAGTGTGTCACCGTGGGGACCACCGGTGTTATTCGTGAAGAAGAAAGATGGGTCAATGTGTCTTTGCATTGATTATAGGGAATTAAACAAAGTCACTATTAAGAATAAATATCCATTGCCAAGAATAGATGACATTTTTAATTAATTGAAGGGTGCTAGATACTTCTAAAAAATAGATTTGAGATATGGGTATCACCAATTGAAAGTAAGAAAGGAGGATGTACCAAAGACGGCATTTAGAACTTGGTATGGACAATACGATTTTCTAGTGATGTCTTTCGGATTAACAAACGCCCTGTTGCATTCATGGATTTGATGAACAGGGTGTTCAAACCATTCTTAGATAAGTTTATGGTGGTATTCATTGATAACACTCTAGTGTACTCCAAATCTTAAAAAGAACACGTGGAACATTTTAGTTTGATGTTGGAGACTCTAAGAAAGGAAAAACTATACGCGAAATTCTCTAAGTTTGAATTTTGGCTAGAATGTGTACAATTCCTTGGACATGTGATTGACAAATATGGGATTTCAGTGGATCCATCAAAATTTGAAGCCGTAATCAATTGGGAACAACCAAGAACACCCTCGGAGGTGAGGAGTTTCTTGGTACTGGCCTGCTATTATAGATGGTTTATTCAGGATTTTTCCAAGATTGCCACTTTATTAACAAATTTGACAAGGAAAGCTGTAAAAAGAATTTGGACGGAGAAGTGTGAAGAGAGTTTTCAAGACTTGAAAAAGAAGTTAAGTGTGGCACCTGTGTTGTCATTACCAGATAATACATGAAACTTTGTGGTGTATAGTGATGCCTCACATAAAGGATTGGGTTGTGTTCTTATGCAGAACGGCAAAGTTATTGCATATGCATCAAGACGGCTGAAGGACTATGAGAAAGGATATCTGACTCATGATTTAGAGTTGGTTGCGGTAGTATTTGCTCTAAAGATATGGAGACACTATCTCTATGGAGAAAAATGTGAGATCTACACAGACCATAAGAGTCTGAAGTATATTTCCACTCAGAAGAACCTGAACATGCGTCAAAGGAGATGGATGGATTTAATAAAATATTATGATTGTGAGATCTTTTATCATCCGGGCAAGGCGAATGTTGTTGCAGATGCTTTAAGCAGGAAAGGTCAAGAAAAGTTGATGCTGATAACCACTCAGGAGGAGCTTATTTTAGCAATGACAAAGCTAGAGTTGGAAATAAAATTTCCAAAATAATCCAATGAACGACTATTCAAAATAAAAGCTAGTCCAACTTTGGTGGACAAGGTAAAGAATGCCCAACTACAAGATGAAGAATGTGAAAAAATTAAAGAGAAAGTGGTTGAGGGTAGTGAAGTGAAATACAAGATCGATACCAAAGGGCTACTAAGATTCGAGGGAAGAATTTGGGTTCCGGTAGTACCAGATATTAAGGACGAAATCTTGACTGAAGCTCATAACTCAAGATATTCGATTCACCCAGGAAGTATGAAGATGTATCAAGATTTACGATGACACTTTTGGTGGCCAAACAAGAAAAGAGATGTCACGGAATGTGTTAAGAAATGCTTGACATGTCAAAGAGTCAAGGCTGAGCATCAAAGACCAAGCAGATTACTTCAACCGTAGGAAATACCAGAATGGAAGTGGGAACACATCATAATGGATTTTATGGTGGGTCTTCCAACTACTCAGAGAGGATACGATGCAATTTGGGTGAGTGGACAGACTAACAAAATTAGCACACTTTTTGCCAATAAAGATTAGATTCAATCTTGATAAGTTGGAAACGTTATACGTTAAAGAAATCGTTTTGAGACATGGAGTTCCAGTGTCAATTATGTCAGATAGAGATCTGCGATTCACGACAAACTTCTGGAAGAGACTACAAGAATGCATGGGAACATAATTGAGATTGAGTACGGCATACCATCCGCAAATAGATGGCCAAAGCGAATGAACAATCAAAATTTTGGAAGATATGCTTAGAGCATGCATCATGGATTTCAAAGGGAGCTGGGATGAACATTTACCATTGGTGGAATTCACCTACAACAACAGTTACCACGCAAGCATAGGCATGTCGCCTTCCGAAGCATTATACAGTAGGAAGTGCAGAACTCCACTGTGTTGGGATGAAGTCGGTGAATGCCAACTGTTAGGACCGGAACTGGTACAGCAAACTGCTGAGATTGTTAAACTCACCAGGACAAGATTGGTAGCTGCTTAAGACAGACAGAAGAAGTATGTTGATCAACACAGACAAGATCGTGAATTCGATGTAGGAAATTTCGTGTTCTTAAAAGTTTCTCCTTGGAAGGGAAAAATTCATTTCGGTAAAAAGGGAAAGCTAAGCCCGGGGTTTATTGGACCCTTTGAAGTGCTGCGAAGAGTAGGAGAAGTGGCTTATGAGGTAGCTCTACCTCCAGAGTTGGAACACATTCATAATGTTTTTCATGTTTTGGTGTTACAACTGTATAAACCCGATTACAAGCATGTGATCGAGTACAAACCATTACAGTTCGATAAAGACTTGTCTTATGAAGAGGTTCCTATCCAGATAGTTGACAGGAAAGAACAAGTGTTCAGGAATAAAGTGATACCTTCCGTGAAGGTAATATGGAGGAACCACAATGTAGAAGAGGCTACGTGGGAACTCGAAGCTGAAATGATGAAGAATTACCCTGAGTTATTTGTTTAATCTATGTCTTCAATTCTGGGGACAGAATCTTTGTAAGGAGGGAAGAATGTGACAAATGATTTGTTTGAGTTGTGATTTTGGGGACAGAATCCTTGTAAGGAGGGAAAGACATAACAATCCGAAAAATTGAATTATAATTTTAAATATTTATTGAATTATATAAATATTTAATTGATGTGTGTATTGTTGAATAAATACTTGTTTAATTTGATTTGATTTGGTTAATTATTTGTTAAATAAATAATTAATGAGTGAAGGGAATTAATTATTATGACATAGTATTCTAATTTAATTTAATAATTAAATTAGAGAGTTGATAGGGAATAAATGGATTATAATGTTTTTAAATTAATTTGGTAATAAAATGTGTGACAATAAACTATGCTATAAATGGGTTATTAAAATAAATTAAAGGAGTTTAATTTAGCTTTGCCAAACAAGGTTTAAACATATTAAGTCTTTAATTTTTAAAGAGTTTTTGCCAAACAACGCCTTATGGCTTTTGAATTTTTAATTTTTAATTTTAAATAATATAAATAAATAAATAATATATATTAAATTATGGTAACTAATAATTTAATAGTGTCATTAGTAAAGCGTCGGTTTTAGACATTTAGGTGTGTGCGTTGAGTTGTATTTTATTTTACATGAAAAATATTTGGCTTAAGCCTAAGAAGAGAAAAGGGAAGAAGTTGTCAGAAAAGATTACAAAAAATTTGAGAGAGACTAGAGAGAGTTGAGAGGAGAGAAAAGTTCTATGGATTACAAGCAAATTGTCTTCTAACAAGGGTTAGCCAAGCAAAAGAGTATTTTACATAACCTTAATATTATATACATATACATGTATGTATATATGTTTTACGGCATAATTCCAAAGTTTTTGTGTTCTTGAGTTTCACTGTAGTATAAAGTTCTTTACAAAATTGTCTATAATTCAAATTTTTATGATTGGTTAATAAATTATGTGTAAATGTAATTGTGATGTTATAACTAGAATTTATATAGGATTGTAGTTTACACGTACGTTCAAAAAGAAAGGAAATGGTTTTACAGTGAATGTGTATAAACATGGCTTGAAGGAGTACCAAAATTGATATTTGATTGTGAGCTAATAGATAAATTGAACCTTGAATATGTTAATTTGGTAAGAAACGAAGAGAACGTAGTTCGAATGAATTAATTTGGTGTATAATTGTGGTTATAGTGTTAATTTTGTCAAACAATGTCAAAAATAGAGTTTTGGTTTAAAACATGGCATTCAAGGATTTAATTTATTCTATAGTTGTTGTTTAGTTGTTTTAAATCAGTATATATATGATGGGTAACGTTTATGTGTAATTTATGTAAGTTATACGTGTTAAATTGAGTGTTAGAAATTAAAATACAGTCAAAATTAGCTTTGTTTCTGTTCTTCATGCCCAAAACTATATTTCAAATGATGTAGCGCTGAAGCCTCATGTATAACGCCAAAATCAGTATACACAAACCTCCAACCTCGTGTACAAAGATCAGCCTTGACCATACCGTACATGTATTAATCCCAGATATAATCAATGGTAGCAGCATCGCTTAAGCGTAATAAATAGCTAAAATTATTTTCTTTTACACAAAGTCTCAGTAATTGTTGATACAATCTTGCAAGATATTATATCATTAGAATGTATCTTTTGTTAATTGTTGTATCATAGTACTAAGAAGGAGCATATAATTAACACTTAACGAGTTTTGATTACTAATATGACTTGACTATGTGGTTAAAAATCAAGCCATACATGAAATAGATACTTATTTATATATAGAGTATTTGTAGTGACTAATTATGTCATGATGATATATGTATAGGATATTGTGAATCGAATTATTACGGTTTAGCTTACACGTAAGGCAGGTTTTCTAACCCTAAACTTTCTTTGTGCAAGTTTAGAAAACTCAAGGAATTTTTGATCATTTCAGGAATTATAGAAGCAATACTTATCGTAGTAAGTTTAGAGTTAGGAATCTAAAATGAACAATATACGAAACTGCAAATGGATTTTCAAGTGTCATGCGGTAGTCCGCGTAGACAGATCATTTCCCCAATTTAATAACCATTGAATACGAAGGGTTATTCACCAGGCATGTGGTAGTCCGCGTAGACAGTTTATTCCCACATAATAATATGGAATGGAATAACAAAAGGATTTCACCATGCATGCGGTAGTCCGCGTAGACAGGTTATTCCAACAGAATAATAAAGAGTGGAATAACAAAAGGATTTCACCATGCATGCGGTAGTCCGCATAAACAGGTTATTCCAACAAAATAATAAAGAATGGAATAACAACCCTTACGAGTATTGAAAGAAAATAACTCTCTTCATGAATATGAAAGAAATAATACCCCTTACAAATACAACAAATAATATCCCTTACAAATATTAAACGAAGATAATATTCCTTACGAATACAAAAAAATAATATCGTAAGCGAATATGAAATAAATAATACCCCTTACCTTAGTAGAAGATTGAATACTGAAGTAGGGTAGTAGCAGAATACTCCTCTTCTTTCTATCTACAGTTTCTCTCTTTAGAGTTTCAGTGAATTCGTAAGAAATAATGAAGGAATGAGCTTCTATTTATAGAAAAAAGGACCGAATAGTAACTAATTCATGAATGGCCCAGATTAATTTACTTTTAAACGAACGATCCATATTGATTTATTCTTAAAACTTAAAGCAACGGTTCATACTGATTTACTTTAAACCAGCGATCCATATTGATTTACTATTATAACTTCAACCAACGGTCCATATTGATTTACTATTATATCTTCAACCAACGATCCATAAAATTAATAAATCTTCCCATGAAATACTAAGTCAAACTTAAAACAAATGCCTCATAAAAAATCCCTATATTTATATCAAAAATTGAATAAATATTTACCTCAAATCACTTATCTTTAATAAACACATTTTTTAATCATTCAACAATTATTCATCATTAATATTATAACTCACAATATTTAACAACCAGATCATTCCCAGGAAAGAGGAGGCTTTCTAATAAGGATTTCTCCCTATTGGCGCACAATTAGGTGACCAAACCCTTTTCCTCGACAGAACTTTCTAGACATCGTCAATACTGTAAATAATAATATGAATAACTTTGTCGTCTTAATTATTGATTTAATAATATAAAATATTATGCATATGATATTGTGATAATAATTGAATCAAATAATATGAGACACTATGCAGCAATTACTGTAGCAATAATTGAGTATAACTAAGTGGCTTCTCACGTAAGCATTAATAATCAATATCGTGTACTACTATGCAACCACGCGTATTACTGTTCTTTTCCACCGGGTATTTCAACAGTTTAACAGTAAAAATTTGGCCAAAAAAAGAAACCAATTTTATCATGAATAGTACCTCATGAATAGTAACTCGTGAATAGTAACCCGTGAATAGTAACCCCAACATAAAAAGGTTAAAATTTCATAAGAAAGTTTAGACCAATATTATTTTTGTTGTTTTCCAACTACGACAATACTTCTGTTGTGGGGTCCACAAATGGTTGCGTCGTCGTACGAATATTCTCAGACAACAAGAATATTCCACGACCAAACGAATATTCCCCGACACAACGAATATTTTATATTAACTTGCTTACTTTGCAAAATTTGTAAACATTACCCACAACTATAACATTATATCAAATCCACACCATAATATTCCAAAATAATAATTAGAGGAAATTCCATTTAAATTTTAAAAAATTCAGCGTCTTATAGAGAGGACAGAGAAGTAGGCTCTTCGTACTCAGTTAGAGATGGTGGTGATGGATAGGATTCACTTCAAGGAGAAGTAGGAGGAAGCCAATGATAGGGCAAATGACCTAGAGGATGAGGTGCGGTGCAAGAGATGGAAGATGAACAAGATTGGCTATGCATTGTGCACGGCCATGGAGAGATTGATCGATGGGGTGAATCACTACCCTACAGAGCAGGGACAGACCCAACACACGATAAGCCGAGATCTGGTGGTGCACATCACTCAGAAGGAGTACCAGAGCGCCATGGAGTGCGGGATGATAGATTGAGTCTATGTGTTAGAACTTAGTAGTTGTAGTATTGTATTGGTTTATGTGTTATTTAATTCGTTGTTGTTGAAATCTCAGTCTTTTGTGTAAGATGTGAGATAGTTGTAAACCCCCAAGTTTTTGAAAATTATTAGAGGGGTAGTATGTTGGTGTTGTCCCCGTCTTTTGAGATATTAGGGGATATGTTTTGTCATTTATAGAAGTATGCTAGAAAGGATCATATAATTATTTTGGCATATGAATATAAATGATCTTATTTTAGACACGTGTTATAAAATTCTATTCCTTTTTAGTTAAGAAATGTTTAAGTAATATAATTAGATAATAAAATGAATATTTTATGATGCAGAAAAATGCCGCCCAGACGTAGAATAACTGCACTGGAAGAGTCGATTAATGATGAGAGAGGACCAATAGATACGATACAGAGGCTTATAGATTTGTTAGGGGAAGCTCTTAGGGGAAGAAATGAACCAGTTACCACCTGTTCCCCAAGTGGCTCAAGTTACAAAGTTTAAGGATTTTAGGAGTGTAGGACCCCCAGAATTCGTAGGCACCACAAATCCGATCGTGGCTCAGACATGGATCAAAGAGATGGAGAATGTTTTCACCATCGCTCGTGTGGGTGAAGAGCAGAAGATGGCTTTTTCAACCTACATGAAGAGAGGCGAAGCGAACTACTGGTGGGAGGCGAATCAGCAGAGAGCGGGAGAAGAGGTAGTCACTTGGGAGAGATTCAAGACTCTGTTCTTCGAGAATTATTTCCCGAAGAGCATGAAGAATAAGATTGAGGTAAAGTTCTTAGAACTTAAACAAGGAGATATGACGGTGGCACAATACGCGAGTAAGTTCAATGAACAAGCCCGGTTTGCTGAACACCAGGTGGTAGATGAAGATAGGAAAGCTAGGCATTTTGAACAAGGACTGAAGCCTTAGTTGTTTAAAAAGGTGTCAGTTCTTCAAATCGATTCTTTTACGACATTGCTGGAGAAGGCCATTATTGTAGAGGGATGAAGTGAAACATTAAGTTTGTATAACAAAGAGAAAAAGGAAAAGAGCACCGGAGGAGAGAACCAAGGAGGAAGTAGCAGCAGAGGTGGAAATTTAGGAAAGAGGAAGTTGTGAAGCCCCCAAAATAGGTATACATCACCCATCTTGAGTCGCCAAATACATGGTATGAAATTTAAATACAACTTAATAATACAACTATCGTGTAAAATACGACAAAACATAAACTGAGAGTTTTAATACGAATATTGTCTTCTAGACAGTATTCAAACTCAAATGGAGTCCTCAATACATTTATTATCACACTATTTCATAGAATAGTGAGGACTACTAATGCAAACATCTGGACCGTTACTTCGTTCCCTGACTAGTTCTGATTATGTTCTCATTTCCTGAAGAGAACAATGAAACCAAAAGGGTGAGCTCAACTAGCCCAGTAAGAAATATTATGACTAAGATAATGCAGAATAATTTATCGTTAGCCTTCAACAGTGTTAAACTGATAAAATATAACAAACATCAAGTTTAACTGCAGCGGAAAAAGCAATCCATTAGAAGAGTCAAGTAGAGCATGATATTTACTATCTTCTATAATTTAAAAGAATTTATCATCAATTTTATCGCTGAGACTTAGCTTAATAAATAGTCCACATCATCGAATCAACCCTGCACTACGGCCAAGGATATTCTTTAGTATCACGACCACAAATTATCCATGCACTACGGGCCAAGGATATTCGTGTATTCATCAATGGTCATGATCATGCCAACAACTGTCCATCAATGCACTACGGACAATGAGGACTTTTACCACATCATTTGTAACATTACGGTCATGATTATACCGAATAATCCCTGGTCATAATCATACAAAGTCCATCTATGCACTACGGCCAAAGATGACTTTCATAACAATATAAGCATGATGATGCTGACAATGATATAAGAATTCAATTAAAAGAAAGCAAAGGATAAATTTTTAAAGATTTATAATTTAATTTATCCAGAATTCAATAATGTCCAAATTGTCAACATGATAATCTTGCTTTGTGGAGTAAAATTCAAGAATAATATTGTACCAATAATGATTTGACCGAAAAGCGAATCAATTTTTATCATGAATAGTACCCCGGGTGAATAGTACTCGAGTGAATAGTACCCCATGAATAGTACTTTGTAAATAGTAACCCGTAAATAGTACTCTGGCATGAAAAAGTTAAAACTTATCAAGAATGCTCAAAATAATATTTCTATGAAAAGATACTGGATGAAACACAAATTTTAAAGATATTCTACTAATTTCATGGAGTATAGAAGCCAAAACTTTAACCAAATGAGTATAAAATTCGAAATCTGAAGCAAAATAATATTACTTACATATTACAGCGTATGGAAGAAAATATTATTTCAAGTGAATATTGAACAAAAATAACATCCCTTACGATTGTTGAACAAAAATAATATTCCTTACGAATATTAAACGAATATAATATTCCTTACGAATATTAAACGAATATAATATTTCTTGCGAATATTGAATGATATAAAATTTCTTACGAATACGAAAAATAATATCGTAAGAGAATATGAAATAAATAATACCCCTTACGAGTATTGAAAGAAAATAACTCTCTTCATGAATACGACAGAAATAATACACCTTACCTTAAAAAGAAGAGTATTCCAACTGGTAGAGTGGAGATATTCTTGAAGAAAACTTTCACTGTTTTCTACACTTAAAGCTTCCTAAAACTCGAAAGAAATATGCTCAATATTATAGAAGAAGAATTCTTTGATTCTGATGTGATTTTCAATTCTAACTAAGCATCTTATTTATAGGAGAATGGAAAGGATACTATTTGAAATTCTCACGGACTGCACAGGAATTCGGACGAATTCAATTCACGGGCGCCGAATCAAAAATTTCACATGATTTTACTGTGCATTGCATAGTAAAATACTATGCAAATAAAATATAATATATTCTATTTTACATAAAAAAACAAAACTTATTATAATATAAATATAATAATATTAATAATACTTTCCTCCCTCCCACGTTTCTCCACCCCCTCCCCAAATCGATTTACATTTCATATATATATATATATATATATATATATATATATATATATATATATATATATATATATATATATAAATTCCTCCCTTGACTAAAGAAAAATTTGGGTTTTCCTCCACCAAAGTCCTCCACACGTGGGCCCCACCATGTGTCATCATCACATGTGGGCCCTACTTTTTATAATATATATATATACACTGAATAACTTTCTACCGATTAATTTGAAAAATGGGTAAATGGGGGTCCATATAATAAGTAAAATTTACAATAAATACTTTATAAAAATCCCCTCAATATTTTTAACAACCTTTATTCATATTATTATAACTCGCAATATTAACAACCAAGTCGTTCCCAGGAAAGAGGGGGCTTTCCAATAAGGATTTCTCCCTATTGGCACGCAATTAGGTGACCAAACATCTCCTTGATAGAACTTCTAGACATCGTCAATATTATAAATAATAATATGAATAACTTGTCATCTCAATTATTGACTTAATAATATAAAATATTATGCAGATGATACTGTGACAATAATTGAATCAATAATATTAGAGATATGACGCAACAATTACTGTAGCAATAATTGAGTATAACTGAGTGACTTCTCACGTAAGCATCAATAATCAATACCGTGAGCTACTATGAAACCACGTGTATTACTGAACTTTTAACACCGGTTATTTCAACAGTTAACGGTAAAACTTCCGTCGTTATTTTCATAAAAAGATATTTCTGTCATTTTTTCATTTCGACAATAATTACGTTGTGGGGTCCACCAATGATTGTGTTGTCGTACGAATATTCCCTGTTAAAACGAATATTCTCTGACCAATCGAATATTATATAACAACTTGCTTACTTTGCAAAATTTAAAAATATTACCCACAACTTTAATATTATAACAAATCAACACCATAATATTCAAAAATGATATTTATAGAAAAATTCATCTTTATTCATAAAAGTTGGGGTCTTACAGAAGTGGGATAACAACAACAGCAAGAATTTTAACAATCAAATGGGAAAGTTTCATGGAGAGTTTAAGAAGAAGGCAGAAGGATGTCCGAAGTGTGGGAGGTATCACCAGGCGAGTGTTGGAAAGGGCGCAGTGTATGTTACAACTGTGGCCAAGAGGGGCACATATCACCCAACTGCCCAAAGATAAAGAAGATCAAAGGATGTTTCGCTTGTGGTTTGGCGGACCATCTGATCAAAGATTTCCCAAAGAAATGAAGTGGCGGAGGAAGCAACCAACAAGGAGGAAGTGGAAAACTGATGATTGGCGGACCAATGCCATCCAACCATCCAACAGCCAGAACGTTTAATATGACTGTCCAAGACGCAGTAGCTGCAAAAGACGTTATGTCAAATATCATCCCGATCAATGATACAAATGCCTATATATTATTTGATTCGGGTGCCACCTGTTCTTTTGTATTTGAGGAATTTGTTAGTCGACTTAATTTACCCCGCAAACGATTAGGAAATCCCTTGAACATAAAAGTTATGAATAAGGAAGTAATCCCTGTAGAGTATATTTACCAAAATTATCGAGTAAACATTAGAAATCGTGAACTAAGCATAGACTTATTCCCGATAAGATTGATAGAATTTGACGTAATATTGGGAATGGATTGGTTGTATAACCATGTTATGGTAATTGACTGTCAGAATAAAAGTGTGAACTTTCAAACTCTGAATAAGTCTAAGGTGGTGTTTTATGGTAGCTCATCGCTTAAGCAATCGTGTTGCCTTACAATGATGTAGTCCAAGAGGCTGATAAGAAAAGGATGTGTAGGTTACTTAGCATACATTGTTGACATTCGAAAAAATAGAGTAGAAATTAAGGATATATCCGTAGTAAGAGAATTTCAAGATGTATTTTTGAACGATCTGCCTGGTCTTCCGCCAGATAGAGAAATCGAATTCATAATAGACTTAGCACCGGGAATGGCACCGATTTTGAAAGCTCCATACCATATGGCGCCAGTAGAAATGAAGGAATTAATTATACAATTGCAAGAGTTACTGGATAAGGGATACATACGACCGAGTGTGTCCTTGGGGAGCACATATGTTGTTTGTAAAGAAGAAGGATGGATCGATGAGGCTCTGTATCGATTATCGGGAATTGAATAAAGTGACGATTAAGAATAGATATCTATTATCGAGGATAGATGATCTTTTCGACCAACTGAAGGGAGCCAAGTGTTTCTCGAAGATAGATTTGCGAACGGGTTATCACCAGTTGAATGTGCGGGAAGAGGATATATCAAAGTCGGCGTTTTGAACTCGTTATGTACATTTTGAATTTTTGGTAATGAATGCTCTATAAGCGTTTATGGGCTTGATGAACCGAGTCTTCAAGCCATTCTTAGATAAATTCATAGTAGTTTTCATTGACGATATATTGATCTACTCAAAGACAGAGGAAGAACACGTCGAACATCTGAAGATGGTTTTAGAAGCGCTAAGGAAAAAGAAGTTGTATGCAAAGTTTTCCAAGTGTAAATTTTGGATAGAGAAAGTTCAATTCTTAGGACACGTGGTGGATAAGGATGGAATTTCAGTAGACCCTGCGAAAGTGGAAGCAGTGAGTAATTGGGATCAACCGAAGATGCCAACCGAAGTGAGAAGTTTTTTAGGGTTAGTTGGGTACTATCGAAGATTTATCTAGGATTTTTCTAAGATAGCAATCCCGTTGACCAATTTAATAAGGAAGACAGTTAAGTTCATGTGGACGGACAAATGTGAGGAAAGTTTCTAAGAGCTGAAAAAGAGATTGAGCGAGGCACCTATATTATCACTACCAGATGATACGGGGGGATTTGTGGTGTATAGTGATGCATCGCATAGAGGACTGGGATGTGTGCTAATACAACATGGCAAAGTCATTGTGTTTGCATCACGATAATTAAAGGATTACAAAAAACGATACCCTACTCATGACTTAGAATTAGTAACAGTAGTTTTTGCGTTAAAAATTTGGAGACACTATTTGTATGGAGAAAAATGTGAGATATACACGAACCATAAGAGTCTAAAATATATCTTCACACAAAAGGAGTTGAACATGTGTCAAAGAAGGTGGTTAGAATTAATCAAAGATTATGACTGTGATATTCTTTATCACCTGGGGAAGGCAAACGTAGTGGCCGAAGCGCTAAGTAGGAAAGGAAGGGAGAAGTTATTCTAATTGACAAATTAGGAGGAGTTAATAAGGGATATGGAAAATTTGGAGATAGAAGTAAAGGGATTAGAGAAGTCTGAAGAGAGATTACTTGCAATAAAAGCTCATCCGACCTTGTTGGACAGAATGAAGGAATCACAAGAAAAGGATGAAGACTATGAGAAAATCAGTAAGAGAATCACGAAAAATAAGGAAGAAAAATTCAAGATGGATAGAGATGGTATTTTAAGATTCGAAGAGAGAGTGTGGGTGTCAGCGGTAACCGAGTTGAGGGAAGAAATTTTGCATGAGGCACACAACATGACGTATTCCGTTCATCCAGGTGGCATGAAGATGTACTGGGATTTGAGGCAACACTTTTGGTGGCCTAATTTGAAATGAAAAATTGTGGAGTGCGTTAGTAGATGTCTTACGTGTCAACGGGTTAAAGCAGAGCACCAAAGGCCAAGAGGTCTACTTCAACCGTTGGAAATACTAGAGTGGAAGTGGGAGCACATTACGATGGATTTCGTGGTGGGACTTCCAGTCACGCAGAAAGGTTTTGATGCCATCTAGTTTATCGTATATTGACTAACGAAGACGGCTCATTTTCTACCAATCAAGATCAGATATAGTTTAAATCAGTTAGCGAATCTATACATATAGGAAATTATTTCATGACATAGAGTGCCGGAATCGATTGTCTCTGACCGAGATCCGTGCTTCACGTCAAAATTTTGGAAGAGCTTGAAAGAAAGGTGGGAACACAATTGAGGTTAAGTACTACTTATTATCTGCAGATAGACAGGCAAAGTGAGTGAATGATACAAATACTAGAAGACATGGTTAGGACTTGCGTGATGGACTTCAAAGGAAGTTGGGATGATCACTTACCCTTAGTAGAATTCGCTTATAATAATAGTTATCATGCGAGTATAGGCATGCCACCGTACGAAGTTCTTTACGAGAAAAAGTGCAGAACACCGTTGTATTGGGATGAAGTCGGAGAGAGAAAGATGCTAATGCCAGAATTAGTTCAAAAAACCGTAGATGTGGTGACAGTGATAAGAGCTAGACTAGTAGCGGCACAAGATCGCCAGAAGAAGTACGCAGACTTGCATCGTCAGGACCGCGACTTTGAAGTTGGAAGTCACGTTTTCTTAAAAGTATCTCCCTTGAAGGGAAAAATACGATTCGGCAACAAGGGAAAATTGAGTCCGCGATTCATAGGACCATTCAAAATACTGAAGCGAGTAGGCGAACTGATGTACAAATTTGCACTACCACCTGAGTTGGAGCACATTCACAACGTGTTCTACATCTCCGTGTTGCGTCCGTACAAGCCTGACTACAAACACGTGATTTCTTATAAGCCCATTCGAGTAGAGAAGAATCTAGCATATGAAGAAATTATTGTCCAGATATTAGATAAGAAAAAACAAACATTAAGGAATAAAAGTATATCTTCTGTAAAAGTACTTTGGCGGAACCACGATGCCGAGGAGGCCACGTGGGAATTAGAAGATAAAATACAAAGGGATTATCCCCATTTATTCGCATAACCATATACCAATTTCGAGGACAGAATTTTTATAAGGGGGAGGATGTAAGAACCGTGAATTTCATAAATAAATATTATTTTAGTTTAATGAGAAAAGGGAATATTGATGTGAAAAATAAATATTGATGTGTTGTGAAACAAATAATTCAATTAATTTAAATTGAATTTATAAGGATGTGGATTGTGATGAGAATTGTGAAAATGCCTTGTGTGGCATGAGAATGGAGATTTAAGGAATTAATTTAATTAAGAAGTGAAAGATTAATTAATATTATATTATTAATTCATTGTTATTTTGAATAAAGTAAATTATATAATTAGAATTATATCATTTAGTTGGTGTGTGTAAAATATGTGTTAGCATATGGTTCCTACATTAAAAAGAAAATATAGTGTGACACTTTTATATAACTATGTAATATATAGAAAACTATATAGTAAAGTGTAGGAAATTATAAGTTACATAAATAATTGCTTGTGTGACAGTAAGGATGTGTGGAAACATTAAAACATGAACTCTGTCAAAGAATTACAAATTATTCCAATAAGTGAGTCTAACTGGAATAATAAAGTTTTAAAGAGATATTGATTTATTAGTGGTCAATTAAAATGGAATCCATACATGCTATAAATATTAATTAAACTGAACTAATATACATGGATTATATGATATGAGTACATAAATAATCTCTAATTTTCCATTGTGTAATAGCATTAACACACTAAAATTATATTTTGGGAGTATAAGAGAACAAACTAAACATTATAATCACGTTGCTGAGAAATTAAACTCGTGTCCCATATTAAGAGACTCACACAGTGATGCACAATGGTCTACTCCCTCATTGCGTAAAACCTAGCAAACCAAAAGGCTAGAAATTATAGTGATGATGGCAATGAAAATGGTGGTTGGCCAACTCTCTTCTACTCATTGTTCTCTTCCATTTTCCTGTGAATCAAACCATGGTGTAAGAACAATGTCTGGACAATGAGTTCTCTATATATATCCATCTTCTTCTCAATTCTCAGTTGCTTGAAAATTTATCTGATAAGTATACATTGAGAGGGAGAGTTATTGAGCATTAAAGGAGTATAACTAGTGCATTGAAGAATCCATTTAAGCTTCAAGGATTTTCTATTTTTCTTCTTAGTTTGAGTTTTGTCTGAATTCTTCTAATTACAGAAATTCTCTGCTAATTGGTGTGAGCTAGCATGCCAATGTGTTGTTTAAGTTTTTTTGCATGTTTAGGAGCTGTATAGTTGGTTTGGATTCAGGTTTGATGTTGGTTGGGTTGGAGCTCTGCAGAAACAGAGCCTTTATTTTTCATTTTGTTCGAACTGGCGCGACCGCGCCACTTCTATATTACATGACCGCGCGGCCGCGCCGGCTGCCAATCCTGTGTATTAATTTTGTGATCTTCCCTTTGTCTGAGCATGCTATGTTAGTTATTTCATGCATATAAATAACCTTAATACATGGAATGAGGTTGCTATGTATATAGTAAGCCTTGTTAGTTGATTTTAGTATAAACGTTCAAAGAAAACTTTAAGATTTGGAAAAACTAGAGATTGTGAACATGAAGTAATATACTTTCTGATCTTGTAAACAAGTGTAGACAACCTAGATTTATACATAAACAAGTCTAATCCAAGGCATAAGTTTGCTTCGTGTATAATAAGTTTTGCTAACTTGGTTTTAAAGGATTTTCTAAAGGAAAACTTGGAGTTTTGCAAAATAAAGCATGATGAATAATATGCCTTTAATTCTGATCTTTCTAGCTTATGTAAATAACTTGAGTATGTGCACAAATGAGTATGAAAGCATGATTTAGACGATGTGGACTTATCTTCCATACCTAAATGAGTTTTATTAATGGAGACTTAAAGTTTTAAAAATAAACTTGATAAACTATATATACTTTAAGTTAAGAACTTGTGAGTATGCTTATGAGGTCTAACATGTATATATGAGAGTATGATGTATGGTAGGTAAAATGGTTTTGCATGATTGGTAGCTTAATATAATTTTTTTAAAGGAAACCTTAAAGATTAGTTGTCAATAACTACATTACAAGTATTCTAGGATCTAATATCATGATTAGGTGTGTTATGCATGTAGACATGATTGACAAGCATGCTAGCTAGTCATATGAATTGTAAAATAGTTGAGCATGGAATATGATAAATCAAAGTGATGACTTCATTTTTGAAATACATGATGTAACTAACATAAACATATATAGTTAAGACCTATTGACCACGTAGCATATGTTTCACGGCTAAACGTAAGAGAATTGGTGAATTTAACCCTTAAAGTATTGATTTAATAAGAATGGATAATGGCGTATGTCAAAGATAGAATGTAGGGTCAAACTTTGTTATCCACACACTGACATATGTGTTTTGCATGATTATTAGTATATGTGCAAGTCGGGTGTACACTGGCTTTGTGTGGGAGCAGCCATGTCTTGGTTTGCACCAGGAGCAGCACGGCCGCGCCACTCCTGAGTACAAACCAAGCGCGGTCACGCCACCCTGCAGTAAGGTCTATTTTCTGCTAATAATTTGAGAGCTAATGCATGACTATATTGTTACTTTAATCAGTAATACTTGTCAAGTATAGTATACATGTGGGAATAAGTATGATAATAGAAGGATACTATAACTATATCCTTAAATCAAAGTGTGAAGGCAAGCTATGGTGACATAGTGTATTAGGAAACTGATTTTCGTGTTATGTGATGACATACGTATGGAAGCATGCGACTAAGAGGAAACTAACACTATATGTTTAGTATTAACGAGTTATACTTGTGTATTATGGTAAATTAAGATAATAGGCGTACATGTTGAACTTGTATAACTAATGTAATTATACATGAATAGGATATCATAGTGCATTGGATTGATATTAAGCTTTACTTTGGTAAACTACGCTTGAGGCAAGTACTCGAACCTTACTCTTTATTGAGCATTACTTGAACTTGTGCTATTTTTGATCGTACAAGTAGAACTTTGAAGAAATAATACTTTGTAATGAAATTTCAAACTTTGATTCGAACGATAATTTTTCATATATATATATATATATATATATATATTGTGAAAGAAACTGTCTAAGCCTTTGATTCGGCTAGACTATTGATATTTGATAAAAAAGTTATCTAAACCAAATTAACTTGGTGCGGACTCTTATAACTGAGAAGAACAACCCTCTTGGTAGGGGAATTATATATTTGTCGGGGAACCGACGTGTGCACATGAGAAAGACTAAATGTTATGCATGATATAGGATACTTTAGGCTGATCACCTATTGTACTCATTTTTATAGAATTATCACTCTATTACTGTTAATTCTAGGAGAAGTCCTTAGTGACTGCTCAGTATCTATTGCTTTGAAATCTTGAATTAATTTAATCGTTGAATATTATTGATATTCATGTCCATAGCGATTATTGTTGGTAATCATCAATACTTCTTGCAATCTTGAGCTATCATTATTGATATACCCTTGAGAAATTTAAAACCCTATTGGTTTTCCTTTTGTTATTTTACTTGCTGGGCAAAATTGTTGCTCATCATTGATTTCCATAAAACTTTCAGTGAAGGTAGAGCGTGGTGAACCCTCTGGTAAGGACAAGGGTAAAGAGAAGGCTTTGGAGTAGTTATTTCTATGTTGCTAGGAATGTACTATTATTTGGTTGTAGAAGAACTTATTAAGCTATGTTTAATTTAAGTTGTATTGTATTATGTATTAGTTATGTCCAAACACTGTTTTATTATGATTAAGTTATGTAAGAGATGTTTAAGTTACGAACCCTTGGGACAAGAATAATTATGTTATAATAATGTAATTTATTCTATTATTCCGTTGTGTACGATTTGGATGTTGTTATTAGAGTTAGTACGTGACAACCAAATTTGAGACAAGTGTGGTCTGAATTTGGGGGCGTCACAATTTATGTGAAAAGGTTGGGTGACAATTTTATTATTCTAACTTGTATGTTGTGTTAGGTTTGTAAGAATCAAGAACGCAATCAAATTGCATAAAATAAGCGGAAGCATGAAAATCAGAGTTTTAAAATTTTACAAACCATATACCCGAATCATCCTTTATGCATAAATATTAATTAAACGAAAAGATAAAGAACAAGAATTATACCCTTGAAGATTCGAGCTTCCTCAAGTACAAGTTCACCTCCAAATTCTTTCGCGTTCAACTTGAATCCACCTGGTTTGGTTCCTTCCTTTGATTAATGTTAGCCACCCAAGTGTTTGGCCTCTAGAGGTGATCCACCAAGGAAGTAGAAAGATTCAAGAAGATTGGTATTTGGCAAAATCCTAGTTTTTTTTATCTCATAGAAAAGGGTGTACTCTCCCAACTATTGGAATTACGTATTCACGTGTGTTATGAAAGCAACAACCCTCACCCATAATAAGACTCCTCTTATTTATAGATGTAGGCAACCATCCTTAACAGTTAAGGAATTAGGTTTTATTTTAATTAATTAAACTCCTTTAATTAATAATGCTCCCAATCTTATTAGGAATAATTAATTAAACTCTTTTAATTAATTAGCCTCCTAATCTTATTAGGATATTTGAGAGTAATTATACTAAATTAATTTCTAACTCTTTAGAAATTAAAATAATAACAATTGTAATAATATTAATAACACTCCTCTTATTAATTTATATATTTAATATTTCCAAAATATTAAATAATAAATATTAAGTTATTTAATTTATTCTATCACCATAGATTAAATTAAATACACTTAACATATTATTAAGATTATGCCATTAACTTCTTAAATAATTATTATTCTTTTTATGGTGTGACCCTTTAGGTTCTCCATATTAAACCGGTTGTGAATAAATCAATTAGAATAATTCTAATCTTATTTAAATAAATAAATTAAACTATTAATTTATTTAAATAAATAATATTTATTCTACAATAGAGATAAGCCTCCCTAGCGATCAACGGCTTTCCAGATAATATAGATTTCAACATTAATCATAAAAGAACCTTTGAGTAAATAGTTATCGTACAATTCAATCCTTCCACCATACAATGTCCCAATTAAATATAAGACATGGAATTACTGTCAAGTCTTAATTTATTTAATTATATGTATTTTGACTCTTAAATGCACAACTCTAAATAATGCAAATTAGAAACTCATTTCTAATTTTATTCTGCATTGGCCAAGGACTACTGGGTTGTCATTTATAGAATCACATAGGACATTTCTCTTCTTTTACTAGAAGCGGTAGATTCTTTATTGATCATACATTATCTCCATGTACAACTTATTATACCCAAGCATACCCTTTGATATACCCTAAGGGTCTTAAGGAATAAGTCAAAGTATAACTCATCATACACAAGATACTATGATGATCTCAAATCTAAGAATCACTTGTACTACTATCACTACAGGAATTCCTATTGACAGGCAAGTAAAACTCCATTAAGTATTCATTAGCCACGTTCAGTGAACTTATTCTCTAATAAGCACCTACATACTTATTTTAGTGTCTCCACACAAATGATCGTGAGATCAATCATCATCATTCAATGAGCAAGTAACGTATGTACCAATCTATCAGGATTCACTAATCCCTAATTTAGTAATCCAATGATTGAGAATTATTTTAGTTTTAAGCTTTCTAATAATTTAGATCTCATTAGAATGATCATCATCATTATTCTAAAAGCATTGCTTAAAACTATGGGTTTATCACATATTATAAAGCAGCATCATGTAGATAATTAAAAGCCTTTAATAAATTAATACTTTTTATTAATAAAGAATAAGATTGTTACAAAGTATATGCTTTATCATCAAACATGATTAGCTTGTGTGCATACTACTTTCATGTTGATGATATGTTATTGATTGGAAATAACAGGAAAATGATCAAGTTTGTGAAAGGTTTGTTGGCACAACAGTTTGATAAGAAGGATCTTAGGCCAACAAATTTCATCTTGAGTATGCATATACACAAAGATCGTAAGAATCAGAAATTAATATTAGGGCAGAAGAAGTACATTGAAGGGGTGTTGAAGAAATTCAGCATGATTGACTGCAAATCGGTTGGAACCCCTATTGCTATAGGAACTAAATTGTGTGCGGATCAGTGTCCTAAGACCAAAGAAGAAGAGGAAGAGATAGCCCACATTCCATATGCAAGCGCAGTCGGAAGCTTAATGTATGCAATTGTATGTACGAGACCAGATATTGGCCAAGTAGTGGGAGTATTGAGCAGATATATGTCAAACCCAGGGAAGGAGCATTGGACCGTCATCAAAAGAGTTTTCAGGTATCTTTGTGGTACTTTTGATTTTGCATTGCATTTTGGAGGTAAGGAAGATGAGAGGAACTTTGAGGTGGTAAGATCTATGGATGCTAATTGGGGCGGAGATGTTGATAGCAGGAAATCAATAAATGGTTATGTATTCAAATTGCTTAATGGTCCTGTGAGTTAGATGAGCAAGAAGTAAAGTGTTGTTGTTTTATCATCTACTAAGGCATAATACATGGCACTTACCCATGCAAGTATGGAAGCAATATGGATTCGCACATTGTGTGTTGAGCTTGGTTTTAAATAGAAGACAGTGAAGTTGAAGTGTGACAGTTAGAGTGCTATTCACTTAGCAAAGAATCATGCATTCCACTCACGGTCGAAGCATATTGATATCTAGTATCACTTAATTAGAAAGAAGGTTGATGACAAACTTATTCTCTTGGAGAAGGTTGACACATTAGTGAATGACGCAGACTTCTTAACTAATGCAGTTAGTTTGGCGAAGTTTGAGTGGTGTACATCTGAGGTGGGTATCAAGAAGTATTCATCAAGTGGGAGAATGTTGGGATTGACTCATACCTCTGCGGGTTCGACTAATGGCCACTACGACAAGGTAGTCGAGGGTCTCACTCACCGGTGAGCGAGCGGCTACCCAAATCGTCGGTGAGCTAGCGAGGATTGTAAGGGGGCAGCGCCCTCTGGAAGCCAAGCGCAAAATGCAATTAGGCTTGGTAATTTATTAGTAGCCCGGTCTTGGGTTTTATTAATGTATTGAGCCTCATGTGTTTGGGCTCACGTTATAGCAATTAGGATTTTCTAATTACTATACAAATATTGTTTAGTGTGTGGATCATTGTAGAGTGTGAGGCATCTTATGAATACATCAAATAAGCAAAACTAATTACATTGGTGAACCTAGGTATATTGTGTGTTATTACTTTTTTGTTTTTCATATAATATCTGTGTGATTATAATATTATTCGTTCATAAATTATAACAGAAAATTTTAACATGACTAGTTTATATTTTGTATCGGTATTAATTTAAAATAAAGCTTGTGCCTCGAAAGTAACAGGTAGTAAAGAAATTTATAGACTAAAATGTAAAATGATTGCTCTAATTTATTGGATTGTGATGATATCTTCATTCTGGTTTCATAATTGTCAAACCTCATAAGTACATTCAGACCCAAGTTTCTATTAATGGTTTCAGTTCTTCCAATTAAAGATGCTACATTTTTAAAAACGGGCTTACTTTGCACCACTAAATGTACCTAGCTAAAAGATTGGTCTAATAATTATAAAACCTAACTATCCAAATTTTATTTACATTTGCGAATTCCTCTCTTTATCGCGTTTTGCCTACTTCTAAATCCACAGTTTTGACTCTTGCGGCGACGAATGGTTTTTTACTTGAAACGCTATTCACATTCCATATTTTACTTCATCACTCTCAAAAATTTATGTTTAGGGAACCTATAATTTTATATTTTAGAAAGATTAGAACTTTCGAAACGATGTGTACAGGTTACTAACACCGGCACGGGAGCTCAAGCAACAATGAGAATTGTCGACCAATGCAGCAACGGCGGCCTAGATCTGGACGTGGGCTTTTTTCGGCAATTAGACACTGATGGAAGAGGCAATGCTAAGGCCATCTTATCGTGAATTACCAATTTGTGAACTGCAGGGGCGGATCCAAGCTGGGGGCGGGGGCATCTGCCCCCACTGAATTTTTAGGGGTCATAGGTGCATGTGTTGTATAATTTCACTGTCATATTAAAATATTAGATGTGTCATGTACCTCCGGCACTATATGAACGGTAAAATTTATCCCAAACTTTAAACGGCTCAAATAATTTATTAGGGTGAGCTGAAAATTTAAAATCAATTGTATTTTGTTATATAGATTAAATATCAATTATACATTTTCATAAAATTATTTAGTCTTATTTTTTCTCTTGCGTATAACTAATAAACAATTGTACTCTTTTATTTTTTCTTAAAAAAAATTGTACTCTTTTTAACAATTACAATTTATTTGATTTCTGTATTTTTTTCCCAACATTTAACAACAATAAATATTGTATTCAACTTAGCGTCCCCTAAATTAATTTCTTATCTAAAATTTTGTTATATTTAATTTTAAAATTTTTATTCAGTTTCTCTCTTTGATTTTTGAACACATTTTATCTCTAACATTTATTTACTATCATGTCATTTTCTTTCTTTTACTATTTACTTATTATTTCTATTTAAAAAAAAATCATTCACTGTCTCACTCTAAATTTTCTTTTTCTTTATACAAATTTTAGGGAGAGAGTAAATAAATTTAGATTTTTTTTTTCCTTCTCTAGTGCTTGATGGAGTAATTTAGTATCTTCGTTCCAAATAGAGAATCAATTTTGATATTAAGTTGAGGTATTTTCAGGTTTAAAATTGATATGAATACATTTTAATTTTGATATGAATACATTTTAATTGATATGAATAAATTAAGAAAAGAAAGGATGATGTGTATTCTCAAGTCTATTTGTTGCTAAAGTTGGCTCTACTTTTGCTCGTTACTACTGTAACTGTTGAAAAGATATTTTTAGTCATGAATATTGTGAACAATGAACTCCGTAACAAAATGAGAGATGAATGAATGAATGACTGTTTATTAACTTACATTGAGCATGATATTTTTATAACTATTAAAAATTAGGTTATCATGCAATAATTTCAAGTAATAAAACCTCAAAAAATATTTTTGTAAATAATATTTGAAAATTATTTAATTGTTTCATGTTATTAAATTTTTATTATTAAATTTTTTTCCCAATTTTGACCCCCAATAAATTACAAGGCTGAATCCGCCCCCTGTGAACTGCTGAGAATGATGTGATCTATAGATATACGAGTTATTAATTATTAAATAAAGAATAGTCCACCATATTAATAAAATAAAGACATGAAATGATAATAATGAGCTATTGATCAGCCACTGTTGATTGTAAACTCAGCTAGTTGCCATAAGAATAATCAAGATAGAATTAAAGAAGACTCGATTACATAAAAATATTTGTAGACGGAGTTGCTCTTCCTTGTTTCTTAATTTTTTTCGTTCTAAAATTAGATATATATTTCTATTTTAATACTATAAAGTATTAAGTGACATAATTTTTCTAATTTTTCATTACTTTTTCACTATTATTTTTAATATCATACCATCACAATCAAATTCCGAATCAATATTAAAACTATTTGAGACCATAAAATTATCTTTAAAAGTCCTCGTTTTATAAATTTTTGTATTCGTTGTTTACAAATATCTTATCTAAGAGTTGGTATATACAAAGTTTAGGTCGACTTACCATTACGATGTACATCAAATGAAATTGGATAGAATTATAAGAATTGCTCATTGTATTACACATATTATTATAAATATTACCCTTAATAATTATTTGCGTAGTTAGTAACAAAAAAATCAATCATAAAGTAGGAAAAAAATATATCATTTCCCTGATCTGATTATACACCACATTATTACAATGTAAATTACTTGTTCACGTAGCCCGCCTTATCCCACAGAGACTAGTAATTATGCTGCAAACTTTGTTAGGAACTTTAAAGGAAATTATATATATTTAAATGAATTTATCTTGCAGTATCTGATTTATCAAGGCTAGTGCTTGGTACTATGTCTTTAAGATAATTATGTCCTCCATATGGTACTTAGAGTTTATAGCACTTGTCTCCCATGATACAATGACAACATACACTTTAGCAGCACTACTAAAAGTATACACTTCGAACCAAAAGAAATGATCTAACTCTCTCAAAATAAACTAAAAAACTGATGAAGAAATTAAAGACTTGAAACTCTAATATGTTTGAATGCTTGAGAATTGAATGAATAAAATGGCTGGCCCCTCCTATCTATTTATAGGAGGGTTGGTGACCCTTCGGATGGGTGCCTAGCCTTTGAAAGGACACGTGATGCTACTGAAAATGTACTATTTGTATCTTTTGGTCAAAACGACGTAGTTATGACCATTTGTAGAATAGGTGCATCTATTCGGCCCCTTAAAACGACGTAGTTTAAGCATTAGCAGAACCAAAACTACGTAGTTTTAGGCTTAGAAGAAAAGGCGCGACAAAACGACGTAGTTTTGGGCATGCCGCTTCAAACTTATACCCTTTTCAAATAGATCTGGCTCTTCAAAACGACATAGTTTTGATAAACGAATTATACAAATAAATTTTAATTAAAAATTTTAAATAAATTTTGTCTAAAAAATTTCGCGTGTGGGTTCGAACCTAGCCTTGGCTAGGTCCTCTCCCTTCCAAAAAAGTGGGGTGCCCTTTCGCCTGAAACCCAAGAAAAGACTTTCCTCAGATATAAACATATAAATTATTTAATTCCTAACCTATGTGGGACTTGGTTTTTCTCACATGTATTTATTATCTTTTATCATTTTCAAGTGTGATCTTTGGGAGTTAATATTTCATTCATTACTCTATGGATTTGAGCTTCCAAATATTTAATTTAATCTACTCATGAGAGCAGATCCTCTGTCCCCAATTTTCCTGTCCCCTTGTGTTACTCCACTTAAATTTTGACACCTAGTATCTTACTTAACACTAATTAATTCTAAAATTAAATAATAGGATATGTGTCAAAATTTAAGTGGGGGGACACAAAGAGAAATGAGAATTTGGGGACAGATGATCTGCTCTCATCTACTCATGGAGTAGAACACATTAATATATGAAATCATTAAAATTAATTAATGACACCTACATTAATTTAAGCTCAAATTCTAACAAACTTTTGGTTGAGTTCCATCAACATAATACTCATGATATGATGATTTATTGGTTGGTGCAATTACGTTTAAATTAGAATTTAAATCGCAATTAATATTATTGAGGAGTATAATAAGTTTAAATCTATATCTATCATCTGATTTATTGAGTTTTTCATTATTAGAAGTGTTTAATTCGACTTTTTCACCACTTAAACATGTTCCGCTTCTTCTTTTTTATCAATAATTCTAATTATTCAAAATTCTTTTTAGTTTTTTCATGTAAACATATTTTGTATTTATTATTTTTTTTTTGTAAAATTGATGTCACTATTATGAATTATCTATTAATATATTTCGATCATTTCTAACAAAGAAATGATAAATATTTGATACATTATATAGAATTGAAAGGGAAAAATTGTAATGGAGGGAGCCAAATTCGCAAGAAAACCTATCACAAAAACAAAACAGAGGAAAACTTTCATCACATATATATCTTTTATATTAACTTCTCAAATTTGTGGAAACGTTACAAATTTGGATAAAAATAAAATAAATCTAAGATTACATATAAAACTTACATAACGGAATTATTATAAAAGAATCTCAAGTCTTGACAAAGACGTCAAATTATTTAATGATGATGTACAACCGAAGAAAATGAATGAAGGGCTAGTTCAAGAAGCTTGGACTGTCCGAGAATAAGATAGCACCATGACACATTCTTTGGCTGGGGTTCCTACAGATGCAGCTACTCTTTTTGATGTTGCCGCTGTTCGCAACCACAAATCTACCAAGTTGTGAAGCTGCAGACTTGGAAGCACCGGTTGACCCTGGCATGATATCTCCACCTGTACAACGTAAAGTTAAACATCAGATTATTGGAACATAATTGATAAGGAATTGATTTGATCTAGATCACTTATTATGGAAGGTTTATTGACAGTTGATCGAGATTCTTACCTCAATCACAGCATTAATATGATAGGATTTATTTCCTCATTCACACGAAAATCAGTCATGCAATGTAATATGGTTTTACTTGATTATAGGATTAGACTTGTCCATGTAGTTATACTATTATCTTGTATATATATGTAGCCCACAGTGTCGATGAAAGTTGAGGAAAAATACTTTTTTATTGTATACACTACATTTCTTCATTGTCTAGCTTTTATATGATCAACCACATTTGCATTGAACTGGGATTTAGAGGAGAGTTTAAACATAAAACACCAGACAGGGTTTTTGTTTAGATACAAGTACATTGAAATGCAAATCTGGCAGAACTCCTTGTTCACTTATTCTTCTTTTATTTCTTTTTTGTGGGTATTTTCAGCAGGCAAAGTAGCGAGCAGAAAACCATCTGACCAGATAAGGTTTGGCTTAAGCCTCTTAACTGTAGTCCATGTGTTGCATGGCACAGAAGCAAGAAACACATTTAACATGGTGTCATACAGGCTCACCTTGATATGATCATTCCCAGGGGCATAGCCAGGAATTTGAGTGGGAGGAGGGGGCCAAAATTAGAAAAGTAGTAGCATCTATTAAATAATCCTACTTCATGTTTCACAGTCCACCAAATTAGTTTAAGACCTATGGATCTCACCCATTTTTCTTGAAATTGCTAGATTATATTAGAACCGTTTGACAAACATCTGTCCTTCTATATTGCCATTGCCTTGATAAGTCTAAGAAAATTTTGGAAGATATTACCCACAAAGGGTGGAGGAAATGACCAAGGCCTTGAGGAATAACCTCAAGCTCTCTGAATCCAAACCATAGATGTTGGAAAAGAGAGGACTTCTAACTCCAAGCCTGAAAACAAGTTTTAGCTATTGATGTAGCTTCTTGTCGACACTACTAGTCTTATCACAACAAACCAAAATTACCTCTAAAAATAAGTCCATCTTTCCCATCCTATTAAAAGAGACATTACTCATCAATCTTTTTTTGAAAGTAACCTAACCCTTGATCTCAAGCAGATCATTTTTTAACTCCGAAAAATTCAAATACATCTAATCGAGGTCTTTTGAGTTTTGTTACCTTAACACCCACAAGACCAATTCTAACTAGGTGCATAAAAGGTGAAAAACCAAGTCATATGAAAGTAGAAATTGGATGATGCAATTCAATTCACGTAATATGTCATGATAAATTTCAACTACGGTCTCAAATTGTTCTTTATCCTTGTGGTTTGTGCTCAATATGTTTTTATCTACATTGGTTTGATTGCATTCAGAATAAGCAACCAATTCTTTTAAGTAGTACTCCCTCGGTTCCAAATTATAAGATCATTATGGACTTTTTAAAAATTAATTTCAAACATTTTCAAATTCAAAATTGACATGAGTTCATTTAGTTTAAGTCAATACAATTATAAATATCATAAACTATCTAAAAAGTATTACTAGTTATAAAATTTATTGTTTTCGAAACTTAAATGAATCATGTCAATTTTAAATTTAAAAAGTATCTCAAAATGACTTTTAGAAAGTCAATATTGATCTTATAATTTAAAACGGATGGAGTATTTTTTTTTATTTCCAAGTTCCCAATCAATTAAAAATTGCAATGATTAAGATTAATACACTTGGTAGGTTTTGTCTTGGTCAATTTTCTTCTCAATATGCCCGTACAAACAGATTTCAATAAGACAGCATACCAAAATTCTTTTAAAGAAACTACAATAATATAGTGAAAAATAAGTGCATCAAAATTTCAAATACCATATACTTTATCATCACAGGATATATAGGTAACTAACTGACCTCAGCTTCACTTGCAAGATCAAGTTTCTTCATGAGGTACTTGTGGATGAAAGAGACTGGTAAATTACCATCCCTGTAAAAGATAAGTGAACAGAAGTCGACACGAAATAAGATAAAATGTTGCTGGAAAAGAGAATCTGCAACATCCAATCATTAACTTCATTAAACTAGCCAACATTTTTATGATCACTTCACTTCATTGAACTTTGCTTATGCCAGGAAAATCAGGGGCAGAGAAGACAGGAATTACCGAATTCAGAGGAATGCGATATTATGTACATTGTAATCAACAATTGTATTCGCTTGACTTGGTACAAGATGTACTATGTTATTTGTTTATTCTATCATGAAGAGATGCACAGAAGAACAAGAACGGGGAGGGAGAATCAATACAAAAGAAGAAATATGCAGAAGAAATAAAAAGTAACAGCTAATCACCTATACTTTATCAAACCTAATGAACTAGACGAGTAAATTACCAATCCTGTGAAGGGGAAAACTGGAAAACGCACAAAACAAGAGATATGCTACTAGAAAGAGAAATCTACAACAGCCATAACCAACTTTATGAAACTAGCTACATTTTCCTGATCTCTGACTTTCCTTGAAAGTTGAAATTTTAGTTTTAATAGAAAAGAAAAACAGGATTATAGAAGACGGGTTTCCAAAATTCAGAGTTACACATGAGTTATCGTATACTCCCTCTGTTCCCCAAAAAGAATCCCATTTGGAAAAGAAAAAAAAAATTGTTGCACAAAATGATCCTGTTTTTGTTGATGATAGTATAAAATGACACGATGTCCTTGAGTTTAACATGACAATTTCACAATCATGTCACCATTGGCCTACTGTTACACAAAGAATTCATTATATTTATGGATAAACGTGGAAGGAAAATATATTCTTATAGATTGCAAACTTTACAAATAGGACTCTTTTTGTGGAATGAATGTAGTATAGTTTTATTTGTTTTTAGATAAAACATGAGTTAGTATATATTCAGGAACCTATAACTAGATGTGGAAGTGATTAAATTGGTAGTATGACTTATTTTTTTTTTTGCATAATAAATGGGTTGGATCATAAGTAAATATAACTCGCGGGTTAAGTGGATCACAAATTTCTAATTTCTTTCTCTTTCAAAAATTTCTCTCTACTCTATAATTTCTTCCTCCTATCCCTTCCTGTCTCTATTTTTTTCACTTCCTATCTTTACTATGTTAAATTCCACTTTCTCTCTTAATTTTTTTATTCACTTTATGGCTTTATTTATTTTTCTCTCTTCTCACTTTCTTGCTAAAAACAATTCTTCTCGTTTTCTTTTGCTAAATTTTTGTTCACTTTCTCTCTCTAAAACCAAGCAAACCCTTTGACTAATAACAAAGAAAATTATATGCTTATCGCAAGTTTTCTCTTTGACTTAATCATGAGTACCCTAAATATATACGCTTATACAGTAATCCACCAAGTAGTAATATCATACAATAATCTTCTACTATTAATAGCATACTTCAACTTTAGAATTTTAGATTAAATTTATGAAGTTTAATCAATAATTTCGTTGTTCGAAATAAGAAGGCTAATTATTTTAGGCCCTATTCAAGCTATCTTATTTTTTATCTTATTTGTTTATATTCTGAGCTTTGTATTTAATACTATATTTACATACTTAAAGCAAATAAGCATTAATTTAAGAATTAAAGTTTGATACACCGACAATGTATACGCAAGCGGTGCTAAGACCACGTGAGATCTTTTGTTTTATTTTAGCATAAAGTTTGAAATGTCATATATATTGACACAGCGAAAGACGGGAAAGAATAGAAACAATCACAGTAATTGAATCTATGTACTTCGCAATCACAGGAATTCACAAAGTTTGGGATAAATTAACTAAGCAACCACAATATTTCATAAATCTGATAATAATAAGTTTGGTTTTTTTTTCATTACATAAGTCTTCCCCATATTTATACTAGTAAAAGGAACCCTAATCCTATAAAGAAATAACAAATTGATTTGGAATCAAAAACCTAGCTAAATAGTTTCCTAATTACAATAGAATTGAAAAACTTCTTAAAATTACTAATTAATAATTAAAACTACCTGACTACTAATTAATAAATAAAAATACATCAAATAATTAAATTTTTCATAAATACCAAAACATAAATTATATCGAATCTTGGCAGATAGCTCTTCCTGTGTCATTCCCTTTTTCTTGGAGAAAATTTGACCTCAGATTTTAAAATGAAGTAATATCAAGCACCAACAGTTAGACATTCGCACTCTTCATTGTACAATGTATTCACAATGTTGTTTCTCAAATTCTGAAATAATCAAAACCTTCATATTAACATGCACTTGCAACAAATGATTAGGAACGATGAAATCAAATTTTTCCAAGTTGTCGAACACAGGATTATGAACAATCTCATGATCAATCTCAATTTTTACGATATCCGTATTTTGATATCGCGATGACTCCAAATCACGATCCTCCTCAACCACTAAGCTTGGTTCGTCTTTAACTATAACCGCTTCTTCAATTACCTCCTTTGTCTTTCACATTTTCTACTAAAACGAACAAATTACATGTCTGAGAAATATGATTGATGACACTAAAACATCCTTGAAAATTTTCCCTGCAGGCTATCAAATTCTTGCAACACCTCCTAAATTCATTGATGACTCTAGCTCTTTTCTCAACTTGATACTGATGTTTCAACTTGTTAAGTCTATGATGTGTTTCCTCTAATTCATCCAAAAGAGGGAAACAAGCTTTTACGATGACGAACATAAATCTCATAATCTAACAAATCACATTCACGCCTAAGAAAGTCAATATAATCCCATAATTGTTCAATTCTTGCCTTTGTAGCTTTAGACGTGTTCAATATCAAGATTAAGGGACTTTTTCCAAAGAAAATCTCCAAGGACTCTTAAGTTTAGAACAATAGGAGCACCAAACAAAGATTTCCAAACTTAAGGAACTCAAATTGAAAAAGCAACTAAACTAGAGAAATCAAATTGTTATTTTTCAAGATAACCAATCACAGATGTTTCTTTTCGTTCTTGTTGTCGCACAAGTTTGGATGGCAAGCCGCGAGAGAATTTTTTTTATTTTTTTTGCAACAGAAAATTAAAAGATAGATTCGACTAATTTTACCTAGTCCCAACGATGAACGAACAGTTACTTGCAATCCGCGGCTAAGCAGCTTCAATCGACATCATTATCTTTCACACCGACATCAGAGTGGGTTGTCTCTTGCTTGATCAGTAGAATCGTCCTTGTCGTGCTCTGATATCAACTGACACAGCGGAAGACGATAAAGAATAAAAACAATCACAAAAATTGAATCTATGTACTTTACAATCATAGGAATTCACAAAGTTTGGCATAAATTGACTAAGCAACCACAATATTTTAAAAATCTAATAATAATAAGTTTGGTTGTTTTTTTTTCATTACATCAGTCTTCCCCATATTTATACTAGTAAAAGGAACCACAATCCTATAAGGAAATAACAAATTGATTTGGAATCAAAAACCTAGCTAAATAGCTTCCTAATTACAATAGAATTGAAAAACTTCCTAAAATTACTAAATAATAATTAAAACTACCTGACTACTAATTAATAAATAAAAATACATCAAATAATTAAATTTTCCAGAAATACCAAAACATAAATTATATCGAATCTTCCCCTCATATATATATATATATATATGTGTGTGTGTGTGTGTGTGTGTGTGTGTGTGTGTGTGTGTGTGTGTGTTTTGACTGAACGGGTCCATCATTTGGGTTGTGTGTGCCAATGGGTCCAATTGGCACACAGCCCAAATGAAAACATCTATATGCTGTTTGACTCATCCATTATAACAACCCATATTAAACCCATTTAAACATTATTCATTGACCCAACCCAGTAGTAACCCTCACCCCATTAAACTTTATCCATTAGCCATTAAATCAACCCATTTCCCATTTCTACTGATAACTACAGCCTACTGACTGGTTTCTGGGTACACCACGTAGTTTAACCCTCAAAATTTTAATGGAATTACTAACTGAATTTGTTTGGATCAAGCTTGATTCAAACAAATATGAGAACCAATAGAAAATACATAGATTTCATGGGAGTGAGGGACAAAGAATGGACAGAATAAAAAGTTAATTTGAGGTGAGGAAGAGGGTAAGGAAGAAACTATAGCTTTCAATTCACTATTTCATTCGAATCAAACTTGAAATGGAAATACATTGCTTACAACAAAGTATATTAACTAGCATAATATTTGAGAAGCTACAATTGTTCTTATCCTAATAGCTACAAAATTACGAAAATGTCATTACAACGAAATAATTGAAATCTAGTTCTAAGGTTATGCCTTATATTCCCTCCTTTGTAAAAATCCATGTCTTCGTGGATCAAGCATGAAATCTGGGGAAAAAATGCTGCAAGGTCCCTTCATCTTCCCAGTAGCCTCGTCCACACTACAATTCTTCCACTGGATCAGATACTGGTATACTTCCTTGTGTTTCGCTGAATAATTTATTGTTCTAAAATTTAGGGCGGACCGAGAGTCTTATCCTTCAAAACAGAGGGAGGATGCGGAATGATTGTTGTGGTTCCCAAGTGCTCCTTCAATTGTGACACATGGAATGTAGGGGAGATCCTGAAAGTACCAGGGTGCTCCAATTTGTAAGCAATGTGCCAACCTTTTCAAGAATCTTGAAGGGGCCATAAAGCTTAAAGCGAGCTTTACATTCAGCCTCAGTGCCACTGCCTTGTTTGTATGCTTGCAGCTTCAAGTAACCACTTACTCCACCTCCTATTGCCTCTCGAATCTTCAGTCATTATGCTGTAGTTTCATTCTTTGATGAGCTTCCTCCAACGCTGTGTTTGTGAGTTTTAAAAAGGAAAGGAAGGGAAAGGAGAGAAATTTGAGGGAGAAACTTAAAATCCCTTGTTTTTGAGTTTTTTTTTTATGATAGAAAAGAAAAGAGAGAAAAGCAAATTTGAAGTAAATTTCCTCCCAAAAATTCACTTCCAAAATAAGGAAGGTTTAGAAGGAATTAGAAGGAAATTGATTGATCAAAGACTTGTATAATATTTTATTGTACCAAAAACATCCTTGCAGTGATTTATTAAAAATGATCTTGATCAAATAGTAATTTATTATTTTAAGTTAAATTTTCCTTTTAAAACTCACAAACATGAGGAAAGAAATTTACTCTCTTTTCTTTTTTTTTCCTTTCTCTTATGAGTTTTATCCTTCCTGTTATAAATTTTAAATTCCCTTCCTTTCTTTTCTTCTCAAACTCACACTGATAGAGTGAAATTTCCTTCCTCATATAATCTCCAGCTGCTCTTGCTAGTGGAAACCTGAGCAGTATATTACTAGGCCATCCTTGGGGGGAGCAAGTGCTTTGTGTTGGATCAATGCCATAAGCAAGTGATAGAGTGAAATGCGCAGAGCCGCAGAGCAATATGAAAAGTGGTGTGCAACACCACCACACAGCTAGTTTCAATCAGGTACTACACTACTTTGGAGCATGCCCTCTCATATTGCTCCAAGCATTGGTTTATTCCTTAAGTTCACTCTGAGGATGATATGAGGTACTCTCCTGCAACCTAATCTTAATCAATGTGAGCATGCTCTACCAAAATTCACGGAGGATGAAAGGATCTCGATCACAAACTATGGAAACAGGAAGTCCGTGTAGCTTGAATATATTCTTGAAGAAGTGACTGGCTAAGGCCTTAGCTGAAGTAAGCCAAGTAAGGGATATGAAGTGAGGGTATTCCCTAAGTCTGTCCGAGACAAAACCAAATAACTTCAAAGTTCAAAGTAGATATCGGGGAACTCTTATTGTTATGCGTTTCGCGTACTAGGTACTAGCGTTTTGAATCGTAGTACGAGAACTAAATGCCTTGTGCATTCTACCGTATGTAGTCTTCCTCGTACCCGATTTTTTTCCCCGTCATGGTAACCATGCTTCAAACACTTGGGAATTAGGCAGCCCTGCTATGAAGTCCATGGATATAACATGGGACTAGGGAGGAGTTGAATAGGCTATGAGATGGGCTTTTAGAGTCCTTTGATTTTGAATCATATCCAACTTGTGAATCTTGTCTCATGGGAAAAAAACTAAATCTCCATTTAGAGGACATGGAGAGAGAGTTGCAGGATTGTTAAAGTTGGTACACAGATGTGTGGACCTATGACAATAAATGCACGAGGAGGGTATTCATATTTCATTACTTTCACTGATGATCATTCGAGATTTGGATATGTGTATTTGATGAAATACAAATCCGAATCATTTGAAAGGTTCAAAGAGTTCAGAAGTGGAGTTGAGAAACAAACTGACAAAAGTATTAAGATTCTTCGATCGGATCGAGAAGGTGAATACTTAGGTTTGAGTTTCTCAATCATCTCAAGGATAATGGTATCCTCTCACAATGGACACCTCCTGGTACACCACAACTGAAAGAAGTATCTGAAAGGAGAAATCGTACTTTGTTGGACATGGTGCGGTCCATGATGAGTTTCACCGATCTTAAACATGTTAAGATTTGGGGATGTCTGGTTTAAGTGAAAAAGTTTCAGAATGATAAGTTTGGGACAAGATCTGATAAGTTCAAATTTGTAGGTTATCCTAAAGAGAGTTTAGGATATTATTTTTATAATCCTACTGAGCAAAATGCGTTTTTTGCCAAACACGCTACCTTTTTGGAAAAAGGAGTTTATCCTCAAAGGAGCTAGTGGGAGGAAAATAGATCTTGAAGAAGTTCAAGAACCACAAACCACTACAGGTCAAGTGAATGAACCTGTCCAAGTAGAAATACTTTCTGTACCACAGCCAACTCATAAATCTGGAAGAGTGCCAAAGATACCTGATAGGATTCATCATAGAAGATGATGGAGATGTACGCATCATAGAGAATTATGATCCAATTACATACGATGAGGCAATTAATAAAAACTCAGATAAATGGCAAATGTCCATGAAATCCGAAATGGACTCCATGTATGTATGAGAACCAAGTGTGGACTTTGGTTGCTCCACCAGAAGGCATAGTGCCTATAAGATGCAAATGAGTCTTTAAAAAAAAAGATTGGAGCAGATGGCAAGGTGGAGACCTATAAGGTCAAACTGGTGGTAAAAGGTTTCAAGCAAAGACAAGGAGTTGACTATGATGAAACCTTTTCACCAGTTACTATGCTCAAGTCCATTCCGATTTTGCTTGCAATTGCAGCTTACTACGACTACGAGATCTGGCAAATGGACGTGAAAACGGCCTTCTTCCTCAATGGGAAACTAGAAGAGGATGTATACATGATACATCCAGAGAGATTTGTTTCAAAAGTTGGAACAAATCAAGTTTGTAAGCTACAACGATCCATTTATGGATTTAAGCGAGCTTCTCGCAGATGGAACATCCGTTTTGATGAGGCAATCAAAGAGTTTGATTTTATCAAAAATGAGGATGAACCTTGTGTGTATAAGAAGGTTAGTAGGAGCGTTGTGACATTCTTTATACTATATCTTGATGATATACTACTGATAGGGAATGACATACCTATGCCACAATTAGTAAAAATATGGTCGTCTAAACACTTCTCTATGAAGGACTTGGGAGAAGCATCCTATGTATTGGGGATAAAAATCTATAGAGATAGATTTAAAAGGATGCTCGGCTTGACCCAAGGAACGTACATTGAATCGATGCTAAAGAAGTTCGGCATGTCCGACTCTAAGAGAGGGCTCATACCGATGAGTTTTAGTGAATCTCTCCAAGAAAATGTCCCCAAAGACACCTGAAGAGAGAGATCGCATGAGTAAGATGCCTTATGCTTCGACAATAGGGTCTATCATGTATGGAATGATATGTACGAGACCAGATGTTGCTTACACACTGGGAGTGACAAGCAGATATCAGTCAAATCCTGGAGAAAAACACTAGAAAGTTGTAAAGAACATTCTAAAGTACTTAAGAAGGACTAAAGATGTGTTTCTAGTGTACGGTGGGTTTGATTTGAAACTAGAGAGCTATACAAACTCACGTTTTAATTCACCTCAGGTTATGTATTTATCATAAATGGTGGTGCAGTGAGTTGGAAGAGTTCCAAGCAACAAACGGTTGTTGATTCAATGACAAAAGCGGAGTACATAGCTACAAGTGTAACTGCAAAGGAAGTTGTTTGGATGAAGAAGTTCATTGCTGAACTTGGAGTGGTTCCTAGCATACAAGGACCAGTTCTTGTATATTGTAACAACGGGGTTGTTGCACAGACCAAGGAACTCATGTCTCATCAGAAATCCAAGCATGTATTGCGGCGCTTTCATCTGATTAGAGAAATCGTCGAAAGGGCAACCTGGCGAGAGTCGACACTCAAAACAACATTGCAGATCTATTTACTAAAGCGTTAACTAAGCAACAGTTTGATCATCACTTAGAGAAGATGGGTATTAGATACCAAGGTGATTGACTTTAATGCAAATGGGAGATTGAAAGTAGTATGCCCTCAAACCAATTACATTTGATGTAATAAGTATTTACTTTGTAATCTTATTCATTTATTAATAAGAGAATTTGTTCCTGTAGAGAAATACTGGAAAGTTGTAATGAACATTCTAAAGTACTTAAGGACTAAAGATGTGTTTCTAGTGTACGGTAGGTTTGATTTGAAACTAGAGGGCTATACAGACTCAAGTTTTCAGACTGACCAAGACGACAACAAATCCACCTCAGGTTACGGTTGTTGATTCAGTGACAGAAGCAAAGTACATAGCTGCAAGTGTAGCTGCAAAGGAAGTTGTTTGGATGAAGAAGTTCATTGCTGAACTTAGAGTGGTTCCTAACATACAAACACCAGTTCTTGTATATTGTGACAACGGGGCTGTTGCACAGGCCAAGAAACAAAGGTCTCATCAGAAATTCAAGCATGTATTGCGGCGCTTTCATCTGATTAGAGAAATCGTCGAAAGGGGAGATGTCAACCTGACGAGAGTCAATACTCAGAACATTGCAGATCCATTTACTAAAGCGTTAACTCAGCAGCATCTTAATCGTCACTTAGAGAAGATGGATATTAGATACAAAGACAATTGGCTTTAGTGCAAGTGGGAGATTGAAAGTAGTATGTCCTCAAACCAATTACATTTAATGTAATAAGTATTTACTTTGTAATCTTATTCATTTATTAATAAGAGAATTTATTGTATATAAGGCATTATTTATACATGTTAATTAGTTGAATTAATAAATGAGATAAACCCATAATTATTGAGCAATGCTTTTAGAATAACGATGTTGATCATGCTAATGAGATCTAAATTCTTGATAACTCAAAACTAAAATGTTCCTAATCTATAGAAAACTAATGTGGGGTTACTGATTCTAGATAGATTAGTACATACTATTTGCTCTGTTGAAGAAGATGATTGATCTAATCATCATTTATGTGAAAACACTAAAGCAAGTACATAGGTACTTATTGGAGAATAAGTTCACTAAATGTGACTAATAAAGGAATCGTAATGGAGTTTTACTTACCTGTCAATAGGAGTTCATAATGTGATAGTAGTACAAGTGATCATTAGACTTAAGATCATCATAGTATCTTCCATATACTGAATTACGTTTTGACATATTCCTTATACTCTTGAGTATGTCTTAGGATATGCTCGAATATAATAAAGTATATATGGAGATAGGTGAATGATCAACAAATGATCTACCACTTTAGAGAATGTCCTATGTGATTCGATAAAGTGACAACATGGAAATCCCTGGCCAGGGTTGAATGGAAATTAGAAAGGAGTTTCTAATTTACAGTAACTATTGTTGTGTATTTTAGAATCGAAATACATATAATCAAATAAATAAAACTTAACAGTAATTCCATGTTTATATTTGATTGGGATAATGTGGTAAAAGGATTGAATTGTACGGTAACTATTCACGGAATATGTTCATTGTATTTTTGTGATAATCTTTGTGATTTACGTCATGATACATTATTTATAAGGTGCCACTCATGAAATAGAATAAATATTATTTATTTATATTTGAATTAAAGGAGTTTAATATATTACAAATAATATTAGAATTGTTCTAATTTATTTATTCTACTACTGGCTTAATATTGAGCCTAGAGTGTCACACCACAAAAGGGAGAAATATGATTTTTAGAATTGATTGGCTTAATAATAATAAATTAAGTGTATTTAATTTATTAGTGGAATAAATTAAATAGCTTAAGATTTATAATCAAGTATTTAGAGAAATGCTATTATTATACTCCTTCCGTCCCAGGATAAAAGTCTTTATTACTATTTTGGGTAGTCCCATGTTAAATGCCCACTTTCCTTTAATAACCAAACTTTTACACAATTTTTCCTATTATACCCTTAGCATTAAATATCTCATATTTTTCTTATTCTAATTCTTTCTCCATATTCAATAAGTATAATTAATTATGTATTGAAAATATTTTGAATTGAAAAGCTAGAAATTCACTCTCTCACCTACATTGGAAATGATTAATGACATTATTATGGGAAGTTTTGTCATTTCATTTCTCTTCTTAATATGCGCGAAAAATTCACCAGGACTTTTATCCTGGGGCAGAGGGAGTAAATTAATAAGATTAGTCATCTTATTATTATTATTATTAAATTGACTAAATAATAATAATATAGTATTTGGAGAAATACTAATTGTCAACGCTAAATTTTGCCGGCGCGTCCAATCACCGAATCCACGCGTGAATCCTGCACAATAACAGATCACACACGAAGCTTGACGGCTTGAACCGCCGGATGATAGCTCTGGTGTAAGAATGAGTACAGACCGTTTACAAGGTTTAACAATGGAGGCTTTAGTATTTAGTACTCAAAAGGGTATAACTTGTTAATTGAAGTCTAACCTTGTATTTATAGCCATTCTCGTCATCTTAGAGTCCACTTCCGAATCGGATCAGGACTCCTAAACATGACAGTTACCATTGTTTGGGTCCAACACAATCTCCTTAAAAGGTGCAAGTTGGATCCAATCCAAACACTACCTTTGGAGTTAACTTATTCAAATATGGTTAGGACTAGGATCCTTAACCATTTAGAGCCCTTATCATTCCAGACTCCATACAAGGGTCAACCCTCTGTATGGGCCCCATTCAACCGAACTCATATAAACTGGTCTGGGCTCCGGCCCAAAGGACTCGGATGCCTGACCCCGAACATCATCAAAGAGAACAAGACTCCGGCCCAGGGGGCTCGGATATCCGAACCCAAACCCGAACGACCCCAGTATCCCTATTGGCCTCAACCCAATGGGCTTAGCATCCCCTTCTGAAGCCAGGCCTTCAGCCCACATGAGGGTCGGTAAAATGCTCCCGAACATTGCCCCCCAGTCTCTTGTTATAAGATATTTATAATTTAGAGACTTTGAAGAGTCATGACAGGAAATGATGAGTTGCCTGGGGAACCAAAGCGGTTTTTCCTCGTTTTTTGAAATGCTACACGTCTTCCCAAGACCAGGCCCCACCTGCCATAAATAGCCTTCCTTGGGTTTCATGAAGCCTCCCTTATAAAACCCCCAACCCAGCCATCAAAGTCATTTTTTCCAAATCTTTCTTTTAAATTTCCGGCGAAGGCGATTTCCGGCAAATATTCCGTCTCTCAAAATTTTTCCGATTCAGGTTTTTCTGCTCCTAAATCACCTCCAGAACTTCACATTTCTACTTCTTTTGCTTCAATGGCTGATCCTACCACTGAGCAAACCTCTATCGTCGATAACACCACTATTCCCCCCTCCATTGGTGCTACTGACTTGGTTCCAGTCGATTTGTCGGCACCACCGTCTGATACCGCCGATCCTTCAGTTCTTCTTACTCCGGTCAGCCTCGAAACCAAAATCCGAACCGTTTACTCCTCCGAAACCGATTTTTCTCATGTCAACACCAAATCTACCATCACCTCATCCCAACTATCCGATATCCGAACCTTGTTCAATATTCCCCAAGAGTACAAACTTCGGGTGCCGGAATTGAACGAAAGGATGTTCTGGCGTCCCGAAGGCGAATGGGTTGCCATCCCTCTCTACGCCTTGAAGTATGGGGTTCAGTTTCCCCTTCATGAGTTCATCTCATCTTTTCTCTATTTCGTGGGAATCGGGTTCGCACAACTAGTGTCGAACTCGTATATCCACCTGATTAGTTTTATAGCCCTGTGTTAGGAGGCAGGTATCACCCCCGGCCTGGACTTCTTCTTCGTTTGTTCATCGTTGGCAAGTCCAAGGAACCAGGCAACTAAACCGTGTGTCCGGCCGAGCCACCTTTATGAAGACCCCCTCTAGCAACAAAGGGTGGCACCCACAGTGGATCTATATGAGGGGGACCGACCTCAGACTCCTGTGAACTGGGCCTCTCCCGAAGACCCTATTGCAAAGGTGTCCAAATTCCCGAAGAATCGGGTTGATGCCTTCAAGAAGTTTTACAAGAAGCTGTAGAAGACTAAATGGGGTCTGGAGGTCTTATCCAACGAGGCCTGGCTCTACAAACACGGCCGTAAGTTATAACCCCCAAACTTTTACATATCTTCAACTATCTTCCAGGATTTTTTATTAACCATTTTATTTGTCATGCAGTAACCATTTTCAAGCCCGAGGGGGCTGATGCCTCCTTGACGCCTCTGTCGGTCATGATTATCCAGACGAGGAGACCATCCCGATTGTAGAGCTCTCAACCGGGTCTGCATCGGGTCCAGTCCCTCCGAACACTACCACCATCGAAACCAGTAATAAAAACATCTTGAATATGAACCGATCGGAGAAAATGGCTTTGCTGAAGAAGAGTAAGAAGAAGCCTTCCACCAAGGGCCCCTCCAAGCCATCTTCTTCGGTTGTTCCGAAGCCAACTCCTCCTCCACTCCACCGGTCGCCTCGAGGATTCAGAGGAAACCAGGATCTTCAGATTGTGGAGGCCGACCCTATTCCTAGCTCAACCCCTACATCCAAACCAGCCACCGATGCCAGCTCCTCCCAAGGGACGCCTACCACCTTCTGGCGAAGGAGCCCTTCGGAGGTGTTCCCCTTTACTCAGCTCGAACACTTCAAATTACATGGAGACGATGAGCGGTTCAGGGAATTCTCCTCCGAAGAGTATCTCGTGGCCTACATCAAGGCCCAGTGTTAGGTAAGCCCGAAGGTTTAAAGTATTTTCCTTTTTTCGATCCTTTTTTTCTCCTAACTTATGAATTCCATCACTGTATTGTAGGCCAATGCTATCCTTGCCCGAGCTATTCCGCCTCTGGCCCATGCTACTAAGGAGGCTCAGATGAAGACGGATGTGGAATTGCTCGGAGCCGAGGTTTGAGGTCTAAGATCGGACTTGAAGAAGGAGAGGGATCTCCACGCCGAAACCCGAAATAAAGTGACCAAGGTCGAACGTCAGACCGACGAGCTCAAGGAACAATATGCTCTACTTCAACAAGAGTTCGTTGGTCTCGACAATCACGCCAAAAAACTCATCAAGGAGAAAGATCTTTTGTCAGAAGAAAACCAGGATTGGGAAAAGGCCCTTCATGCCCTTGAGGACAAGTTTACCGGGATGCACGACAAGATAATGCATTTGATTCGGGAAAACAATGCCTTCTGAAAAAGAATGTCTTAAAGTCAAGCGGCGAGCCATGTAGAAAATCTGAAGAATCTCCATACGACCAAAGATCATTTATCGATTCATTGAAGGCTATGAAGCTTATCGGAAAAAGGCTCGGGCGAAGATGAAGGCTGTTGGGCTCGATGATGCCGTCCTTGATTCTTCTGACGAGGAATCCGAAGCTGAAGATGGGGACCCTAAAGAATAGTTTCTTTTAGGGTTTTTATGTATAATTTTTGTAAATTTTTCTTATTCCTTTTGTTTGTAACTTTCCCAATCAGTTACGCTTGTAACTTTACCGATCAGTTATGTTGTTTCTAACTTTCTGATCGGTTTTGTTCGAAGCTTGTCTGATCGGATTTTGTAAAAACTTGTGGATATAAATGAAGTACAAAATTTTCTCGAACAAAACTTCTCTTTTATTCCATTGGTAAATAAAATAACTTACATAAGTAAAGGAAAGAACAACATAACTTTTACTGATAAAATTTTCTAAGTCTTCCAGCATGTAATGTGTTCTTTACTTCTGATCCATCCATTGCTCGAAGCCGATAAGTACCTGGCTTCGGCACTTCTATTACTTCATAAGGCTCCTCCCAGTTCGGCATCAACTTGCAGTGTTCTGGGGGGTCGATGCCTCTGATTCCCGAAGTACCAAGTCCCCAACCTCAAACCTTCTTTGTTTCACCTTCTGGTTGTAGTGTCGGGCAGTTCGCTTCTGATAGATAGCCAACCTTATCAGAGCTGAATCTCGAACCTCTTCCATGAGGTCCAAATTTAGTCGTAGGCCATTATCATTGTATAACTCCTTGTACTGACTGACCCGAAGTGTAGGAGACCTTATCTCAACAGGTATGAGTGCATCGGTCCCATAGGCTGAATGGTGAATCCCCAATTGTCGTTCTCGGGGTAGTCCGATAGGCCCACAGAACACTGAGTAATTCTTCAGGACATCGACCCTTCAATTCATCTAACCTCCTCTTAATACCGTTAAGCATAGTTCGATTGGTGACTTCCACTTGTCCATTTGACTGAGGGTGAGCAACTGAAATCTTTCTATGTTGAACCCCGAACTCCTTTAAAAAAGCTTCAAAATTTGATCCCACGAATTGTCTGCCATTATCTAAGACCAAAGCCATCGGGATGCCAAACCGATAAACAACGCTTTCTTTGAAAAAATTGAGACATATCTGTTCGGTGATCTTCTGTAAAGGTTTGGCTTCGACCCACTTGGTCATGTAGTCGATGGCTACGATCACAAAACTTACTTGTCCCTTGGCCTTCGGTAAAGGACCCAAGATGTTTATTCCCCATATAGCAAATGGAATCGGGGATAAGATCGAATACAACTCTTCGGGAGGCTGATGAGGGATGACACTGTTCAGCTGACACTTGGGGCATTTCTTGACAAAATCTTTGGCTTCCTGATAGATGGTCGGCCAATAATATCCCTGCCTCAAAATCTTGTATGTCAGTGACTTGGCTCCCATGTGATCCCCACAAATACCTTCGTGCACTTCCCAAAGTGTGTAATCTGCTTCTGATGGCGTCAAGCACTTGAGCAGTGGAGAACTAAAAGCCCTTCGATATAGATCTTCGTCAATAAGAATAAAGTTTGAGCTCCTGTGCTTGATCTTTCTTGCTAAAATATGATCCGAAGGTAAAACCCCGTCTGCCAGGTAAGAGATGTACGGTGTGAGCCAGCAGTCCAGCCGATCCAAAGCTAAGACATCCACCTTTGGAACACTGGGCTACTTCAACACGTCTAAATATACCGAGCCGTTGAAGGAACTCGCTTCAGTTGTTGCCAACTTGGCCAACGCATCTGCTACGGTGTTGTCTGACCGATCAATTCCTTGGCAACTGTGTGAAGTGAAGTATGCGAGTTTTTCCTTTACTTCAGCCATATACTTTGTCATTCTTACCCCCCGAGCTTCATACTCCCCCGATATCTGCTTGACGACCAATTGGGAATCGCTTTAAATGACTAACTTCTAAACCTCCAAGCTTCGGGCCAACCGAAGTCCAGCTAAGATGGCTTCATACTCTGCTTCGTTATTTGTGACTTTGAATTGAAACCGAATAGCTTGTTGGATCTTGAATCCTTCGGGACTTGTCAGAATCACCCCTGCTCCACTGATGTCCGAAGTTGATGACCCGTCCACATAAAGGGTCCATACAGTTTGTATCTGTTGCGTTTCACTGACCGAACCCACATCTGGCTCTGTGAAAGAACACTCTACAACGAAATCGGCCAATGCCTGTCCTTTGATTGCCGTTCGGGGATGGTATTCCAATGCAAACTGAGTCAACTCCATTGCCCAAACAGCCAGCCGACCGGAGACTTCTGGTCTGTGTAATACCTTCTTCAACGGCTGATCTGTATATACCACCACCAACCGACCCTGAAAATAGTGCCGAAGTTTTCTGCTTGCGATTATTAGGGCATAGGCGAATTTTTTCAGGTTCGGGTATCTGGTCTCTGCATCCCGAAGAACGTGGCTAACATAATATACTGGGAATTGCTTTCCCCCTTTGTCCCGTACTAGTGCCACACCCACTGCCATCGAGCTTGCAGCCAGGTATAAGTACAAAGGCTCCGAAGGGATCGGCTTCATCAACAAAGGTGCCGAAGATAAGTATTTTTTGATCCCTTAGAATGCGTCTTCACACTCCGAAGTCCATTGGAAACTTTTTTCGTTTTTCGGCCCCTTCAAAGTGTCAAAGAATGGTAAACACCTTTCGGCTGATCTTGACACAAATCTCCGAAGGGCAGCTATCCGGCCTGTTAATCTTTGCACATCTTTGTATGTCTTCGGGGATTTCATGTCTAAGATAGCTTGAATCTTCTCCGGATTCGCCTCGATGCCCCTTTTACTGATCAAATATCCCAGAAACTTTCCGGACCCCAATCCGAAGGTACACTTGGTCGGGTTTAAACGCAGCTTATGTCTTCTGACCGTTTCAAAGCAGCTTTTCAGGTCATCTAAATGGTCTCGGACTGACATGCTTTTGACAATCATGTCGTCCACATAAACCTCCATGCTTCACCCTAGCTGTCTCGCGAACACGTAGTTCATCATCCGCTAATATGTCACCCCGACGTTTAACAGTCCGAAAGTCATCTTCCGATAAGCATAAATTGCCCGATGTGTGATGAAACTAGTCTTCGGGATGTCCTCCTTGTTCATTGAGATCTGATGGTATCCCGAGAAGGCGTCCATGAAACTTAGCATGCCATACTCTGAAGTGACGTCGATCAACTGGTCTATATTGGGCAAAGAGTAGAAATCTTTCGGGCAAGCCTTGTTCAGGTCCATATAATCGATACATAATCTCCAGTTCTTGTTCTGTTTCTGAACCAAAACCACATTAGCCAGCCACTCGGGGTAATCGATCTCGAAGATGAATTCTGCTTCCAGGAGTTTGCCGATCTCTTCGTCTATGATTCTCTGCCTTTCTGAAGCAAAAATCCTTCTTTTTTGTATAATTGGCTTTCTCTTCAGTCTACATGCAGCCTATGTAGTGCCACCGACTCATTCACCCCGGGCATGTCGCTGGGTTCCCATGCAAAAATATCAGCATAGACCCGAAGTAGATCTATCAGTCCAGTCCGGAACGGTTCTGTCAATCCCGACTCGATCTTAATCAGCTTCTCTGCATTACCCGGGACCAACTCCACATCCTCTATCTCCTCAGCAGGCAGGGCAAGCGGTTCGGTGCTAATCTCAATGAATGGCTCTATTTTGATGGCCATTGTCTGCTTCTGTTTACTGACCCCGACCCCCGAGGAAATGAACGTATTCCGATAACACCTTCAGGAAATGTCTAGATCACCATTCACCTCCCCAATCCCGTTCGATGTCGGAAACTTGATTTTGAAGTGAGGTATGGACGTCATCGCTTCTTCAGGGCCGCTGTGGTCACCTTCTTCCCAAAATTGCATTGTATCTTTAATCCACCGGACCACAAAAAACCTAATTATCTCTCTACTTTAGGGTGATGTCTCAAACTTGACAGTGACTAGATGGTGCCCGACACATGCACCCGTACAAAGGGCCTTCTCCTCCCAATTCCATCTTTTTACCCTCTAAGTCCATCCTCTGGTAGGCATGTGTACAATATGTCGACCGATGACCCGTTGTCTATCATCATCCTTCTCATGTCCACTGGCCCGACTTAAGCTGTTATCACCAACGCCCCATCATGCGGTTCTATAAGGTCCGTAGGATAATCTTCGTCAGAGAAAGAGATGGAGGTTCCCGGGAAGGCCCGATCCTTTCTTGGTGAGGAACCCGCATGTCGATATCTTGCATCGAGGTGCCCACCTTTTCTTCGATCCACACGCCTACGGAACATGAAATTACATCAATCACACCTCGGGTTGGCTAGTTCTGTTTTGGCTATGTATCCCGAGCCGGCCCTCTGTTCTCCTCCCTTTGTGTCTCAGCATTTTCCCGGGACTCTGATGGTATTCACAAAATTTGCCCCTGCCCCTCTTCCTGGGTTTCGGATCCGTCGAACAGGGCTCGTAGAACGGTTTGCTCCGAATATCCTCTAATATTTTAGCCCAATCTGTGTTGAGGGGGGTATAGACTTTATTGACGTTTCTGCTCGGGAAGGGTGGTCGGCCACTACCCGATCCCACGCCATTGTAGTTCTTCCCCGAATTATCCGCCCTGCCCTGATTGTTGTCTGAACGCTGATAATTCTGTTTGTCCCGATCCTTGGATTTTTCATAGGACTGAGAATGGGGCTTGAAGTTTCCCATAGCTTCTTTCATAACAATGAATCCTTCAACTCGATGGAAAGCTTCGGTCAGGTCGGCAGGAGGGTTGATTACCAGATCCTTCATTAATTTCTTCGACCTTCCAATGTCGAGACCTGTTGTGAAAAATCTCAAAGCCTGAGTGGAATTCAACTCTGCCACCGATCCGACTTCCTCTCGAAACCTCTTAACGTACTGGTCGAGGCTTTCATCCGAACGTTGCCTCACCTGCATAAGAGAAGCAGTGATCTTTCCCCTACGCTTGTTGCTCCCGAACCTAGCATGGAATTTCTCCCGAAGGTCATTCCACAAACAGATCGACCCTGCCGCCAAAGTCCCCGTCCATTCTTGGGCACTCTTCTTTAAAGTCGTGGCGAACATGTGACATTTGGCAGCATCTGAATGCCCGTAGTAGGTCATCAGCCTACCGTACCCGTCAGAATGATCATAGGGGTCTCCCAACCCATCATACGTCGAGGGCATTTTCTTCTTCGCGTCGGCTGTGACCTGATTGATCCCCGGTGAAAAAGGTGAACTGGGGCAGCTTGAGGGTGTTCCCGTATGGTTCTTAGCTGCCAGCAACTTTTTCAACTCGACAACTCTCCTGGCGAGGGGATCGGACTCCTCTTTACGAGGGGACGATCTGAGCCTGTCCCTCTCGTATTCAGGAGACGCGACCCTCCTTTGACCCGATATGCCCTGGTGTTCGAATTTTGTCTAGAGAGCGACTCCTCCTTCGACTTCTGCCTTCTCGAGAGCGACTCCTGGGTTTGTTCATGTCCCTTCCGGCCTCCTCCTGATGAGGCGTTCGGGAACGACTCCGATGTCTGCGCCTCTTCGAAGAGGCCTCCTGCTCGCCAGCCATTTTGGCCATCGGCTCTTCGAGCTCTTCCTGCTGAAGTCGCAGTGATGAAGTCGTTGGACAATCATGGCATCTTGGTTTTTCTGTATCTTTTTCTGCAGGATTAACTGACGTTGGTCTCGACTACCCTCTCCCCGATCATTCCCTCGTCTTTCGCGTACCCGAGACTGATTGTCATCGGCATGACTGACGGGAATAGGAGTGTGCTAACTAATAAAAAAAACAATCGTCATAGCCAACAGTTGGGTGTGTCTGCGTAATCGTCTCTTGATCCTTAGAACCCAACCTATCCTTTGCTGACCCCCTCACTTGGGTGGTGTGGTGGGTTTTTGCTTTCTCCTGGTTGGAAGCACTGTTATCTCTGCTCGTCATAGCCTTCTACCGTGATTGTAAAAAGCACTAAGGCCCTTCTTCTAGCGCCAATGTTAACGCCAAGTTTCGCCGGCGCGTCCAATCACCGAATCCACGCGCTAAATCCTGCACAATAACAGATCACACACAAAGCTTGACGACTTGTGCCGCCGGGTGATAGCTCTAGTGTGAGAATGAGTACAGGCCGTTTACAAGGTTTAACAATGGAAGCTTTAGTATTTAGTGCTCAAAAGGGTATTACCTGTTAATTGAAGTCTAACCTTGTATTTATAGCCATTCTCGTCACCTTAGAGTCCACTTCTGAATCGGATCAGGACTCCTAAACATGGCATTTACCATTGTTTGGGTCCAACACAATCTCCTTAAAAGGTGCAAGTTGGATCCAATCCAAACACTACCTTTGGAGTTAACTTATTTAAATATGGTTGGGACTAGGATCCTTAACCATTTAGAGCCTTATCATTCCGGACTCCATACAAGGCCCAACCCTCAGATAGGGCCCCATTCAACCAACTTCATATAAAGCTGGTGCGGCTCATTGAGGACTCGGATGCCCGACGACGAACATCATCAAAGAGAACAGGACATCGGCCCAGGGGGCTTGGATATCCGAACCCGAACGACCCCAGTATCCCTGTTGGCCTCGGCCCAATGGGCTTAGCATCCCTGTTGGCCTCAGCCCAATGCTCCCGAACACTAATATTTATAATCAAGTATTTGGAGAAAATACTAGATTATAAATAAATAAGAGTTATTATTATTTTATTTAGTTCCTTGGTAATTAAATTAAAAACCCTAAATTCTAAATGGTTTAGGATTAGGGTTAGTCTTTAAATAAGAGGAGTCTTATTGTGGGAAAGACTAATACACATGCATCTTGCTTCTCTCTTGCAAGTATTCTCAAAATCCTAAATTGTTAGGGAAGTGAGAATTAAGATTAGCCATCCAAGACCTAATTGAGTCTAAAATCAAATCTTCAATCTATTACTCTTGATGGATACCTCTTGGGCGTTGCATACACTTTGTGACGAACGTGTGATCCGGAGATTGGAGAGATTGCAAAGGATCAAGGATTGAAATTTGAAGTTTTCGTCATAGGTTGATACGCTTCAAATGTATATTTTTATACTTTCTCAATTAATGATGTTTCATAAGGCTACACATTGGGATTGCTGAAAATTTTAAATTGTTATCCGCTGTTATTACAATTAGATTATATGTTTGATCTTGTTTCGCAATCCTACACCTTTCAATAATTTAGAGAATATCACATAGCATCAGACTCTTATAATTCTGACAGGTGTCATAGAAGTCATCGAGGGATCACAATTAAGGATTAAAGAAGAGTTGAAGAAAAGAAGCATCAAAATGTTGAATTAAAGAAACATCAAAAGGCTAAATCTGAAATTTTGTCTCTATGTTAAATTATAGACCTTAGTTTATTAACCTCATATAGTCACCTCTGCATCTTCAATAAATCACCCTGCACTTTTGGTCTTCACGTTTTAGCCCTTGTTTACTATTGTCTTCTCAATTAGACCAAAAATATTAAAAAATTCTCTAAATTCTTTTCCCTGGAATATAAGTTGTTACTGAATATAAGTTGTTACTTGCATTAATTTTTTTTAAATATATTTAAATAAAATAAAAACACAAGAGGATACAAAAATAATTTGCATAAAGAACAATTTTTTAAAACATTATTCCAATGTCTCGAGGAGCCACAAAAGAATTGATTGCACAAACAAAGAAGTATATTTGGTTTCTTGATGATGAAAGTGACCGATTACGGTATCTTATTTATACATGTGGCCATAGCTATTTGAAAAGAAAACAAGAAGAGAAGAAGAGCTTAGATGGGATATGACTGATGCACAAGATTGACTTGGAAATTGCAACATCGATATCAAGCTGAGCAAAGAAAAGAAGTGTCAAATCGTTGAACAAAAGAAACGTCAAACAACTAAATTTGATTTAATTATTATATTAATTAGTGGGGATTTGAGGTGTTTATATTTATTAAGAAATATCATTTTTAGTTAAAGTATTTTAGTAGTTAGTACTTTTATTGTCCCCTATTAGGGGGTTTTGAGTCAAATAGTGACGTAATCCCCATAAATTTATTAGATTATTATTGAGATCTAAATTTTAATTGTGATCAATTTACTTTTCTGCCGTTGAGAATCCTAGGGATGGTGGAGTGCAAAGCTTTACCGTAGTTTTAGCTGTCTTTTATTTTTCCTTTAAATTCAGAATAATTCAACCCTAAATTTGTCATGCATCAAGCTTGAATTGTTCAAATGCACTTTCTTGCCATTACAATAAATCTGTCTTTGAAAGCCTTTAAGAATTCTTCCCAGTGATTTCTCCTTTAACCACACAAAATACCTTTTACAAACTCTTAAAAGGTCCATGAAGATGTACAGGAGCAAGGGAGTATATTAACACATGTTAACCTAATGCATCATTCTTTTGTGGACAAATCCCAGAATACATTTAGATATCCTTTTGAGGATTGGGGGGAGTATATTAATTAAACATCTCATGAATACAGACACACCTTGTCAAAAGCGAGTTTCATGCCTTAAATTAAATTATAACAAGCCACTGCTATTCATCTTGAACTTGAACCCCTAGTAACCTAAAAGATCCTGATTACTAGAAATACTTTTATCCTGGTTCACCGCTTCAGCTAACAGACAAAGGATTGACTTGGCTACGTGTACCCATACTTTGCCCGTCCGCAACCCCTTTAGTCGGTCCAAAAACCGAGTACATCCTCCAAAAGATTCTTTCTCTGATGATTTGTATCAATTTAAATGTCCTAGCTTGTAGAAGAGTGCTCTCTCACCATTGTCCTACATTAGTACTACACTAAAAGCACTATGTAGATTTGGCAAATTGCTCCTGCTTCTAGATAAGGAATCTATTTAATATTCATGTGTGATCTGACAACCTAATAGTGAGTTTCTTACCTGGATTATACTTCATGTTACGTTTATAAGAATTCCACACCCTTCTACCAGTCTCTATATGGGGTTGTGTGAGATGAGGAGTGGCATATAATGTTGGAAAGTTCACTTTTCCATTGTCATATAGGAGTTGGAAACCATTTACGAGAATACTAACTATAATAAGACAGCACTAACCAAAGCTAATAATTTGAACTACGATCAGAGGAAATAACAGTATAGAATAGAAGTAGAATACCATCGAAAAAAGCCAACAAAAATTAAAAAAAAATGTAACATGACACTGCCAAAAGCAAAATAGTAGATTTAGGATCAGAAAACTAACTTTATCCTCAAGTAGCACGTAGATATCTGTGGCAACAGAATGTCTCCTCCCCTGAGACCATTAGAAGAAAACAAATCTAAAAAACAATTAAAAGATCAAACTACCATGGAAATAAAGTCGTAATAACTTTTTCAATAAAATGTAGTCTTACTGATCCTCAGCAGCAACTAATGAGAACCAAATTGGACTATTTCTCCTACTTGGTTTAGACACTGTAGCATCAAGCACAGCCTGCGATAACTCAGACAACCCCTCAGCTGCTCTTTTTCGACCAAGTACACGCAATCTTTTACGTTTATATGGTCCGGGAATCATGGTCGTTAAACCTTTGTCATCTTCAAATTTTGATATATGTCCACTCTCCTTAACTTTGCTCTTAGGAAGATGTATTTCACAGTCATGAACATTAAGCGGCTCGGGTTTCACAGGACAGGAGCTTTGCGAGTTCACTTTAAAGGCCTTGGTTCTGTTTGCAGCTTCAACAAGACAGTTTAAGGGCGTCCATAAATCAACATTGCCTCCCCAAGGTTCAGCATCAGCCTCTAAATCTCTTTTAGAAATCTGCTTGTGAAGAGGCTCACTTGATAAAGAGTTCTACAAATATATATAAATAAACAGAGTTACAACTGGAAGACATAATTTCCAACAAGTATTAGTTTTCGGCAACCTTGCGCACATTGAAAGTCATACAAGCTCAAGGATCCAATTTTGCCTTCTTTACCTGTCTTCTATTTTGAACAATTTCGTTTAGAGTCTCAGGTGATCGTGAACTCTCTGGCAAATCCTCTATAGGATCTTCCTCTTTCTTAATCGACTCCTTCATGGTAAAACTTGATCCTCGTAAAGACACAGCCTTTCTTCCGGCTGGTTTCGATCTCTTCCCAGTCAATCCAGCCTGAATCGAAATTGTTGGGGTACTGACCACTAATGACGATAGAGACCTCTCCTTCCTTTTAAGTGGCAGCGAATTTGAAGCCATAACTTCTGAAGTATTGATCTTTTCTCTTTTAGAAGGAAATATTTTGGTCCTTAAATCTTGCAAGTTATGGTCTGGCCTGCAATTTGTCATTTGGCAAAAAACTAAATGTATATAACCAAAAACATAAGCCACTGGTGTTACTAAATCAAAGGCCAATATAAATGCAACAGTTCTTAGGGACAACCGCCAGGCTTTGTTCATTTATTTAGAGAAGAAAGTCGGAGGAAAAAGGTAAATATTATGCTTCTAGGTGATAGTAAATTACCATGATTGAATTTGTACAGTAAATAGTTTAAGCATCAAGGATATATCCATAGTCGTCATGGCGTCGTAATGGCGTTGACTAGGCGACGCCTAGGCATCCTGGCACTACAGAAGGCCAACGCGACGCCTTGGACGCCGAGCTGCCAAGGCTCATGCCTTGGTAGCTGGCCCAAGTTAAGTGATTAAGTCATTTTTCAGCCATGACTCATCATACTTGTTATGTGGTTTTATTATTTATTAATGTATGATGGGTGATGACTTGGTTGATTCTTTATTTTCTACGTGGTGTTTGTTAACTTGTTCTACTAGTTTTTAATGTCAAGTGTTTTACTTTAGAATTTTGATTGTCAAGAATTCATATTATTGTGTTTTTAATTGTATTCCATGGTATTAGTTATTATGTTTTGGGTTTTAATGTATATAAAATTTTATTGCTCAATAGTTTTGAAGTAAAATTAATAATATATAAATTGCACACTATTAATGACTTGTCGCCATACGGACGCCATGGCGGGCGCCTTGTCGCCTAGATCTTGGCAGTCAACTACTACCGCATCTCGCCTTGGCGCCATCATGACAACTATGGATATATCTGATCAGTATTGAATGCTAATACTATATCAGCATAATAATAGGTTTGCAGTAGAAATTTTGAGTGAAACAATTACAAAAGTATGTATATACATGAAATGTATATGTTATGTCATGGTAAAAAGTTAACTAAATACATGAGGTCAGATTACAGAACACAGAGAGAAAGAAAACTGAAACTTGAGGCTTAGTAATACTTATACGAGACTCACCTGAGTTTTTCGACAGGAATGCAGCCCAGATCAGTATAACATATGGGACAGCAATCCGCCTCCTCATCAGATAGCTTTTTGTATATACACTTCCTGCAAACTGGGTGAATACTTAAAATTCAGAGTTCCAGTTGAATGAAGATAAATTGAATTGGTTGAGATTACATTTTTATCTTAAACACTGCAAGAGCCTTTGCAACATATGATTATCCAGAAAACAACACACTTATTGATCCCTAAAATTTATTTATCAACTAAACGAAGAAATATCATACTAGAATCATAGTTGTCATGCAATAGATAACCGCCGGAACGCCTAGGCGATAAGGCGTCCGCAATGGGGTCCATAGGACGACAAGTGTAATACCCGCGAATTTTATAAATAATATTAGTAATGAAAATAAAGGTGTTTGAAAATTATTTGAGTACATGTATATATATATTTGTCATGTAACTTAATAATTCAAATTGAATTGAATTAAAAGATAATTGAAAAGTATGGTACTGATAATGATAAGCTTAATTAAGTTTAAGTATTATGCCTTGTGTGGCATGACTATTGAGATGGGTAATTAATAATAATTAGCCCAATGGAATTATGTTACAAGTATACAATTAAGCACAATGGGAATAAGGTGAATAAATTTCTTGTATTAGTAGTGTAGCCCAAATAATTGGATTGCTAGATTAAATTAGTAGCCCAATGATTTATATGATGGACTAGCCCAAGGTGTGGTGAAAACAAATAAAGTGTAAGTATGCTTATATATGAATATGTGAGTGTATATATATATATGTATAGATATATATGTGTACATACATGTGCAGGTAGCAAATAAACTAGCCAAGTGTAAAAGATGAAATAAAAAAAATGTAACATTTAGTTATACCACCCCCTCCCCTTGGCTAAAAAGTGCTGATTTTTTTTTGTGCATTAGTCTTACAAGTTAACCATGTGAGCAAATGAGCAAATGATGGTGAAGTACTAGGTTTAGTAAGGGTTGGTGACCTTTTTACCAAAGGTTATTATCTAGTTATCTAGTTGGGTGTACAAATACAAGTATTATACATATATTAGTACATGTATTTTGTACATAAGTTTGGCCTATAAATAAGTTCTTCCAAGTTCAATTGTAAAGGTTGTTTCATTTGTGAGAATTCTAAGTGTTGGAGAATAAGAGAGCTAGAGAGCATTTTATAAGTGAGAGCAAAGAGAAGGGGGGGAGCAACCTCTAAGGGAAAAGAGGAGTGGCTAGTGTATAACTACATCACTTACTTCGGAAGAAGGAGTGCATCCAAGACAAAAAGGTTTAAAAGTTTTCTAATCTCAAACCCCAATTAGTTCATGGTATATCTATGTAGTTGTTTTGGAAACAAATGAGTACATATTTTTAATCCTATGGTAGTAAATCTACATGTTACATGTTAGATGATGTTTTATGTTTAGATGTGTTCAATGTGTGTTGATGTGCTTAGATGGTAAAGATGAGCAAGTAATGTTTTTATGAAACTTAACTTGAAAACCCTAGAAATTTCAGTCCACTTTGGACAACGACTATTTTTGAATTATAACTTATTTTTGAGATCCGTCAAAGCCGTGAGTTAGATTTATGAGTTTTCTAAAGAACCCCACTGGAATCGCTAAAAAATATAACGAGCCACTCGTAGCGCATTTTCTACCAAAACAATTTTCTGTCTAAAAATCTAAAAACCCTACAGCCTATATTTTCCTGTGGACTGTTTCGGCCAGTTAGTGAGCTTTAAAGATTCTGGTCTTCTGGGATATGAAATTATATGAAGTTATCTAACTACTGTCCAAAAATGAGATTATTTCGACTTCGCGAGACGGAGTTATGGTCCGTTAAAGATTTTGCGATTTTTAAAAGAAATTGTTATAACTGGAGATCCATAGCTCAGAAAATTATGAATTTTTTACTGGAAATAGCGTATGATGAAATGAAGCTACTGTGTAAATTTCAAAATTTTTGGATAAAAGAATAATTTTTAATAAATGTTGTAGTTTTGGACAGCAATGGCTTATTTAAAAATAGGAAATGAAGTTGGAAAATTAAAAGAAAATTATTTTGCGACTAAAATGAAATATATTAAAGTTATCTAGAAGATGTAAAAATAATAAGTTAAGTATGTTTAATGCATGTGAATGAGTTAAGAAAAATTAAGGAAATTACGTTAAGAGAAGTCATAAAATTCTATAATGTAATTTTATTGACTAATGATCATTAGAATGATGTATTAAGAATAAATAAGGGTAATTTTGTTATTTTTATTTAAATGTGTATAAGAATGGCATGATATGATTGTTAAATGAATTAAATGAAAAGAGTTAAAACAATTAAATTAAATTGTTTATAAATTTATAAGATAAATAAAATATTATTAAATGATTAATAATATTAGAAAATCGAATAAAATATTATTAAATGATTAATAATATTAGTAAATAAATAAAATATCATTAAAAATAATAATGATTAGACAAGGGTTTAAGATGATTATTAAGTGATAATAATTACTTTAATTACGAAATAATAATAATGAACAATTAAATACCTTTGAAGATTATTTAATTGTGGACTAATAAAGTATGAAAGGTAATAAAGAAACTACCTAACGAGTAATTAAATGAGAATAAATAACGTAAGAATACTTTATTTAAGACATGAATAAATACAATAAGGTGTGAACCCTTAATTAAACAAGTAAAATAATAAATAATTATTTTAATTGTAGTAAATGGAATAATTGAGGAAACCATTAAATGGGATAAAGAGAGTGATAATTATAGAAGCAATTATTAAGATAAATTATTTTGTGAAATCTTAGTTATCTAACGCTACTAAATTAGATCAATTAAGATTTATATTATGAGTTGTACATATTAACCGATAAACATAGGTTATTCGAAGGATAAGAAGTTGAGGTCGGATATAATCGACGACTCAGGCAAGTTTCCTAACTCACACAACTTTGGATATTGTGCAAGTTTCCTAAGTATTGTTATATCAACCATATATATTGATTAAATATCTGAGCTTGTACACTTATTGATCGTGCAAGCAAGTTGCTTTATAGAATAATTCTTGTGATATATAGCTTTATGAAAATTATTATTCACAATTATATTCCTTGAACTATGTTTCAAACATTGAATCCTAAATGTATTGAGAAAGGTGTCTAAGTCATTTCATTCGGCTAGACCAATATCTATGAGTTAAAAAGCTATCCAAACTAATTTCTGTGGTGCAGACTCTTATAATCCGTTGTGTTAGTTCCCAGTAGGCACACAATAGATCTAGAAGGGGGGGTTGAATAGATCCTTTTAATTTTCAAATATTTTTCTCTTTTATCTTGTATTGCTAATGAATTAGCATACAGACATTGTTCTTAGAGTTAGTTAAGTTGTAAGCAGTTAATACATACATAGCAGTTATAGCAGTTAGATACACAAATTAAATGACATAAAGTAGATGACACAAGGGATTTTAAGTGGTTCAGAGACTCAAACTCCTAATCCACTCCTCTGCTTTCAACTAGCAGGATTTCCACTAAGGAAGGGCAGCACCCAGAATCACTAAGATTCCTTCAGGGCCAGCAGCCTTGGAACTAACTCTTCAAGGCCAGCAGCCTTGGGACTCCTCTAGTTCCCTAGGAACTCTTCAAACCCAGCAGGCTTGGAATTCAGTTAGTCCCTCCGGACAAGGACCCCTCAGGCCCTGGCTACTTGTTGTAGTTGTTGTTGTTTGTACTTTGCTGCTAAGATGTCTTTAAGATTGAACATCTTTTGTACTTAGCAGGTTGGCGTGGTCCTCTTTGCATTCTGCTTTGAGTCTTGACCACATCTTCTTTGGTGCAGCTGATCTTCACTCTTTTCTGCTCATCTTCATCTAATGTCAGTTGTGCACCATCACCATTTGGGTTTGTTTAAGTGTTTGAGCTTTTGGTAGACTTCGTCTGGCACTTAGCATTCCCTGAACCCTTCTTGAATGGCTTGTAGACATGGTTCTGCACTTGTTCTGTTTCAGCTTTCGGTTCATGCTGATTCGCAGAGTGGCTCTCCGGATCTTCTTTGTGCTCTGCTACTTTTCTGAATGCTATTTTCTTGGCCTTCTCGGCTCTCAACTTAGCTGTCGTCTTCAGTGGCATTCTCATCTTTGTTGAGTGGAACTTTAGTCTGTTTAAGGCCTTCTTCAAAGCTGCTTCACTTCTACCTTTGTAATCTCATTGTCACTGAGACTTGTTCTGTTTAGCTCTGATGGAACTCGTAGAGTCAACAATATAACATTCCAACAGCTCAACGATTCTGCAATAGCAGCAGCACTTGATCTTTGAAGCTCTGGCTGATATATACTCCTTCCTAATCTTCCCGTTGGAATATAGTCGTTGAAAGTAGTTTGAATTGCCTCGCAGATCTCGAGTTATTTGATGTAGACTGCAGATGTGACATGACATCCTCTTTATGACTTTCTAACACTGCAGTCTACTGTTTCACCTACCCCGTCAGAGATGTCACTTTGATGTCTTGGGCAGGTAATCGACTTTTATTTCTAACAATGCAGGTTGTCCTTTTGCATCGATGCTCTCAATAAGCTCTGTTCGAATATCAATCTTCTTCAGATTAAACCGTTGCCAATGCTTCAATCTTCAGATGACCAAACTCTACGATTCTGATGCAGATGTTCTTGGACCTGATCGTAGTGTCTTATTGAATGTTGTTCATTGACTAGTTGAGACAACACTACGATCCTGAAGAGTATTCATTGGATCTTCAATGTAGAACACTTCTTTCTTCATTTGTGCAGTGCTTCAATACTTCTTAGGAACTAATGGCTTGACTCCTTGTTCTGGTCTCTTCTGAATAGCAAGACACCTCGGAATTGTGGCATGCCCATTCGCTTTCTCCTTGTGATCTCCGTCACTTATCATCATGGGTGACCCATGCTTAATCACTTTAGCCTTGTTCTTCATAAACCGACCAGTATCTCTGTGTACACTTCATCAGTTCCTTCTTTTGCTTGGCAAACACTACGATCCTGGTTGACCCCAAGATCGTTGTCTTCTGTTCATTTGACAGCAACTGCACTTGCTGACTTTTCCTTAGTCAGTCACTTTTGTTGAAGTCTTCTTTTGATCTACTTGTAAGAGACTACATGGCTTTACAACTCAATCTGGATGCTGATTGGGTTAGTACTTAGATCTTCTGTTAGCTTGCTAGCCATTCGTTGAGTGCACTCTGGTTTACTTCAGGTGAAATATATCTTTGCAGCTCTGACCAGAGGCTTCATCCTTTGGATATTCTGGGAGTGCTCATTTGTTGAGAATCGTGTTTGCTCTACGATTCTGCCTTGGCATTGTGAGCACATCTATTGAAGCCTTAGTTCTGCACTCTACGATTCTGTCTTGGGTTGTGCAGACACTACGACTCCGAGATCAGATCTTGACACTACGATTTCTGTCCTTATGCTCGTTGTCTTCTTCTGATCTTGCTCGACTACGATCTCTGCCTCTGAATTGATCAGTAGACTCTACGACTCCGAGTGTAGTCTACGATTCTTGACTTGGCTTTGGCAGATGCTCGGTCGGCTCTTAGACAGGCTGTCTCTACGATTCTGAATATGACATCCTTAGAGACTGTGGCTCCGAGGATGTTCTTCTCGATACACTACGATCCTTCCTCATCTCTCCTGACAGTCTACGAACTCCGAGATCTACTATCTTGCAGACTACGATTCTGCCTTGATAGCTCTCGAGTTTTCCTCGACTCTCCTGGCAGACTACGATTTCTAGTGCAGTGTTCGACGATCAGACAAGTCATCTATTTCATTTTAAGATCAACCTAACAAGCTTGATCTTTCTATGTTTATAGTCCTTGTACAACATTTCTTTTTAAGGACTTTACAAAGCTGTTTTGCTTATGTAGGATCAACCTAACATATTTGATCAATTCATTCTAAGTCCTTGTATATATTTCTATTATCCATCAAAGGACTTTCTGACTTTTCTTAATGCAAGCATACTTGCATATTCATTCATTTATATCATAATCAAATCATACATAAATAAGAATATCATTCACATGCTTATTCCTAACACGCTGAGATGAACAACTCTCATAGAAGGGGGAACTATATAATGTCAGGAGACCGACACGCGCGAACAATATTTTAAATGTTATCATAACGTAGGGTACTTTGGGCTGATCACCCATTGTACTTGTTTATATTGAGTTATCAGTGAAATATTGTTAATTCTAGCAGGAGTTATTGGTCCATAATGACTGCTTAGTATTAAAATTTCATCAATTTGAAAATGTTGAGACCTTTGAATTCTTTTAATAACCCTTCGGTCTATAATGACTTATTATTTAAATTCAAAGGACAGATTTGGGACTATTGAGATTTTCTTTGTTCGCAACATTCTTCTTTAAATTCTTGAGCTATTATTTATCGTTATACCCATTGAGATTATGAGCTTTATATATGCATGTTCACATTTATTGTCATATTACTTGTTGAGCAAATTTGTTGCCCATTCTTGCTTTCCTTAAACATTTCAGTTAATGCAAAACAATGTGGAACCTCAGGAAAGGACAAAGGAAAAGGCAAGGCTACGAAGTAGCTTTGTTCTTCTATATTAGAATTTAATCCTTATGTTGTATTAAGACTTAATTATGGTTATGTATTAAGTTATGTTTTGTATTAGTAATGGTTGCGAGTTGGGACGAGAATATTTATGTTATATCAATGTAAATTATTTTATTATTCCGCTAAATGTGTTATTAGTATGTTGTATAAGTTAGATCGTGGAGCACCAAATTCGAGGTGCATGTATTTGAATTTGGGGGCGTCACAAGTTGGTGTCAAAGATTTAGGTTATAAACCTTTGGAAAGAGTCCTTAAGCTTTAACCTTAGAAGAAATTTAGTGAATAGAAGGAGATAAAACTTATATAGAGTTTCTTAGAGAGTTAGCAGCATTATGAAATGTATATTCATTCCATACAATGAATTTATGTTTTATTGTGAAATACTAATGAAGTTTGTTGTTTGTTTGTTTTGTGTTTGTGGTTGTAGGATGCCTGAGATGGGAGAACCCAGTAGGGTTATGGAAGTGGAATCTCATGACATACACGTGGTATTTGAGTCACCCTTAATAGTAGAAACCGTGTAGCCCCAGCCGAATTCGATGATGAGGACGAGGTAGAGGTAGAGTCTGACTCAGAAGAGGAGTCCATGGAGAGTGAGCTTGTAGAGGACTCAGATGGGGTACCACGCGATGGGACCACATTTGAGGACCAGATGTTGGGAGAGTTTGGGAGAGTATGTTGGCAGGATAATTGAGCTAGGAGATAGGGTTGAGGAGCTAGAGACTGAGGTCCAGGAAAGGCAGGCTACGATGCTAGAGCTAGAGACTGAGGCCCAGGAGAGGCAGGCTAAGATGCAGGAGATGGAGGCAGAAATTTTGGCACGCCAAGAGGCGGGTACACAATTATGTACTCTTGTACATCGCTTATTGGCCAGGAATGTAGACTTGGTAGGTAGACTAAAACAGTCTGAGCAGAGAGAGCTGAGTGAGAAGACTAAGAAGGAGGCACTTCGGACACAGCTGGAATTAGAGGTTATCGATAGGATCCATATCGAGGAGCTATGGGAGGATGCCCGTGATAGAGCTGATGACTTAGAAGACGAGGTGAGATGCAAGAGGAGGAAGATGAACAAGATGGGTTATGCATTACGCACAGTGATGGGCAGATGGATTGATGGTGTGTACCACTATCCAGTTGAGGAAGGTCAGACCCGTTACACTATGAGTAGGGATCTGATGGCGTATATGGGACAGCTTGAGTATAAGAGCGCTGTAGAGCGCGGGATGCTAGGTTGAGGGGTAGTCTATGTAAACCCATCTTTTGTACTTGTTAGAGGGGTAGTATGTTAGTAATCCCCACCTTTTGTTAGATTAGGGAATAGGTGATGGCGTTTATAGCAGTATGCTATAGGATGATCATGAATGATGTATTAACTGTGGGCATATGAATATAAACGTTCTTATTTAAGCTGTTTTATAATTGTTGCATTAAAGATAAATATTTAAATAATATGATTAGATAATAATATGAAGTTTATTATACAGAAAATGCCACCACGTAGACAACCAACACCCGAAGAATCAGTCAATAACGAAAGGGATCAAGTAGACCCCATGCAGCGACCCCAAGCGGTTCCCGTAACAAATTTTAAATACTTTAAGAGTGTAGGACCTCCAGACTTTAGGGGAACTACCGATTCTACGAGGCACAGTTTTGGATCAAAGAAATGGAAGAAATGTTTACTTTCCGAAGAGCATGCAGAACAGAATGGAGGTTAAGTCTCTGGAGCTGAAGCAGGGGTATGCGGCAAAATTCAACGAACTTGCGCGATTTGCAGCACACCAAGTAAACATGGAAGAAAGGAAAGCTCGACGTTTTGAACAAAGACCGAAGCCATGGCTTTTAACAAGGTGTCCGCATTTCAAATCGATTCGTTTGGTACTCTGTTAGAAAAGGTGATCATTGTTGAGGGAGGTAGTGAGGCCTTGAGCCAATATAATATGGGGAAGAAGAATAAAAAAAGTGGAGGAGAAAGTCGTGGAGGTAGTAATTTAGAAAAGAGAAAGTGGGATAACAACACTAACACCAACAACAATCAGACGAGAATTCACCAGGGAGGATTCAAGAAAAGGATTGAGGCGTGTTCAAAATGCAGAAAGAGTCACCAAGGGGAGTGTTGGAAGGGACGAAGCATCTGTTACAACTGCAGCCAAGAGGGGCATATCTCGCCAAATTGCCCAAATCCGAAGAAGATCCAAGAATGTTTTGCTTGCGGATCGACAGAGCATCAGATCAAAGACTGCCCGAACAAAGGAAGCAGCGGAGGAAGCGGTAATAGGGAGGAAGCAGCAAACTGATGATTGACGGATCTATTCAACCCAACAGGTCGATTGCCAGAACATTTAACATGACGGTTTAGGACGCAGTAGCTGCGAAGGACGTGGTGTCCGGTATTATCTCAATCAAAAATATAAATGCTTATGAATTATTTGATTCATGTGCTACCTGTTCCTTTGTGTGAAGAATTTGCTAAACGACTAAATTTACCCCAAGAACGATTAGGAAATCCTTTGAATATAGAAGTTGCGAATAAAGAAGTAATCCTGTAGAGTTCGTATACAAAAATGATTGTGCAGAGATTAAGGGACATAAACTAACCGTAGATTTGATCCCGATAAGATTGGGAGAATGATGTAATATTAGGAATGAATTGGTTATATGACCATGCGGCGGTAATTGACTGTCAGAAGTGTGAACCTTCAGACTCCAAACCGGTCTAAGGTAGTGTTTTATGGTAGCTCATCGCTGAGACAATTGTGTTGCCTTACGATGATGCAGGCCAATAAGTTATTGAGGAATGGATGTGCAGGTTATCTAGCCTATATTGTAGATACTCAGAAAAAGGGAGTAGAAATGAAGAATATACCAGTAGTAAGAGACTTTAAAGACGTGTTTCCTGACGATTTGTCATGTCTTCCGCCAGACAGAGAAATTAAATTCGTGATAGATTTAGTATCAGAGACTGCACCGATTTCGAAAGCCCCATACTGTATAGCGCCAGTAGAAATGAAGAAATTAAATATACAACTTCAAGAATTACTAGATAAGGGATATATTCAGCCGAGTGTGTCTCCCTGGGGAGCACCAGTGTTGTTTGCCAAAAAGAAGGATGGATCGATGAGGCTCTGTATTGACTATCGAGAGTTGAACAGAGTAACGATTAAGAATAGATATCCGTTGTCGAGAATTGATGACCTTTTCGATCAATTGAAGGGAGCAAAGTGTTTTTCAAAGATAGATCTGCGAACGGGTTATCATCAGTTGAAAGTACGAAAGGAAGACATACAAATGACAGCATTCCGAACCCGATACGGACATTATGAATTCTTAGTAATGTCATTCGGTTTAACTAACGCCCCAGCAGCATTCATGGATTTGATGAGCAGAGTTTTCAAGCCATATCTGGACAAGTTCGTGGTAATTTTTATTGATGACATTTTGATTTATTCGAAGACCAAGGAAGAGCACGTTGAACATTTGAAGATGGTATTAGAAGCGCTGAGAAAGGTGAAGTTGTACGCGAAATTTTCTAACTGCGAATTTTGGATGGAGAAGGTCCAATTTTTAAGGCACGTGATAGACAAAGATGAAATTTCAGTAGATCCTGGAAAGGTGGAGGCGGTAAGTAATTGAGAGCAGCCGAAGACACCGACGGAGGTGAGGAGTTTCTTAAGGTTAGTCGGGTACTATCGAAGATTTATCCAAGATTTTTCTAAGATAGTGACCCCGTTGACCAATCTAACGACGAAGACGGTGAAGTTTGTTTGGACGGAGAAGTGTGAAGAAAGCTTCAGGGAGTTTAAGAAGAGGTTGAGCGAGGCGCCTGTATTATCATTACCAGATGATATGGGAGGTTTTGTGGTGTACAGTGATGCGTCACACAAAGGTCTTGGTTGTGTGCTAATACAACATGGCAAGGTCATTGCGTATACGTCACGACAGTTGAAAGATTACGACAAGCGATACCCTACCCATGACTTGGAGTTGGCGGCGGTAGTTTTTGCGTTTAAGATTTGGAGGCATTATTTATATAGAGAAAAATGTGAGATATATACAGACCACAAGAGTTTGAAATATATCTTCACACAAAAGGAATTAAACATGCGGCAAAGGAGGTGGTTGGAATTAATCAAAGATTATGACTGTGGAATTCTTTATCACCCGGGAAAGGCGAATGTAGTAGCTGACGCATTGAGTAGGAAAGGAAGGGAGAAATTATCCAAGTTGACAGCTCAGGAGGAGCTAGAAGGGAAATGGAGAGACTAGAAATAGAAGTGAAGGAACCTAGAGAGTCCGAAAGAAAGTTATTTGTAATGGAAGCTTGTCCGACGTCGTTGGATAGAGTAAAGGAATCACAGGGGAAAGATGAAGAATGCGAGAAGATAAAGAAAAGGATATCGGAAAATGAAGAAGAAAGGTTCAGGATAGATAAGGATGGTATCTTGAGATTTGAAGATCAAGTGTGGGTGTCAGCCGTAACTGAATTAAAAGAGGAGATTTTGCACGAGGCACATAATTCGGCATATTCTGTTCATTCAAGAAGCACGAAAATATATCGGGATCTTCGAAGACACTTTTGGTGGCCCAATTTGAAACGAGAAGTTGCAGAGTACGTCAGTAGATGTCTCACCTGTCAACGAGTAAAAACAGAGCACCAGAGGTCAAGTGTTCTACTTCAACCACTAGAATGGAAATGAGAACACATTACGATGGACTTCGTGGTGGAACTTTCGATCACACAAAAGGGTTATGATGCCATTTAGGTTATGGTGGGCCGACTGATAAAGACGACACACTTTCTACCAATAAAGATTCGATTTAATTTAAATCAATTAGCAAAGTTGTACATAAAAGAAATTGTTTCGCAACATGAAGTGTCGGTATCAATCGTCTCCGATTGAGATCCGCGCTTCACGTCAAATTTTTGGAAGAGCTTGCAAGAAAGGATAGAAACACAGTTGAGATTAAGTACTGTTTATCATCCTCAAACCGACGGGCAGAGTGAACGAACAATACAAACGCTAGAAGACATGCTTAAAGCTTGCGTGATGGATTTCAAAGGGAATTGCAATGATTACTTACCCTTAGTAGAATTTGCTTATAATAATAGTTATCATACGAGTATCGGTATGCCACCGTACGAAGTCCTCTACGAAAGAAAGTGCAGAACATCGTTATGTTGGGATGAAGTTGGAGAGCGATGACTTTTGGGGCCAGAATTAGTTCAACAAACGACAGACGTTGTAAAGACAATAAGAGCCAGATTAGTAGCAGCTCAAGATCGACATAAGAAATATGCAAATTTGCACCGTCAAAGCCAAAATTTTGAAGTCGGTAGTTTTGTATTTCTAAAGGTGACTCCCTAAAAAGGAAAAATAAGGTTTAGCAATAAAGGAAAATTGAATCTGAGGTTCATAGGACCATTCGAAGTATTAAAGAGAGTAGGCGAAGTGGCGTATAAAGTAGTTTTACCTCCGGAGTTGGAGCATATCCACAACGTATTTCATGTTTCCGTACTACGACCATATAAGCCTGATTATAAGCATGTAATATCCTATGAGCCCATTCAGTAGAAAAGAATCTGACGTACGAAGAAATTCTTGTTCAGATAATAGATAGGAAAGAACAAATATTAAGAAATAAAGTTATACCTTCTGTAAAGGTAGTTTGGCGAAACCACAATGTTGAGGAGGCTACGTGAGAGTTAGAAGATAGGATGAGGGACTATCCCCATCTGTTCGTGTAACTTTATACTCATTTCGAGGACGAAATCTTTATAAGGGCGGAGAATGTAACACCCGCGAATTTTATAAATAATATTAATAATGAAAATAAAGTTGCTTGAAAATTATTTGAGTACATGTATATAAATATATATTGGTCATGTAACTTAATAATTCAAATTGAATTGAATTGAATTACGCATGTGATAATTGAAAAGTATGGTAATGATAATGGTAAGTTTAATTAAGCTTAAGTATTATGCCTTGTGTGGCATGATTATTGAGATAGGTAATTAATAATAATTAGCCCAATGAAATTATGTCACAAGTATACAATTAAGCCCAATAGGAATAAGGTGAATAAATTTCTTGTATTAGTAGTTTAGCCCAAATAATTGGATTGCTAGATTAAATTAGTAGCCCAATGGTTTATATGATGGACTAGCCTAAGGTGTGGTGGAAACAAATAAAGTGTAAATATGTTAATATATAGATATGTGGGTGTACATATATATATATATATAGAGAGAGAGAGAGAGAGAAGAAAATGCGGACTTTTTTTTTTTTTTGCTTTTTTTTAAAACAACTAAAAATAAATAAATAAATAATTATGGAACTGAAATTTTTACATAATACAGAATTTTGGGCGTGATTTGGATACATATAACAAAACATGTCTGTATGCGATGCATGCATGTATACATACATTTTTTTGTATAGGTATCCAAATCACGCCTAAAATATCAGATTATGAAAAATTTCGATTCCCCATAATTTTATTTTATTTTTTTAGTTGTTTTAAAAAAAAAAGCAAAAAAAATTTGGTCCAGATTTTTACTCAATCCCGACTCCCTTGACCGGATCCATGACTATATATATATATATATATATATATATATATATATATATATATATATATATATATATATATGTGTGTGTGTGTGTGTACATACATGTGTAGGGTAGCAAATAAACTAGCTAAGTGTAAAAGATGAAATAAAAAAAATGTAACATTTAGTTATACCACCCCATGACCGACCACCCCCTCCCTTTGGCTAAAAAGTGCAGATTTTTTTTTGTGCATTAGGCTTACAAGTTAACCATATGACCAAATGATGGTGAATTTCAAGGTTTGGTAAGGGTTGGTGACCTTTTTACCAACATAACTTGTACCAAAGGTTATTATCTAGTTAGATGTACAAATACAAGTATTATACATGTATTAGTACATGTATTTTGTACATAAGTTTGGCCTATAAATAAGTTCTTCCAAGTTCATTTGTAAAGGTTGCTTCATTTGTGAGAAGTCCAAGTGTTGGAGAATAAGAGAGCTAGAAAGCATTTTATAAGTAAGAGCAAAGAGAAAGGGCGGGCGAACCTCTAAGGGAAGAGAGGAGTGGCTAGTGCATGTCCTCAAACTACATCACTTACTTTGGAAGGAGTGCATCCAAGACAAAAAGGTTTAAAAATTTTCTAATCTCAAACCCCAATTAGTTCATGGTATATCTATGTAGTTGTTTTGGAAGCAAATGAGTACATATTTTTAAACCCTATGGTAGTAAATCTACATGTTAGATGATGTTTTATGTGTTGATGTGTTCAATATGTGTGTTGATGTGCTTAGATTGTAAAGATGAGCTAGTAATGTTTTTACGAAACTTAATTTGAAAATGCTAGACATTTCAGTCCACTTTGGACAACGACTATTTTCGAACCATAACTTATTTTTGAGATCCGTCAAAGTCGTGAGTTAGATTTATGAGTTTTCTAAAGAACCCCACTGAAATCGCTAAAAATATTGAACGAGTCGCCCGTAGCGCATTTTCTACCAAAACAGTTTTCTACCGAAAAATTCGAAAACCCTACTGCCTATATTTTTCTGTGGACTGTTTCGGCAAGTTAGTGAGCTTTAAAAATTCTGGTATTCTGGGATACGAAAATATATGAAGTTATCTAGCTGCTGTCCAAAAATGAGCTTATTTCGACTTCGCGAGACGGAGTTATGTTTCGTTAAAGATTTTGCGATTTTTAAAAGAAACTGTTATAACTGGAGATCCATAGCTCAAAAAAGTATGAATTTTTTACTGGAGACAGTGTACGATGAAATAAAGCTACTGTGTAAATTTCAGAATTTTTGGATAAAAGAATAATTTTTAATAAATGTTGTAGTTTTGGACAGCAATGGCTTATTTAAAAATAGGAAATGAAGTTGGAAAATTATAAGAAAATTATTTTGCGACTAAAATGAAATATTTTAAAGTTATCCAGAAGATGTAAAAATAATAAGTTAAGTATGTTTAATGCATACGAATGAGTTAAGAAAAATTAAGGAAATTAAGTTAAGATAAGTCATAAAATTCTATAATATAATTTTATTGACTAATGATCATTAGAACGATGTATTAAGAATGTTATAAGAATGGCATTATATGATTGTTAAATTAATTAAATGAAAAGAGATAAACAATTAAATTAAATTGTTTATAAATTTATAAGATAAATAAAATATTATTAAATGATAAATAGTATTAGAAAATGAATAAAATGTTATTAAATGATTAATAATACTAGTAAATAACTAAAATATCATTAAATGATTAATAATGATTAGACAAGGGTTTAAGATGATTATTAAGTGATAATAATTACTTTAATTATGGAATAATAATAATGAACAATTAAATACCTTTGAAGATTATTTAATTGTGGACTAATAAAGTATGAAAGGTAATTAAGAAACTACCTAACGAGTAATTAAGTGAGAATAAATAAAGTAAGAATACTTTATTTAAGACATAAATAAATACAATAAGGTGTGAACCCTTAATTAAACAAGTAAAATAATAAATAATTATTTTAATTGTAGTAAATGGAATAATTGAGGAAACCATTAAATGGGATAAAGAGAGTGATAATTAAGCAATTATTAAGATAAATTGTTTTATGAAATCTTAGTTATCTAATGCTAGTAAATTAGATTGATTAAGATCTATATTATGGGTTGATAGAGATTAAATGTTAAAATAAACACAGGTTATTCGAAGGATAAGAAGTTGAGGTCGGATATAATCAACGACTCAGGCAAGTTTCCTAACTTACACAACTTTGGATATTGTGCAAGTTTCCTAATTGTTGTTATATCAACCATATATATTGATTAAATATATGAACTTATACACTTATTGATCGTGCAACCAAGTTGCTTTATAGAATAATTCTTGTGTTATATAGATTCATGAAAATTATTATTCATACTCTGAAGCTTGATCTAAAATCACAATTATATTCCTTGAACCATGTTGCAAACATTGAACTTATAAATTGTTCCTAAATGTATTGAGCAAGGTGTCTAAACCATTTGATTCAGCTAGACCAATATCTATGAGTTAGAAAGTTATCCAAAGACAAAGACAGACAGAGCAAACAAATCCAATTTACACATTCAGGAAGCAAAATTCTATACACTACAGGGCCCAAAATAAACCACCTAATCAGTCAAAGAACTATCCAAGTGCTAATATTCCATCTCCAAAAATATCTAACAAATTCTCCACCCCATAATCAGTCACACATATCCCAGAATCTCATATGCTTTTAATAAATCCCTAGAATCAGAAAAAGTAAATCCAGGCTAAGAAACTCATTTGCTATTCTAGCAGGTGAATGCAGACTGGAAGAATAGCCTGCCTAAAGCAGAGATACAATGTATAGGCATTTCTATGACGTAAAACCATTTGAAGTAGCAGTTTAAAGGAGGCTTCTCCAGCTCAACAATTGTTGTTTCCTTCCTTTGATGTGCTCTGGAATTATTAAAATGTGCTATTCTTCTCAAACAGTCTGCATGCTATCTCGAATTTGAAAATTTTGGACAATGCTAAGTGTCTTGCGTGAGGTTTATATGAGTTACTACTTAGCAATTTCATTTTTTGTTAAATTGATAATGAACAAGCGGCTGCCCGAGAGGCAATGTTCTAAAAGACGCAAGGCGGGAGGCAGGCGGGCGATCGAGGGGGGCCTAGGCGGGATTTTTTATTTTAAGTCAATTTTAATATTTTATCTTACATTTATCCAAACAAAATAATAATATAAAGCAAAACAATAATATAATAAAGATAATAAAGGCCTTTGCTTAAAGTTCAAACACTTATCCATATTGCTAATGTTAAAGTTCAAACACAAATATGCAATTGTTCAAAGTTCAAACATATTTTTAACGTATTAGTTTTATTCATAAATAAGATTGCTATTAAATAATAAAATTTCAAATTTCAAAAATTTAATTCAATATTAAAACTTAAAAAACTAAACATAAATTTAAGAATTATATTGAATTAAACTAAATATTACAAATGTATCATCATTTATATAATTTGAAGTTGGTACAAGTTTAAAAAATTATAACTATAATACAATTATCCATTTTGACTTGATATTGTTTACTTCTTGTTGTGATTTGATATGCAACAACATGTATTATAAATATGATAATTATTAGAAAAATAAATATATCAAGATTTGGTTTGGGTAGTTACTAAAAAAAAAAAACTCTTCGCCTAGGCCCAGCCTAATTTCCTGGAGGGATTTTTTTGCTGCCTTGGGACAAGTGAGGCGCCAGGGAGGGCCTAGCGCCTAGGCGAGTCGCCAAGGGGGGCCTAGCACCTAGACGAGGCGCCAAGGGGGGGCCTAGGCAGGGATTTTTAGAACACTGCCGAGAGGCTTAAGCCTCTCGTAACCTTCCAAAAGCTACTCAATGTACTTCATTTCCTATTTATTGATATTATTATTGGTAATCATAAAAGAAAATAGAAATACCAAGCAAAAAGAAATCACTCTCTCTGTCTCTCAAAAAACATTAAACAGTCCATTCAGTTTTCGCAGCTGACAGTCCCCAATCATTGCTTTAACTTCCTAGAACATTTAGTAAACCATGAAATCTATATTTCCTCACTAAATTTTTGAGCTCAGATCCCAACTAAAAACTGGACAAAAAGCATTCTTTGTTAGCGCACATAGTTCTGACCTCTAACAAAGTTTTGGCTTTGCAGCATTTCTTGCAATGAAATCATTTTTCTTGGAAATTTGGAATTAATTTAAAAACAGTTCTACAAGTAAAAGTAACAGTTTTACAATACAAGTAGTTTACTAGACACCTCCCTAATGGGGGTAGAAGCAACTCTTCACAAGTTTTCAGGAATATTTTAACACGCTGACTAAGACTTGCACAAATTTGAGAAGAACTTGTATAAAAAATTACATAATTTGGAGAATATTCTGGTCAAACAAAGTTCAGATGCGATCAGAGGTGAGAGTAATCAACAGAAAAATGATCACTTATGTGTTTAGCACCACGCAGTGAAGTATGATTTGAGTCGGGTGGAGCGGGTTCAAGATGACTCTGAGAAAGTTGCTCAGGATAAATGGTTCACAATGAGCAATGTTGTACTCCCATGTTTGTCTCGGGCGTGGTGGAGTAGTATTAGAGTCGTGTGCTTAATAGTGACTACTCTAGTATGATACTTGTGATGAGTATTCAAGTGAAATGTGGAGATTGTAGGGATATTTCACATGAATCCCACACATTGGGTAAATTTAAGAGTGTAGATGAGTTAATAAGTATGGTGGAGCCTCAACCTAATAGGTTAACCTTTTACGTAAGGAGGTGATCCAACATGCTTATTGAGCTAGTCTACACATGTGTGTAATAAATTGATATGGGATGGATCGTGCAATTCCCTTACAAAATAAACCACCTAGGAAAACACCTAAGTAGCCTTGGCAATAGGCACCCCCACTTAACCATTGTGGTCTGCCTGCTGCTTTTTCGAACACTGCTAGAAACATTCTATTAGAAGAAGATAGCATATTCCTTAAGTTCAAACTAGATTGTACCATCCCTTAGACGGAAAAACTGGTAAAGAATTTAGACGGAAGAATCAAAAAGAATGTTGAAAAAGAAAAATATCATATTCATTCAGTATAATTTCAATGGCTGCCTGTGGTTATACCCATGGCAATGATATTATGATTTACATCCATAAACATCAGAATCAGTATATGCAATTCTTATCATACTTCAAAGTGATTAGAGTATTCAAGAGAAAAGGCACAATCAGATGCTTTCGTTATAAGAACTAGTGCAGCTAAATAGATAGATAGAGAAGTCCTTGTTGGCCTATATATCAGAATTAGTGCAGCTAGATAGAGAAGTCCTTGTTGGCCTATATAAGAAAGAAAGAATAGTTACAATCTATACGAGGTGGGGCAAAAAAAAAGGTCACTTACTTTAAAGACAACTAAATTATGTGGCTACGCACAATGATCAATTTGTCCATCTAACACAAACTTTATTTCATGATAAACAACTTCACTGGATATTAGAAAACATACTCATCTTGACAGTAAAAAAAAAAGTTCATCCTTTTGGAAAAAGGTGTATAACTTCAGATCCTTAAAGCACAAAAAAGATGCAGTATTTGTGCATCCCAGTATGAACATTTTTTGAACAAGATCCTTAGAAATTCGATAGTTACCTAGCAAAAGAACGTGTAGATACAACTCAAACAAGGTTCATTTCTGCAAAGTAACTTATAGTCCGTAATTAAAGTACCCAGATCAAAATTCCTGAGTAAGAACAACCCAACTCAGAAGCACCACAGATAATACATCAGCAAATAGGCTATCGAAAAAAAGCCAGAGTATAAGACCAATTTAGAATGCTAATTCAAAAATAACATAGACCCAAATCCGAGAAAAGGCTACAAGTACAATCCCAATTGGACCGATTTAGAATGCTAATTCAAAAATAACATAGACCCAAATCCGAGAAAAGGCTACGAGTACAATCCCAATTGAGAAATGCAATACAACTCCTATCCAGAACAAAAATAGCAAAGGAAATCAGAAAGAAAATTCAGTAAACAATGAAACAGAGTAACTAACACGTATGAAGGCAAAGAGATACAGTAGTAGCTTCCTTCATGAGCTTGTTACAAAGAGGGCATATCATGCATGCCTTGAGTTTCTCCCTCCTTACTTTCACCACCTGGTTCTTCATTTCTCCCTCTCTTTCTCTCTCTATATTGCATTCAACGACGAATCATGCATTTGGGAAAATTCCTATTCAATATTTGGTATAGTGGGTGAAAAAAAGAGGTATAGATCTGTTGATTGGAACAGAATTGTGATTGATTTTAAGCTGAAATTAGAATATGGGTTTGGATTTTTTGTGAGAAATTTACGTGGATTTTATTTAGATTTCGGGTAGAAAGACAGTGGTGGGCAGATCGGATGGAGGATTACGAAAGCGGGACAAAAGAGTTCAAGTTTCAACGAGAGAGCAAAGCATGAAGCACAGCGGAAGGATTTGCTTACATGCGTGCGTGTGTAGGGTTCAAAGTTCGGACACCATTTTGCCCAAAATGTTTTATGATATAAAAGAAAATGGAAATAAAAGAAAAAGGACAGCTAATAGAAGGAACGGCGTCGTATGATGAGAATTAGAAGTTCACTTTTATCTCAGACGGCCCACACCTGCCAAACCCTTCAACGATTTAGCGGATAGGAGATTGAAATACAGATTGGATTTGTACTATCCGAACTTTTTACGGGTCAAATATGACCGGATGCGACTAGCACATACTTTTAGAGGGGTATTTGACTATTATACCCTTCTTCTACAATTAGGGTTGTAAACTATTCAATTCGATCCAAATTTTGACAAATTCGAACCAAACTTCAATATTATTAGTCAAACTCGAATATGTTCATATAACATAATCGAACCAACTAACATGTGCGAATTCGGATCGTTAGTTGTTCGCGAACATCGAACTCGAGTGATTTGCGAACATAGTCGAACAACATCATGTTCGTGAACATCTAAACGTTCACGAACACAAACTCATTCACGAATAACTAAAATTCAGATAGACACACTTAGAAGGGGGGTTGAATAAGTGTGGGAATAGACTATAATCAATTTTTATTTTGTTAAACTTTTTCTTTATAATGATTTCAACTTACTAAATTAAAAAATTCAGGATGCTGAATAAACATTGCAGTTTGTTATTTTACGAATACAACTTGCTGAATTGACAATCCTAAATTAGTATATTACTAAGTGTTGATAAATTTTTTTAAAATAATTTATAATGTCAATTTAAAGTTTCTTGTTAGTAAAGAAAATAAACACAATCAATCAAAAGAACACTAAGAATTTTTTACGTGATTCAACTACTACCCTCTATAATAATATCAACTAATATTGGAGATTCACTTAATTTATTTATTTGAATTACAAATTTACTCTTTTACAAAACATATTCTTCACTTGAATACTTTAAATTCTCTTGAGCACTTTTGCTCCTTGTGCACCTATACACTCTTAAGCACATACGCTTCCTTGAACCTGTTTATAAAAATTTCCTAATCCAAACGAATTAGATACCTTTAGACTATACTTAGTCTATTTAAAAATAGAATTACAAATATAGAGATCTATGATCAAAGCAAATAATCAAATAGCAATGCAAGGCTAAACTATGAATGCAATGATCAAAGAGTAAGAAATATCACCCGTTTAAAACTCACAGAAATAGGCTAAAAAATATCAAAAATATTTGATTGCACATCAACTTACTTTAATCACACCAAAATAATATAATAGCTTCTCTGTTTTAGTTTAGTGTAATGAGTGATTCCTTATTAATACTTAAGTAAACCTATTTTATTTATAGTCGATTTTAATATTACTGTTGAGTATCAAAGGCATCCAAAATTTTTTTTATTACTTCCCATTTAAAGCATATCTTCCAATCACTTGCCCGTTGAGAAATCTTAACATCATGATATGTAACCAACAAATAATAAACATGTATATCTCTATTTAATTAGGATATATGATATAGAAGTCAGGCATATATATATCCATAAAATTGAATTGCCGAACACAACCGAATTATTTTAACCGAATTATTTCGGTTTTTCAGTTTTTTTTCTTAATTTCGGTTATATTCAATTTAATTTTCAATATTCGGTTTCGGGTATGATTTTAAAAAATAAGTTATTCGGATAACCTAATCTCACACAGCTGCTCAAGTATGCATGTGATGATGACGTGTTGATATGTGATTTGGAATATAAAATGTGATGTGTAGATTCGTAAGCAACAGGAAAAGGTGGGATAGGACATCACAATACAAATTAAAAGGAATGGACCATTGAATATTGATAACCAAAGATCACTTCACCATACAAATTAAAAGGAACGGACCATTGAATATTTGATAACCAAAGATCACTTCACCTTGTTTGGCTACAACTGACGCAGAGTCCAGAGAGGCCACCATTTCGCTGACTGAGCTCGAACCCAGAGACCGGCTGAGGGAGTTGGCCATCGAAGACAATGACGGCAACTCTGTGGGCGAACAAAACCCCTCGAAACACAGCCTCCGCGGGGACCCATCATAAGAATCGCCATGTCCCACAACCCTCAGACTTAGAACTCTAATCTGGTCCGGCGTGTGGGCGAAGAAATAGACTCGACGGCGGCAGATCTGACCGTCCTTGCAGGGCTGCGTACGATAGCGAGCTGGGTCTTCTCTCTCTCATTTTTGGGTGTTATTTGTGTTCGGTTATTAATCGAAATACCGAATTTACAATTCGGTAATTCAGTATTCGGTTATTATCAAAATTCGGTTATTAGTTCGGATATTAAAAATAGGAATATTTCGGTATTCGATTATAATAATCCGAATAGCCTATTCGATTCGGTTATAACCGAATAATCAGGCCTATATATCCCAACTCATTATTACGTTTTGACTTTTTCTTTACACAGACCCATTCACGAATTTTGATACTAGATATTTGAAAGTGAATAGGGGATAAGGAATCAATCCTTATATATAAAAATATCACAACCTATCCTCCAACTCAATTAATTTCAAATCAATTAATTAATCTGGCTTCCAAACACACCCAATTTTAATCAATTGAAATCAATTTGATTTTTAACATAGTTAAAAATTAATTAATTAATTTGTCTTCCAATTTGATTTCCAACAGAAACTCAATTAATTTCATAGCCTATCCAAAAAACTCAATCAATTCCAAATCAATTAATTAATCTGGCTGTTAAAAATCAAGTAATTAATCTGTCTTCCAATTTGATTTCCAACAGAAACTCAATAAACTCAATTAATTTCAAATCAATTAATTAATTAACACACCCAATTTTAATCAATTGAAATTTCATATACAACCCAATTTTAATCAATTGAAATCCCATATACAATTGATATTAGCCATTAATACATAATATTAACCATTAATACATAACAGAAAACCATTAATTCAGTTGCCTCTTCCAATCCAATAGTTTTTCTTTTTCTTTCATCTTCAAAACTGCCACACGGATTCATGCTATACAACATTGCATTACAATTAAGATACAGAGTTAAATCAATATACAATCCAAAAGACAACACTCACTATATATAGCCATAAATATTAAAATTGGTAACATATGACGGATAATAGACAATCCAAAAGACAACACTCACTATAGCCATAAATATTAAAATTGGTAACATATAACGGCTAAGAATTGATGACAAAAAAAAAATACTCATTAAATATAAAACACCTATAAATACTACTATCACATAAACAAAAAACCCAATACACAAACAATATCATACAAAATACTAAATAATGGATATCAGGTAAAGTAATTAGTTTGTTTTTTTTAACTAATATATTCTTCATATTTTGCATGTTATTTTTAAAATTTTATATGTTTTCATTTATTTGCAGATCTATACCAACAAAAAAACAAAGGGCAGAACAAACGCCAAATTATTGAAATAAGCGATGATAGCAGTAGTGACAATGATGGTTATGGATATGCCAAGAATGCAAGGATCGAAGAAACTATTGTTACGCTACAAACAAAGATCGAAGTCATGAAAGAGAGGATTCAGAAAATTGAGCAACAACTATTAGTTTGTTTTTTTAACTAATATATTCTTCCTATTTTGCATGTTATTTTTAAAATTGTATGTGTTTTTATTTATTTGCAGATCTATACCAACAAAAAATAAAGGGCAGAACAAACGCCAAATTATTGAAATAAGCGATGATAATGATGGTAATGATGGTGGTTATGGATATGCCAAGAATGCAATGATCGAAGAAACTATTGTTACGCTACAAACAAAGATCGAAGCCATGAAAGAGAAGACTCAGAAAATTGAGCAACAACTGAATGATCTTAAATAAAATGGGTTATCGCAATAAAAGTGGAACTGTGGAAGTAATAAAATAGCAATAGCAACATATTTATACATGTAATTGATATGCCAGGCAAAAGAAAATCAAAAAATTTTTATGAAAAAAAATATTATTATTATGAAAAATCTTTCTCATTCTAATTTTAGATACAATCGAAAAATAAACTAATCCGTGCATTGCACGGACTATCAACTAGTAAAAAATAAAGTTATACACGGAATCACAGTTTTGACCAACTCCTTAATAAATATCAATCATTATCCATAGTTACATAACAACAATCACTTTTTAATTTCCCAATATTTTAGAACTTAAAATGCTCCAAGTGATATACACGACTTTAAGTGGATATCTATCCTAATTTCCTTATTTTATCAACAGTCCCATTAAATTAGGTTTAATTTGAATAGATGAACATCTAAGCAACAACTGGATTAAATATGATAAGGCTAGAAAAACATTCACATTATTTGAAAATTAGTTAATTACTCAATGCAACATCCGAATGATATAATTAGATTCCTTTTCTTTTACGAAAAATGGTTTTAAAACATTTGAAAATCATTTTTCGATTTAATTTAATTTAACCATTTTTCATATTAAATACAAATAAAATGTCCTAGAGCCTTGATTGAAATTTAATTAATGCAAATGACCTTACATTAATTCCTAGAAACTCATAAATCTTCAATCCTTTGAACAAGCCACCAAGGATTCTTTTATCAAGTTCCTGAAATTTCACATTAGAGGATTTAATATAAAAACACAAGTCATTATCAAAACATAAGGTTAGAATATGACCAAGTCAACATTCTCCCCCTTTTTGATGATGCTAACACCAAAATTATAGCTCCCCTTAAATCCATGCATATATATAAAAATTGAAAGTAGTATGCACACAAGCCAATCATGTTTGATGATAAAGCATATATTTTATAACAATCTTATTCATTTATTAATAAAAAAATATTAATTTATTAAAGACTTTTAATTATCTACATGATGCTGCTTTATAATATGTAATAAACCCATAGTTTTAAGCAATGCTTTTAGAATAATGGTGATAATCATTATAATGAGATCTAAATTATTTGAAAGCTTAAAACTAAAATAGTTCTCAATCGTTGGATTACTAAATTGGGGATTAATGAATCTGAATAGATTGGTACATACTGTCAGGAATAAACATGTGAATGATATTCCTATTTATATATAATTTGATTATGATATATATATATATGAATGAATATGCAAGTATACTTGTATTAAGAAAAGCTGTAAAGTCCTCTGATAGATTATAGAAACATATGTACAAGGACTTAAAATGAATTGATCAAATATGTTAGGTTGATCCTACATAAGCAAAATAGCTTTGTAAAGTTCTTAAAAAGAAATGATGTACAAGGACTATGAACATAGAAAGATCAAGCATGTTAGGTTGATCGTATGATGCAATAGATAGGCTTGTCTGATCGTCGAGCACTGCACTAGAAATCGTAGTCTGCCAAGAGAGTCAAGGATAACTTGAGAGCTATAAAGGCAGAATCGTAGTCTGCAAGATAGTAGATCTCAGAGTTCGTAGACTGCCAGAAGAAACGAGGAAGGATTGTAGTGTGTCGAGGTGCACTTCCTCGGAGTCGTAGTCTGTTGAGGAAGTCATGTTCAGAATCGTAGAGACAGCCTGCCTAAGAGCCGACCGAGCATCTGCGAAAGCCAAGTCAAGAATCGTAGACTACACTCGGAGTCGTAGAGTCTACTAATGTCAAAGCTAAGTCAAGAATCGTAAACTACACTCAGAGTCGTAGAGTCTACTGATCGTATCAAAGGCATCGTAGTCGAGCAAGATCATATGAAGACAACAAGCACAACGACAGCAATCGTAGTGTCAAGATCTGATCTCGGAGTCGTAGTGTCTGCATAGCCGAAGCTGAATCGTAGAGTGCAGAGCTAAGACCTCAACAGATGTGCTCACAAAGCCAAGGTAAAATTGTAGAGTAAACACGATTCCCAAAAATTGAGCACTCCTAGAATATCCAAAGAAATGAAGCCTCTGGTTGGTACTGCAAAGATACAACTCACTTAAAGGAAACTAGAGAGCACTCAACGAATGGCATGCAAGCTAATAGAAAATCTAAGCATCAACCCAATTAGCATCCAGATTGAGTTGTGAAGCCATTCAAGATGAAGTCTTCCACAAGATGATCATAAGAAGACTTCAGTAACTGACTAAGGAAAGTCAGCATATGCAGTAGCTGTCAAGTAGAAAGATGACAACAATCTTGAAAGTAACCAGGATCGTAGTGTTTGCCAAACGAAGAAGGAACTGATAGAGTATACACAAAGATACTGTTCAGCCTCTGAAGAACAAGGCTAAAGTGATTAAGCATTGGGTCAGTCCATTGATGATAAGTGAACAGGAGATCACAAGAAGAAAGTGAGCTGGACACGCCATAAATCTGAAGTGTCTTGTTATTCAGAAGGGACCAGAGCGAGAAGTCAAGCCATCAGTATCTAAGAGCAGTCGAGGCAAACAGAAGTGATGAAGCACTGCATGAAAGAAGGAAGATTTGTTCTTCACTAAAGATCAAGTGAACACTCTTCAAGATCGTAGTGTTGACTCTACATGTCAATAAGCATCAGTCAATAAGACACTATGATCAGGTCCAAGAAGATGTGCATCAGAATCATAGAGTTCAAACAACTGAGGATTGAAGCATTGGCAACGGTTTAATCTGAAGGTTGATAATTGAATAAAAGCATATTGAGAGCATCGATGCAAGGACAACCTCTGATCGAGAAATCAGAAAGAAAAACAAAGTAGTCGACCTGCCCGAGACATCAAAGTAACATATCTGACGGGGTAGGTGAAACAGTAGACTGTTGTGTCAGAAAGTCAGAAAAAATGTCATGTCACATCTGCAGTCTGAACCAAATAACTCGAGATCTGTGAAGCAATTTGAATAGCTTTTAAATAGCTATCTTCCAACGGGAAGATTGGAAAGGAGTATAAATTAACAGAGCTTCAAAGATTAAGAGTTGCTGAGGATTGCTATGTTGCAGAATCGTTGAGTTGTTGAATGCTATTGTTGACTCTACGAGTTCCACCAAAGATCAACAGAACAAATCTCAGTGACAGAGACTACATAGATGGAAGTGAAGCAGCTTTGAAGAAGGACTCAAACAGACTAGAGCTTTGCTCAACAAAGATGACAATGCCACTGAAGATGGCAGCCAAGCTGAGAGCCGAGAAGGCCAAGGAGAGAACATTCAGAAAAGTGGCAGAGTACAAAGAAGATCAGGAGAGCCACTCTACGAATCACCATGAACCTAAAGCTGAACTTGAACAAGTGTAGAACCATGTCTGCAAAATATTCAAGAAGGGTTCAGGGATTGCTAAGTGCCAGACAAAGTCTACCAAAAGCTCAGGGACTTAGCAAATCCAGATGGTGATGGTGCATAGTTGACATCAGATGAAGGGAATCCAGGGCCAAACAATACCTATTCAACCAGAGTCATCCACACCGGGGGGGGCAGTCATGGTATTGGCAAAAAAATGGAAACCCAGATACCTAAATCTCATTCCAATAAAGAAATCACAAATCTCAGGGATGATCAAGAAACTGGGGATATAAGAAAGAAAGTCCAACAAATGGAGGAGACCATCCGGTCAATCAAAGGGACTGGAAACTATGGGAGTGTCACCTATTCAGATCTCTGCATATTCCCATGTGCTCAATATCCTGCCAAATTCAAAGTCCCAGAGTTTGAAAAGTACAATGGGGCAGGTGATCCCTATACGTATCTGAAAGTGTACATTGGCGAACTGGGGTCTTATGCTGAAGAGGAAAGTCTCAGAATGCAACTTTTTCAAAAGAGTCTCCAGAGAGGCTAAAGCCTAGTATGCCCGTCTTGACAATGCCAAAATCCACAGCTAGGAAGAATTGTCCCACGCCTTTCTAAATCAATACAGTTTTCAGTCAAAAATGGCACCGGATCGATACCAAGTGACTAAAGTCAAAAAGTAAAGTACTGAATCTTTTCGAGAATATGCACAAAGGTGGAGACATCTCGCAGCGCAAGTTATTCCATCAATGATGGAAACTGAGATGGTAATGACATTTATTGACATTCAAGAGGCGCCTTACTATGAGATGATCCTAGCAGGCATAGGAAAGCCATTCTCGGAAATGATCAAACACGTCGAAATGGCAGAAATGGGCCTAAAGGCAGGCAAGATTAAAGACTTCACTGCCTTGGAAGCAGTCTTCAAGCATATACAGACTGGCAAATATGCGAGTGATCCCAAGGGTGTACCTGATAAAGGCATTGAAGATGTATCCATTGTTGTACAGGGGCAAGCTAGGAGACCAACTTATAGTCCCCCATTTGGAAAATGCAAGATAATCTGCCATCTCAACAACATGTATCATTCAACCAATGCCCAGATAGGAAAAGAAAATTTGAAAGAACAGAAAATCGGGTGTTCACTCCGCTGGGCAATTCCCTTGAAAATGTATTGGCGATATTAATGGATCACAAGAAAATTACCAAATTGGCCCCACCTCTGGAACCAGGGAGCAAAAGATACAATCCAAGCCAAAGATGTGCTTACCACTCGGGGTCTCCAGGACACGATACACAAGATTGTTGATCTTTAAAGCATAAAATTCAAAATCTGATCTAAAGTGGTAGTATTTTGGTCCAACAACCTGATCAACAAAATGTCAACACCAACCTTCCGTTACAGCATGATACGGGGGAAGTAAACATGATCGGATCAGGAAGCGCTGAAATATATCCAATTCGTAAGTGCATACGAAAGATAGAGGACTACCCCCAAAGGCACAGAACAAATGTCCTAAAGTGGGAAAACTCGAAGGAGGGTATCATAGTAATGCAAAAATTAGAGACGATCCAGAATCAAGTAAATCTGCTAGCTAAGCTGATAGTGCGACAACATCAGGATACGAGGCAGTTTTTCACTCAACTATCAGAAGGCCAAGAAAAGGGGAATGATAAAATTGCTAGAAGATCTCGCCAACGGAAAAATCGCTCGAGGGAATGAAAATTCTCAAAGAAGAAAGATCAAACAACCTCCACAAGAGTCCGAAAATTCACCCCTCTAAGAAAATCCAATGAAGAAATGCTACACTTTCTGATAAGCGAAGGAAGGATTACTGAGTTGCTGCCTCCTATACATCCTAAGATAAAGAGTTATGATTCCACCAAGATATGTCTCTACCATTCTAACTCACTTGGACATATGACTGAGGAATGCTGGTCTTTGCGACATAAAATACAGGATCTCATTGAAAATGGAGAGCTGGAGATAGAATTCCCCATGACCAAAAAAGGTGAAAAAGAAATAAAAAGCTTAAGATGTCCACGAGACAGGCAGTTCAGATGAGGTGAAGGCTATGAGTGATAATCCTGACAGAACACAAGATGGAGTGATCCTAATGTAGGAAATGACAGAGGAGACAAGGGAATCCCCAAAAAAGATTCCTCCACCAACATCCAACATCCCATGGTCTAAACATAGCAACCACATTCCAGATCTTATAACCTTGGATGATGCAGAGGAAATACTAATCCTTTCCAAGGAAGAAAAAGAAAAAAAAGAAAGTTCCTTGCAAGAAATGCGACAACAGTTCGATGGAGATTTCATGGTTGAATCCTCTCAAGCCCAAGAAAAAGGTGAAGAAACAGATGAAGAAAAAGGTGGTGAGGTTGTCAGGGAAGCCAACCCATTGAAGAATCCAGATTTCATCCCTTTTTGCGATGGGTCTAGTTCAAGCGTCCTTGAGGAATGTACTAGATCAACAAGCGATCAAGTTATGGCTATAAGTGAAGACATTCAAAACCAAGAAGTAACCTCTATCGCGAGTCTTGAAGGCAACATAACCACTGACAACTGGACTATCAGGCCTCAACTAGTCAAGAAGATATAGATCTAGGGGATAAAGTTGCAAGTTCCAGAAGATGTTGGGACAGTATCACTTTCTTCGTAGTATGCCTTTTATTTTCCATGCGTGTAAATATTGAAAAGAGAAAAAAAAAGAGAAAAAAAAAGAGAAAAAAAAGAAAAGAAATGAAAAAAAAAGAAAAGAGAAAAATCAAAAATCAAAAATCAAATCATTCAGGTTTTAGCTTATAAGCAAGAACTACGCAAACCTGATCTCCCCGATACCTAGGAGTACGTAGGCAACCATTTTATATGGCCCGGTCGCAATAAAATAAAAACAACAAAACATTTCTACACCCTTCTCTACAAAACAAAAACAACAAAAACATTTCTATAACCTTACAAAGTTGAACCTCTTACACAAGGCCTGAACTACAAAAGACCTGATCTCCCCTCATCAATGGGAGTACGTAGGCAGCCATTTATGGTGCAGTTAAATTAAACAAAAAACCAAAAAATCCCAAATAAACACTTCTCAAACCGTTTATCTTATCAAGCAAGAACTACGCAGACCTGATCTCCCGCACATACTGGAGTACGAAGGCAACCATCAGTGGTGTGGTCTGACCCTCAAAAAAAATATCCAAACCCAAACATCAATCCCAAGTCTACGCCTAAGAACAACCCTCCAAGTCAGCGACCCATATCGAGAAGACCTAACAACACTTCAATGTCATTCCATCAATTTTGGCAGAAATCCCAGAAAGGAAGAAACAACGATACACTAACACAACCAGCAGCGAGGACCATCAAAGAGCCAACACCCTCATGTTAGGTTTGTAATATTCATGAACACAATCAAATTGCACAAAATAAGCAGAAGCATAAAAAATCAGAGTTTTAAAATTTTACAAACCATATACCTGGATCATCCTTTATACAAAATTATTAATTAAACAAAAATATAAAGAATAAGAATCATACCCTTGAAGATTCGAGCTTCCTCAGGTACAAGTTCACCTCCAAATCCTTTCGTGTTCAACTTGAATCCATCGGGTTTGGTTCCTTCCTTTGATCAACGTTAGCCACCCAAATGTTTGGCCTCTAGAGGTGATCCACCAAGAAAGAAGAAAGATTCAAGAAGATGGGTGATTGGCTAAACCCTAGTTTTTCTATCTCTCATAGAAAAAGAGTGTACTCTCCCACAATTGGAATCACGTATGTTGTGAAAAGGTCAACAACCACCTCACCCATAATAAGACTCCTCTTATTTATAGATGTGGGTAACCCTCCTTAACAATTAAGGAATTGAGTTTTATTTTAATTAATTAAATTTCTTTAATTAATTAGGCTCCCAATCTTATTAGAAATAATTAATTAAACTCTTTTAATTAATTAGCCTCCTAATCTTATTAGGATATTTGAGAGTACTTTTATTAAATAATTCCTAAACTCCTTTAGAAATGAAAAAAATAATAATAGTAATAATAATAATAATAATAATAATAAGACTCCTCTTATTAATTTATATTTAATATTTCTAAAATATTAAATAATAAATATTAAGCTATTAAATTTATTCTATCACCATAGATTAAATTAAATACACTTAACATATTATTACGATTATGCCATTAACTTCTTAAATAATTATTCTTCTTTTTATGGTGTGACCCTTTAGGTTCTTCATATTAAACTGGTTGTGAATAAATCAATTAGAACAATTCTAATCTTATTTAAATAAATAAATTAAATAATTAATTTATTTAAATAAATAATATTTATTCTACAATAGGGATAAGCCTCCCTAGCGATTAACGACTTTCCAGATAATATAGATTTCAACATTAATCATAAAAGAACCTTTGAGTAAATAGTTATCGTACAATTCAATCCTTCCACTATACAATGTCCCAATTAAATATAAGATACGAAATTACTGTCAAGTCTTATTTTATTTATTTATATGTATTTCGACTCTTAAATGCGTAACTCCAAATAATACAAATTAGAAACTCTTTTCTAATTTCATTCTGCCTTGGCCAAGGACTACTGGGTTGTCATTTATCGAATCACATAGGACATTTCTCTTCTTTTACTAGAAGCGGTAGATTCTTTATTGATTATACATTATCTCCATGTACGACTTATTATACCCAAGCATACCCTTTGATATACCCTAAGGGTCTTAAGGAATAAGTCAAAGTATAACTCATCATACACAAGATACTATGATGATCTCAAGTCCAAGGATCACTTGTACTACTATCACTACAGAAATTTCTATTGACAAGCAAGTAAAACTCCATTAGGCATTCCTTAGCGTGCCACGTTCAGTGAACTTATTCTCTAATAAGCACCTACATACTTGCTTTAGTGTCTCCACACAAATGATCATGAGATCAATCATCCTCATCCAATGAGCAAGCAACGTATGTACCAATCTATTCGAATTCACTAATCCCCAATTTAGTAATCCAACGATTGAGAACTATTTTAGTTTTAAGTTTTCTAAGAATTTAGATCTCATTAGAATGATCATCACCATTATTCTAAAAGCATTGCTTAAAACTATGGGTTTATCACATATTAAAAACAGCATCATGTAGATAATTAAAAGCCTTTAATAAATTAATACTTTTTATTAATAAATGAATAAAATTGTTACAAAGTATATGCTTTATCATCAAACATGATTGGCTTGTGTGCGTACTACTTTCAATCTCTCACTTGCACTAAAGTCAATCGTCATGGTATCTCATATCGTTCTTCTCTAAGTGATGATTATTCTACTGTTGGATAAATTTTAGTTAATGGATATGTAATGTTATTCTTGAGAGTCCACTATCTCTATGGTGATTTCCCATCTTCCAATGATTCCTATAATCAAGTGAAAGTGTCACAACACATGTTTAGATCCAAGATGAGACTTAGGAACTATTCCTAGTTTTGTAATGAACTTATCATCCAAACAATCAACTTGCAGCTTCATTTACAGCTATATACTTTGTCTTTATCACTAAACCAACAACTCTTTCCTGTTTGGAACTTTTCCAATTCACTGCACCACCGTTCAAGGTAACACTTTACCTTAAAGTGGATTTTATGTCATCTTGGTCTGTCTGAAAAACTTGATTCTGTTAAGCTCTCTAGTTTTAATTTAGACCCACCATGAATTTTAATCACATCCTTAGTATCAGTTAAGTACTTTAAGATGTTTTTCACTGTCTTACAGTGATCTTCTCCAGAATATGACTGATCAACATCAGGTCTCGTACATTTCATTGCATACATAATAGTTACTCATGCAATCTCTCTTTTATGAGTCTATGGGGACTATTAAGAGAGATACACTCCATAACTGATCATCAACATGAGACAACTCTTGGAGTTTTCTATGCTAAACAACTTTAGCATTAAATGAATATACGTTCCCTGGGTTAAACCGAGCATCCTTTTAAATCTATATATATAGATTTATATCCCCAATTACGATACTCTTCCCAAATCATAAATGGAGAAATGTTTAGACAACTTTATTTTTATTGATTCTAGCATTGACATGTCATTCCTTATCCGTAGTATATCAACATATAATACTAGGAATGTCACGACACTCCCACTGACCCTTTTCGTACACACTAGGTTCATTCTTGTTTTTGATAAAATTAAACTCTTTTGATTGTCTCATCAAAATGAATGTTCCATTTTTGATAAGCTTGCTTCAATCGATTTCTCTAAGTGTCTACAACTATTACCTCATCATATGTAATTAGATCATCATAATCTATGATGTGTACCTCATCATAATCATCTATAATGAATCCATACCTCCCAGGTATCTTCGGTACTATTCCAGATTTATGATTCGGTTATGGTACAATAGGTCTATCTACAAGTTCCTCTTATTTGATTTATAGTGTTTTGTGGTTCTTAAACTCTTCAATATTCTATTATCCTCCCACTAGCCTCTTCAATGATAAACACCTTTATCTTAGAAGGTAGCGTGTTTCGCAACAAACACCTTTTGCTAAGTAGGATTATAGAACATATACCCTAAACTTACTTTAGGATGTCCCACAAATCTACACTTGTCAAATCTTGTCCCAAGCTTATCCTTTGAAACCTTTTCACATAAGCTGGACAACCCCTTATCTTAACTTACTTAAAATTAGGAATCCTTCCTGTCTGTAACTCTTATAAAGTCTTGGGACCGAATTTTGAGGTTACCTTTTCGTAGATATGCAGTCATTTCTAGGACATTACCCCAGAAAGATACTGGAATGTCGGTAAAATTATTATGGACCATACCATGTCCAACAAGGTACGATTTTTTCTTTCAGATACATCAATCAATTATTGCGTATCAGGAGGCATCCATTGTGAGAAAACCATTTGAGATGATCTATAAACTTATTGCACAAGTATTTATTCCATGATTTAATCAAATAATCTTAATACTTTGCCAATTTGTTTCACTTCTGAATTCTTTGAACCTTTTAAATAATTCACACTTGTATTTCAGCAAATACACACATTCAACTTTTGAATGATCATCTCATTTTCTTATACTAATTTGTTCAATATTCAAAATTATTTTTACATAAATCAAGTATACAAAATCCATTAAGTAATATTCCAGTTCTATACAAAACATTATTATTATAAATAGAACAACAATTGTTCTTAAATATAATATCAAAGATTCCATTGTCCAACAACAAAATGAAAATAATATTTCTAACGAGAACTAGAATACAATAACAACTTATTAACTTAATAGACTTGCCCGTATGCAATGCTAAGTTTCTATGGCTAATGTAACAACCTTTGCTTCATTTCTCACACATAGGATTACTTATCTTTGTTTAGCTTTCTACTTTTGTTTGGTCCCTTCATAAATGATAACCAAAGTCGGTATCCAATACCCCAAGTAAAACCTTGACTCAAAAGAAAATTTTATTTTAAATCATGAACAAAATTGTATTTGTAACCGAAACTTCACTAAGCTTCTTCTGGTTAGCCTCTGCAAGATGCTTCTTGCAGTTTCTTTCCAGTGTCTAGGCTTATTGCAGTGGAAGCAAACTCCTTTACTATCCATATCAGTTTTGTTCTTATTATCCTTTGTTTTTACCTTCTTAGAATCGTTCTTCTTTTTAGAAGATCCTTTGACCCCTACCAGTAAGACTTGGTCTTTCTTGGTTGGAAAGTGACTTTTATCATTTTTCAACATGTTAAGCAAATCAGTGAAGCTAATATCTAGTTTGTTCATATGAAAAATTCACAACAATTATGAAAGGAGTCCGAGAGTGAGTTCAAGATCAAATCTTGGCTCAACTCTTCATCCATGACAAAATCTGTTGTCCTAATTGATCAATCAAATTGATAATGTTAAGGACTTTTATCTGTACTGTAGTGTCATCGGTCATTCTAGATCAGAAGAGCTCCTTTTGATATCTGATATCTATCAGTCCTACTTTCCTCACCATAAACTACTTAATGTGCAGGAATGTAGTAGGAGCATCCATAGTTTCATGCTCACGCTGAAGCACGTTACTCATGGATGCGAGCATGATGCATTGAGCCAACTGTGCATCATCTTGCCACTTTCTAAAAGTAGCAATCTTTCCTCATAGGCATTTTCTGCAACCATTGCAGGGGTAGGCGTATTAAGGACATAAGATAGCTTTTCAGCCATGAGAACTATTCTCAATTTCCTTAACTAATCTGTTTAATTCGGTCTGATTAATTTAACATCTAATATGCTACGCAGTGATAGTAATTTAGACATTGTATAATTATGTAAATAAATTTATAATTAACAACATTTTAGCATGCATTCTTTTATTAATTACCAAAATAAATTAGGCCTTGTTTTAAATTGGTATCTCCCACTATTTTCTTTAAACTATATTATCCTCAATATATATTTCGGCAATATCTAATTAAAGATATGCTAGTGAGAATAAGGATCTCATTTCAAATGTATATAGTCTTGTGTGTGCACAACAAATTATATATAAATAAATAGGTAGACAACTCTTGCCAATTACATCAACTATGCAACTCCTTGTATTTTGCCTCTAAGATTATAATGGTCAAGTGTGTGCACATCCAAACTAAAATGATCTAAGTTAAGTCATACCTAGCACTTCCATATATTCAAAAGAAAAACATTGTCCTTGTGTGTGCACAACAAAACAGCATTGTTCAGTCTATTTATAAGCATTAAATGTGATAAAACAACATCTTAAATATTTAATACTTGCCTTGTGTATGCACAACAAACTCATATTAAATATTTAATACTCTATTGTTTTACCATGCTAGAAGGCGTCGTTCGATATTCCAAATATCTTTAAACGTTACAACTTAATATAATTTATTTGAGGGTTTTGTATTAATTTGTCTCATCTTGTTTGGCGCGCATGCACATATATATATAAAATACGCATCATATTAATTAACATGCGAAGCATGTTTTCATAATATATAATATATGTATAGTATAAGCATGCACATATAGAATATTATATTCTACCCGGATTGATTATGGACTTTTATTCTAGTTTGGTTCACTAGAGCCACCAAGTGAACCAAAAGATCAAACCCTAGGGGTACAAGAATTAATATTTAAATATAACTATTACATTTAAACCCGGGCTCCATTACAAACGAGTCTTCAAACGGTCTTTGCTCTTTGATCTCCAATTCTTCAAAATTAATTCTAACTATTCCTATAACAAAACTATTTAAAATAAATAGAAACCTTGATCAGCAGTCAAGGGGAAGTACATTGGAGGAAGTTAGAATTTACATTAAGAAAAAAAATTAAAGCCCATTTAATAAAACTCATACATTCATGCATCCAACTAAAATAAAATCCAATCACATTGGTCAATAGTCCATAATTAATCCCATTTATTAACATACACATCATTATATGGATCAATAAATAACATTCATCTCATAAATAATAAACATTCAATATATATATATATATATATATATATATATATATATATATATTGATATCATTTAATGGGCAAATTTAGTTAGCATAAAATCTAATTTTGAATCAAAATAAACTCCTTTATTTTAATCCAAATTTAAATCAAAATAAACCTCTTTTATTTTAATTTATCTAATTTTGAATAAAATAAACTATTTTATTTTAATCAAAATCTTCAATCAAAATAAACTCATTTATTTTAATTAATTATGGAATTCAATTCCATGTAAAAAAACTCCTTTATTAAAAGAAACACGAATTCTCTTTCCTATTCACAAATAAACTCTTTTATTTTGAATAATATGAATTCTTATTCCATATCCAAATAAACTCCTTTATTTAAGTAAATACAAATTCTATTTCTTATTCACAAATAAACTCTTTTATTTTGAATAATATGAAATCTTATTTCATATCTAAATAAACTCCTTTATTTAAGGAAACATGGAATCTAATTTTAACTTTAATTAGTTATCATGGAATCCAATTCCAACTCTAATTAGTTAGCATAAAATCTAATTTTAAAATTAAAATAAATTTTTTATTTTAATTATAAAATAATTAGGAATATTATATATATATATATATATATATATATATATATATATATATATATATATATATATATATATTCAAAACTCACAAGCACCTCTTCTTCCCTTGAACGTGAATCATAAATGGAAGTATGATTACAGGATATATAGAATCATAACTTAATATATATATATATATATATATATATATATATATATATATATATATATATATATATATATATATATATATATATATATATATATTATAATATATGATTAATAAAGTATCTTATATATATAAATAAGGGACATGCTTTATGAATTATGATATAGGCCAATTCCGAAGCAACAAGATTAGCAGCATCACGTATTTCACGATTTTAATTTTTGTTTTTAAAAAAAAAAATTATACAACAATATTATGTCCAATTAAATTGTTCTAAACACGTATCAATATACATATCAAATTAAAACAAATAATAATTCGCATAAAGGTTTGGCTCTGATGCCATTATTAGGTTTGTAATATTCATGAACGCAATCAAATTGCACAAAATAAGCGGAAGTATGAAAAATCAGAGTTTTAAAATTTTACAAACCATATACCTGGATCATCCTTTATGCATAATTATTAATTAAACGAAAAGATAAAGAATAAGAATCATACCCTTGAAGATTTGAGCTTCCTCAGGTACAAGTTCACCTCCAAATCCTTTCGTGTTTAACTTGAATCCACCGGGTTTGGCTCCTTTCTTTGATCAACGTTAGCCACCCAAATGTTTGGCCTCTAGAGGTGATCCACCAAGAAAGAAGAAAGATTTAAGAAGATGGGTGATTGGCTAAACCCTAGTTTTTCTATCTCTCATAGAAAAAGAGCGTACTCTCTAACAATTGGAATCACGTATGTTGTGAAAAGGTCAACAACCACCTCATCCATAATAAGACTCCTCTTATTTATAGATGTGGGCAACCCTCCTAAACAATTAAGGAATTGGGTTTTATTTTAATTAATTAAATTCCTTTAATTAATTAGGCTCCCAATCTTATTAGGAATAATTAATTAGTCTCCTAATCTTATTAGGATATTTGAGATTACTTTTATTAATTAATTCCTAAAATTCTTTAGAAATTAAAAAAAATAATAGTAATAATAATAATAAGACTCCTCTTATTAATTTATATTTAATATTTCCAAAATATTAAATAATAATTATTAAGCAATTTAATTTATTCTATCACCATAGATTAAATTAAATACACTTAACATATTATTACAATTATGTCATCAATTTCTTAAATAATTATTCTTCTTTTTATGGTGTGACCCTTTAGGTTCTCCATATTAAACCGGTTGTGAATAAATTAATTAGAACAATTCTAATCTTATTTAAATAAATAATATTTATTTTACAATAAGGATAAGCCTCCCTATCGATTAACGACTTTCCAGATAATATAGATTTCAACATTAATCATAAAAGAACCTTTGAGTAAATAGTTACCGTACAATTCAATCCTTCCACCATACAATGTCCCAATTAAATATAAGACATGGAATTACTCTCAAGTCTTATTTTATTTAATTATATGTATTTCGACTCTTAAATGCGCAACTCCAAATAATGCAAATTAAAAACTCTTTTCTAATTTTATTTTGCCTTAGCCAAGGACTACTAGGTTGTCATTTATCGAATCATATAGGATATTTCTTTTCTTTTACTAGAAGCGATAGATTCTTTATTGATCATACATTATCTCCATGTACGACTTATTATACCCAAGCATACCCTTTGATATACCCTAAGGGTCTTAAGGAATAAGTCAAAGTATAACTCATCATACACAAGATACTATGATGATCTCAAGTCCAAGGATCACTTGTATTACTATCACTTCTGAGAATTCCTATTGATGATAAGTAAAACTCTATTAGGTATTCCTTAGCGAGCCACGTTCAGTGAACTTATTCTCTAATAAGCACCTACTACTTGCTTTAGTGTCTCCACACACATGATCATGAGATCAATCATCCTCATCCAATGAGCAAGCAACGTATATATCAATCTATCCTGATTCACTAATCCCCAATTTAGTAATCCAACGATTGAGAACTATTTTAGTTTTAAGTTTTCTAAGAATTTAGATCTCATTAGAATGATCATCATCATTATTCTAAAAGCATTGCTTAAAACTATGGGTTTATCACATATTAAAAACAACATCATGTAGATAATTAAAAACCTTTAATAAATTAATACTTTTTATTAATAAATGAATAAGATTGTTACAAAGTATATGCTTTATCATTAAACATGATTGGCTTGTGTGCATACTACTTTCACTTCAATCACAAATCTTCATCAAATCAGAAGAAAACCATCAAAGCCGATAGTGCGAACAAGTCAGGAACAATAATTGAGGGCATCAAGCCCAAATCCACTACCTGTTTACCATCTGGTACAAAAGTAAAAGCCTCTTGCGATCTCAGCATCCTATCAAAGCAACTATCCCAGACAACAAGCATGGCTGGAGCAATTTCAACATTGGCGATAACCCGATATTGGGACCCTTACAACAAGACTGGGGCAATCTCAGAAACCATGATAACTCAACACTAGGGCATTTATCAACCATCCTAAAGAGGAAAATACACTAGTAAGCACCATCAGCATGGTACATCATCATCAAAGCTTCCCTCATATCATCTCACCAGCGATTCGGACATTGCTCACTCATAATTTGATCAACAAAGAGAGTTTCTCATATGAATCCCCGTCATCAATATGCGAAAGGACTGGGGCATTTTCTGATTCCAGGAAATGGAAGGAGTTTAAGGCGGGTTTAAGTCTCCCATCAAAAGAAAGGAACTCATGAAAGAAATCATGGCGACATAAGCGTGCCCCTACAAAAGAAGGGGAAAATTCTCAAAAACAATAAAATTCTTAACTCAGAAGCAGAAGGCCAACGACGAAAGGTATAGCGAATCAAATCTACATCATTAACTATGTCAATCGGCGTTGAATCCTCACAAGTCAAAGCCTCTACACCGAAGTTCAAATCTGGGTAGCAAAAGAATGAGCTGCACCTTCCAGGATATCACGATTCGTGTCATTAGTTCAAAGGGTCATAATCAAACGCTCAAGGAAATGGGGCACAAGCACCCAACAACGAAAGGAAACTCCAAATCACCCAAAAAGGGTGAAAAAAAATTCTACTCCATACAATTTACAATCTACATCAACCTAGGACGATAGACTCCTAAGAAAATCTAGATCATCACATCATGCATGATCTGCATATGTGCAAATGCGCTACATCAACATACATCTCTATCAAGCGTAATATCAGACAGAGTCTGGTGAAGCAAACCTTTGGATCTTACTTTAGCGAAGGTATCGGAAGATTCAGTATTCAAAACCATTGGCATCAACTCAGCTTAACATCAAGACAGTTCAGTGACGAAAGCTTTGTATACCACAATTCGAGTGGGAATCGAGACAGTTTGGCAATGTCAGCATATTCAATTACCAGCAGGGTAGGATCCGTTATTAAACTACCATCAGGGTAGGCACCATTATAAGCTACTAGCGTATGCATCGGGAAGATCCGGTGATTTTAGAACGGCATCCCCCGTAGAGATGTAGAAAACATCTCAATTTCTCTTCATCAAACAGGCATCGGTGACACCGACAAAAAGCCAAATCGTTGTAGTCAACACCAGCATATGCATCAGTAATAACTGGTAAAGGTAAAGCGATTTGCGAAAGCATTTTTTACATTCATCATAACATTCATTACATTGCAATTTGTGATATGCGAAATGCGATATGCAAAATGCGATGTGCAAGTTGCGAATTGCGATTGGCCAAATGCGAAAAGCGAAGTGCGAAATGCAATGTGTGATTTACGAATTGCGATTTGCGAATACATTTTAACATTCATCATAACATTCATTACATTGCGATTTGCATCATTCAAAATACCTTATCATATTTTTAAGTGTCTAGTAATCTTTATCATGACCATTTCATTGCATTGCATGAACATGATAAAGAGGGGCATCTGTAGACACTCGAAATTTTGTTTTCCTGTTACTAACTATGCAGGAGGACAAAAGCGTATTTGTCACACTCAGAGATAACCCTGGAGGACCACAACATCAATTCTAACCCTGGAGATAGCCCGGGAAATAGCTTTTCCAACCCCAGAGATAACCCCAGGAAAGCAGTTTCCAACCCTGGAGATAACCCCAGGAAAGTCAGTTCCGACCCCAGAGATAACCCCGGGAGATCAAGTTCAATGCCCGGAGTCAACCCTGGATGGGAAAGCAAATCTCAGAGATAACCCTGAGGACATTCAGAGTCAACAAAATGACAATCTCAAAGATAACCATGAGAAAAGACTGCTACAAATGTGCAAAAACTAGAGATAACCCTGGGAGGGGCAAAATGGTTATTTTGCCAACTCAACTTCAACTCAAATCAAATATACACACACACACATTCATATAATAGTTTCTTAAAAAGTGGCGGTCACCGTGGCAACATGGATGTCGGGGGGTGCCTAACACCTTTCCTCTGCATAATCAATCCCCCGAACCCAAATGAATCTCAGTTTCACAGACCCGTTTAGCAGTTTCACATCACTGGGTCAATGTGCAAACCTTTTCTCGGTTGCATTGGTGCAACCAGTTAAAAACACCAATTGGCGACTTTTACAATCAAATCGTCGACATGATACATGTCAGACCTTTTTCACTTGTTTTTTCAAACAAATCTCACATAACATGAGAACACCAAAGAACAAGAACAGAAAAAGGACAAATAAAAATCCCGACGTCGACATATATACTTACATATGTATATATTTATATATATGGACTAAAATTATCGAGTTATGCCTCGATTGAGCCTAGACTTACGTCTGAAGCATTTATTTGCTTTTATATATATATATATATATATATATATATATATTTATATATGAACTGTTGTCGAACTTTGTTCGATGAGCCTGGATTTTATATCCGGTGCGTTTAATGCTTTTATATATATATATATAGCGACAAATCGCTGAAATGATAAACCGAGCCGGGATTAAGAAAGATCATGTGCGTCCTAGAGTTTACTTTGTGACCTTTTACTGCTTTATTTACATTCCGTCCCGCCTGGAGTATACTTCGTGGTGGTTGATCATTTTTACTGCTTTCTTTACATTCAGTCCCGCCTGGAGTTTACTTCTTGGCGGTTGATCGCATTTACTCTTTTATCTACATTTCTGATCCCCCATGGAGGTGCTTCGTGGTGGTTGATCATGTCTTTATATATATATTTACCGCTTTTATATATTTATATTTCTGATCCCCCATTGAGGTGCTTCGTGGTGGTTGATCATGTTTGTATATATATATATATATATATATATATATATATAAATATTTATAGTTTTTATATATATAACTGCTTACTGCTTTTCATATAAACTACGGCATCATGTGAGCCTGTGAATCATGTGATCACAGATTCAAATCATTGAATCTAGATTCTTGTTCTCGTGATGGACATTTTCAAATTTATGGCGACTTATAAATTAATCACTTGTTTGAATTTCCTTAGATGGATTTCATGCCCATGAGGAGTTTAGCATCATATATATTATTTTCTCGAAGATGCTTCGCATCTCGAAAATAAAAGCAATTAAGCCAACCATTTAATAATAAAATGGAAGTATGAAAAGGTCTCAATTACTATTGAGCACAGGGTTTGAAAAAACTCTTTTACAAAACTTCATTGCTATATCATGTTTAAAACTGAATTTTTCATATAAATTCAAACCCTTTGTATATAGGTGCAAACGAGGCCTTGCACTACTTCCAAATAACAGCACATTGACCCACACACACACATTTATATAACAGTTTCTTGAAAAGTGGCGGTCACCGTGGTAACACGGATGTTGGGGGGTGCCTAACACCTTCCCTCCGCATAATCAAGCTCTCGTACCCAAATGAATCTCAGTTTCACAGACCCGTTTAGCAGTGTCACATCACTGGGTCAATGTGCAAACTTTTTCTCGATTGCATTGGTGCAACCAGTTAAAAATACCAACTGGCGACTCTTACAGTCAAATCATCAACATGATACATGTCGAACCATTTTCACTTGTTTTTTCAAACAAATCTCACATAAAATGAGAACACCAAAGAACAAGAACAGAAAAGGGACAAATAAAAATCCCGACGTCGACATTATCCATAGAAAAACACTCTTTATTTTATAGAATTGTTAATTCTTTATAAAGTGCCTTAAAATCTTATATTTGCTTAATCAGAAGCATCAGTGGATCCAAACAAAAGTTCTATCTGCTTTAAAGAAACTTATTGTTGAATATAAAAGTCCTTGAACTTTTATACTGATATATTTATTCTTAATTTCCTATCTGTTTATTTGAGAAGCATTAATCTGTACTTAACTCTTATCAGCTTATTGAAGAAGCACTTTATTGTAAACTTATTTGTAAACAGAGAAAGGATTAGAGTTAGTTTATTTTATGTACCTATGAGAAAGACAAGTAATTCTTCGACCAAGACCAGAGTCTTAGAGAGGTCAGTAGGAAGTTGGGTCTCTAGTGTACCTGTGAGGTGGGGAAGAGGTTGTTGTTTCAAGACCAGATCATATAATAGAACTAAACTCAAAAGGTGGTACAACTAGACTTGAGGAAGGAGCGGGGAGCTTTCTGTTCAAGATAGAATAGTTGAATAGTTAGAAGTTTGTCTATAAAACTTTGTAAAGGCTTCTCCGCCTGTTGAAGGAGTTTTTATTACTGATAGTAATAGGATCTCAAGTTCCAAGTAGAGACTTGAGACTGGACGTAGCAACATACCAAGGGGTGTATGTTGTGAACCAGATAAATCTCTGTGCATTATGATTGAATTTTTATTATCTTGCATGCTAATTGCTAAAATTGCTAACTAACAACTAAAAATTAAAAAAGGCCTAAATATAAATTTTAACTTATAATAATCTATTCAACCCCCCTTCTAGATTATTATTGATCTTTCACATTCGTACACATTTTTTAAATGTAAATGCAATATCCATACACAAGCTGATAACAGTTTGAAAATTTTATAGTAGCGACTTAAGCCCTCTTACTGGATGTCCCCAGCAGAGTCGCCACCTATCGACGTCGGGATTTTTATTGTCCCTTTTTCTATTCTTGTCTTTTAGTGTTCTCATGTTAGGTGAGATTTGTTTGAAAAAATAAGTTGTGAAAAGGTCCGACATGTATATGTCGACGATTGGACTGTAAGATTCGCCAGTTGGTATTTTTAAATGGTTGCACTAACTCAACCGAGAAAAGGTGTTAGGCACCCCCTGAGATTTATGAAACCGAGATTCGTTAGCGTCCGAAGGCTTGATTATGCGGAGGGAAGGTGTTAGGCACCCCCCGACATCCGTGTTACCACAGTGATTGCCACTTTTCAATTAAACTGTTATCTGAATGTGTGTGTGTATGGGTCAATGTGCAATTATTTGGAAGTAGTGTTATGCTTCATTTGCAACCTATATACAAAGGGTTTAAATTTTGTATAAAAGTTCAGTTTTAACAAGATATAACAATGATGTTTTACAAAAGAGGTTTTTCAAACTCTTATGCTTAATAGTAATTGAGGCCTTTGATACTTCCATTTTATTATGTGTTCGGCTTAATTGCTTTTATTTTTTGAGATGCGAAGCATCTTCGAGAAAATAAGATATATAGCAGTGCCGAATTCCTTGTGGGCATGAGAGCCATCTAAGGAAGTTCAAACACCGTGAATAATTTACAAGGTGGATACAGCCAAAAATATCCATCACGGGAACCGAATCTAGATTCAAAAGACTGAATCTGTGATCACATGATTCCTAGGCTCACATAATGTTGCAGTTTGTATGAAAGCTATAAGCAGTTATATATATAAAAGTTATAAATATATATATATAAACGATCAACCACCACGAAGTAAACTCCATGGGGGATAGGAAATGTAAATATATAAAAGTCAGAATATATATATATATATATATATATATATATATATATATATATATAACTATCAACCACCACGAAGTAAACTCCAAAGGGACTAAATGTATATATAAAAGAAAAATAATGGCCAATGTAAGTAAACTCCAGTGCTTGACAAAAATATAAATAAAGCGAAGAAATGGCCACGTAAGTGAACTCCGTGCCTAACATATATATATATATATATATATATATATATATATATATATATATATATATATACGAACGAACATATAGGATATTATATCCGAAGCTCACCGAATAGAGTTCGATAATAGTTTATATATATATATATATATATATATAAGAAATAAAAAGCCACGAACCGAAGTCCGGGTGTACGCACACAACACGACTCTCAACGTGAATAACTGTGTGTGCAAAAAGTGGAGAAAGGCTTTAAGAAATGCAAGAAGTCTTACAGTGGGCTTCCAAGAAGACTTCAAATGGCTTTAATTAAATGAACACTCGGTTTTCACCGGTAAAATACAGCAAAGTATAAGTTGACAAGTGTTTAAAATGAGAAAGCACTCAGTTTATAGTGTGTACAAAGCAAAATGGACAGGGCTTCCTCGCCTTTTTCTCTTCCAAAATGGCCACCCCAAGCCCTCTATTTATAGAGGGGGGTGCCCTGGGCTCCATGGACCCCGTCGTCTTGAAGTACGCGCACGCATGCAATGCGTTGTCCGCTTGAACCTTTATAACTTTTAATCTGGGCATCCGTTTAAGGCGTATGATACCTTTAAGGAATGCTATTATCGAGAGATACATAATGACATGGGATAGGAGGTTGTACGAAGTTGGGAAGATAGGACCATGCCTAGATCTTTGGGTCTTCAAATTCCATCTGGTGTGCTGTCTTGTGTAGTAGTCACTCGGGATTTGAGCTATGGTTCTTGTAGGATACTTCTATGTTGAATTCATGTTGAAATGTTGTTGAGATGGCGCAATGTGGGATCGAGGTGGCAAAATGACAATTTTTCTCCTCACCGAGGTTATCTACGATTTGGGCTGTTGTAGCAGTCGTTGCTCAGGGTTATCTTTGAGATTAGGCTGTTGTAAGTGCTGAATGTCCTCAGGGTTATCTCTGAGGTGTGCCTGACCTCCCATGGTTGTCTCCGGGATTGGAACTGAGTGCCTCAGGGTTATCTCCAAGGTTGAAGCTGACTGCAAGGGGGGTTAAAATGAGCTTTTCCAGGGTTATCTCCGAAACTGTAACTGCATTCCTCGGGATTGTCTCCGTGGTTGAAACTGAAATTCCTGGGGTTATCTCCGAGATTGGAGCTGGGTATCTCGGGGTTGTCTCCGAGATGGAAAAATTGATAATTCAGGGGTTGTCTCTGGAATTGGACATGCATCCCTCGGGGTTGTCTCCGAGGTTGAAACTAAAACTCCCGGGGTTGTCTTCGGGATTAAGCTTAGTATCTCGGGGTTGTCTCCGAGATGGAATTGACTCCTCTGGTGTTATCTCCGGAAATGGATCTGCACTCCTCGGGATTGTCTCCGAGGTTGAAACTGAAAATCCTGGGGTTGTCTTTGGGATTGAGCTGATTTGTCCTCCAAAGTTATCACGATTCTGCCCTCTTGCAATGTTAGTAACAAGAATGCAAAAAAATTTTGAGTGTCTACAATATATATATATATATATATATATATATATATATATATATATATATATATATATATAGTATAAGCATGCACATATAGAATATTATATTCTACTCAGATTGATTATGGACTTTATTCTAGTTTGGTTCATTAGAGCCACCAAGTGAACCAAAAAGGCCAAACCTAGGGTGCAATAATTAAATTTAAATATAACTATTACATTTAAATCACGAGCTCCATTACAAACGGGTCTTCAAGCGCTCCTTGCTCCTAGATCTCCAATTCTTCAAAGTTAATTCTAATTATTCCTATTACATAAAGTATTTAATTTAAATAGAAACTTTGATCAGCAGTCAAGGGGAAATACATAGGAAGAAGATAGAATTTACATTAAAAAAAATTAGAGAATACGAGGTACACAAACCCCATTTAATAAAACCCATACATTCATGCATCCAACTAAAATAAAATCCAATCATGTTGGTCAATAGTCCATAATCAATCCCATTTATTAACATACACATCATTATATGGATCAATAAATAATATTCATCTCATTAATAATAAACATTCAATATATATATTGATATCGATTTAATGGCCAATTTTAATTAGCATAAAATATAATTTTGAAACAAAATAAACTTCTTTATTTTTAATCAAAATCTTAATAAGCTTCTTTATTTTATTTTGTCCAATTTTGAATAAAAATAAACTCCTTTATTTAATCATATTCCCAATCAAAATAAACTCTTTTATTTTAATTAACAAGGAATCAAATTTCAAGTACAAAATAAACTCCTTTATTTTAACTTAAAATTATTGAAAAAATAAAATATGTTGAATCCTATTCCTTATTAAAATTAAACACCTTTAATTTTAAGAAACATGGAATCCTATTCTATATGTGAATAAACTTCTTTATTCTAGGAAACATGAAATCCTATTCCATATGTGAATAAACTTTTTTATTCAAACAAATGTGGAATCCAATTCCAAGTTAATATAAAACTTTTGAATAAACTCTTTTATGCAAACAAACGTGGAATCCAATTCCAATTTATTGTAAAACTTTTGAATAAACTCTTTTATTCAAACAAACGTGGAATCTAATTCCAATTAAAATAAATAACTTTATTTTAATCCAATTTCAAATCAAAATAAACTCCTTTATTTTTTAATTAAGAATTACTGAAAAAATATTTAATTTAATTTTAATTAAAATAAAACTTTTATCTTAATAAAAATTAAAATAAAAAGAAATATATTTTTGTTTCTAGAGAGTGGCACTGCGGTGCCACTAGTGAACTAGCATCAGGCGCTGCATCGCCACATCATTAATATCAAAAACACGAGGCTTGCCTTTCTTGCACATTAAAAGAACCGGCTTCAGTATTGTAGTGCCACGTCAGCATCTTCAAAACACGGAGCGTATATTGCACATACCATGATTGTCTCTTCAGAATCAAAGGCCATACGCCAATCTCTCGTAATCTATTTTTTAGTTCACGAATTGTGTAGTTTTTTTTCAAAAAACATGATTCTATACCAACAATTATGCCAAAAAAATTTGTTCTAAACATATATCAACATGCATATCGATCTGAATAAATAATAACTTACATAAAAGTTTGGCTCTGATACCACTGTTAGGTTTGTAAATTAATGCAATCAAATTGCACAAAGTAAGTGAAAACGTGGTAAAATAGAGTTTTAAAATTTTACAAACCATATACCCGGATCATCCTTTATGCACAATTATTAATTAAACGAAAAGATGAAGAACGATAATTATACCCTTGAAGATTCGAGCTTCCTCGGGTACAAGTTCACCTCAAAATCCTTTTTGTGTTCAACTTGAATCCACCGGGTTTGATTATTTCCTTTGATCAATGTTAGCCACCCAAGTATTTGGCCTCTAGAGGTGATCCACCAAGCAAGAAGAAAGATTTAAGAAGATGAGTGTTTGGCAAAACCCTAGTTTTTCTATCTCTCAAAGAAAAAGGTGTACTCACCCAACTCTTGGAATTACGTATTCACGTGTGTTGTGAAAGCATTAACCCTCACCTATAATAAGACTCCTCTTATTTATAGATGTAGGCAACCCTCCTTAACAATTAAAGAATTATGTTTTATTTTAATTAATTAGGCTCCTTTAATTAATTAGGCTCCCAATCTTATTAGGAATAATTAATTAAACTTTTTTAATTAATTAGCCTCTTAATCCTATTAGAAATATATGAGAGTAGTTTTATTAAGTAATTCCCAAACTCCTTTAGGAATTAAATAATAATAATAATAATAATAAGACTTCTCTTATTAATTTATATTTAATATTTTCAAAATATTAAATAATAAATATTAAGCTATTCAATTTATTCTATCACCATAGATTAAATTAAATACACTTAAATGATTATTACGATTATGCCATTTGTTTTTTAAATAAATATTCTTCATTTTATGGTGTGACCCTTTAGGTTCTCCATATTAAATTGGCTGTGAATAAATCAATTAGAACATTTCTAATCTTATTTAAATAAATAAATTAAACTATTAATTTATTTAAATAAGTAATATTTATTCTAAAATAGGGATAAGTCTCCCTAGCAATTAACGACTTTTCAGATAATATAGATTTCAACATTAATCGTAAAAGAACATTTGAGTAAATAGTTATCGTTCAATTCAATCCTTCCACCATACAATGTCCCAATTAAATATAAGACATGGAATTACTGTCAAGTCTTATTTTATTTAATTATATGTATTTCGATTCTCAAATGCACAACTCTAAATAATGCAAATTAGAAACTCCTTTCTAATTTTATTCTGCATTGGCCAATGACTACTAGGTTGTCATTTATCGAATTACATAGGACATTTATCTTCTTTTACTAGAAGTGGTAGAATCTTTATTGATCATACATTATCTCTATGTAAAAATTATTACACCCAAGCATACCCTTTGATATACCCTAAGAGAAAGCAACGTATGTACCAATCTATCCGAATTTACTATTCCCTTTTTTTAGTAATCCAACGATTGAGAACAATTTTAGTTTTAAACAATCTAAGAATTTAGATTTTATTAGCATGATCATCATGATTCTAAAAGTATTGCTCAAAACTATGGGTTTATCATATTTAATATAATATTATCATGTAGATAAAGTAAAAACCTTTTATAAATTAATTTTTATTATTAATAAATGAATAAGATTACAAAGTATATGCTACATCATATCAAATATGATTACCTTGTGTGTATACTACTTTCAAAGACCGACATAAATGCTGACGAATTTTGAAAAGGTTGATTTTAATGATGGGTCGAATTAGACAAAGTCGCCAATTGGTATGAGTTCAAATAGATGTAAACTCATCCGCTTTTCAAAATTTTTGCAATATGGCCCAATATGTGAATCCATAAAATTGGTTCTGAAACCAAGATTCATAGAGTTCAGGAGCTTGTTCAAGTGAGGGGAATGTGTTAGGCACTCCTCAACTTACGTGAAAACACGATTCTCGCATCTTGTTGTTTTCCTAAGTGTGAAGTGTGTGTATGTGTATGTTACTCAAAAAATTTAAGATATTTAGCCTTAAAAGCGTGCTTAAGTGTATTATTTTTAAAGTAGTCTTGACCCTCCTTTTAAGCCTGAAAGTAGTATGCACACAAGCCAATTATATTTGATGATAAAGCATATACTTTGTAAAATCTTATTCATTTATTAATAAAAAAATATTAATTTAGTAAAGGCTTTTAATTATCTACATGATGCTGCTTTATAATACGTGATAAACTCATAGTTTTAAGCAATGATTTTAGAATAATGATGATAATCATTCTAATGAGATCTGAATTCTTAGAAAGCTTAAAACTAAAATTGTTCCCGATTGTTGGATTACTAAATTAGGGATTAGTGAATCTGGATAGATTGGTACATACGTTGCTTGCTCATTGGATGAGGATGATTGATCTCATGATCATTTGTGTGGAGACACTAAAGCAAGTATATAAGTGCTTATTGGAGAATAAGTTCACTGAACGTGACTTTTATTCATTTATTAATAAAAGTATTAATTTATTAAATGCTTTTAATTATCTATATGAGGCTGCTTTATAATATGTGATAAATCCATAGTTTTAAGCAATGATTTTAGAATAATGATGATGATCATTCTAATGAGATCTAAATTCTTAGAAAGCTTAAAAATAAAATTGTTCTCAATTGTTGGATTACTAAATTTGGGATTAGTTAATTCGGATAGATTGGTACATACGTTACTTGCTCATTGGATGAGGATGATTTATCTCATGATCATTTATGTGGAGACACTAAAGCGAGTATGTAGGTGCTTATTGGATAATAAGTTCTCTGAATGTGGCTCGCTAAGGAATACCTAATGGAGTTTTACTTGCCTATCAGTAGGAATTCTTCTAGTGATAGTAGTACAATTCATCCTTAGACTTGAGATCATCATTATATCTTGTGTATAATGAGTTATACTTTGACATTTCCCTTAAGACCCTTAGGGTAAGGGACATGTCAAAGGGTATATTTGGGTATAATAAGTTTTACCTAGAGATAATGTATGATCAATAAAGATTCTATCGCTTCTAGTAAAAGAAGAGAAATGTCCTATGTGATTCGATAAATGACAACTCAAGAGAGTCATTGGCATATGTATAAAAATTAGAAAGGAGTTTCTAATTTGCATTATTTGAGTTGTGCATTTGAGAATCAAAATACATATAATTAAATAAAATAAGACTTGACAAAGAATTCCATGTCTTATATTTAATTAGGACATCAGATGGTGTAAAGATTAAATTGTACTTAAGAACTATTCATTGAAAGGTTCTTTTATGATTAATATTGAAATCTATATTATTTGAAAAGTTGTTGATCGCTAAGGGGGGCTTACCTTTATTGTAGAATAAATATTATTTATTTAAATGAATTAAATAGTTTAATTTATTTATTTAAATAAGATTAGAATTGTTCTAACTGTTTTATTCGCAACCGGTTTAATATGAAGAACCTAAAGGGTCACACCATAAAAAGAAAGTATTTATTTAAGAAGTAAAGGACATAGTTGTAATAATAAGTTAAGTATATTTAATTTAATCTATGGTGTTAGAATAAATTAAATAACTTAAAATTTATTATTTAATATTTTAAAAATATTAAATATAAATTAATAAGAGGAATCTTATTATTATTACTATTATTATTATTTAATTTCTAAAAAGGTTTTTGAATTAATTAATAAAGTACTCTCATAATTCATAATGGGATTAGGAATACAATTAATTAAAATAAAATCCGATTCTTAAATAGTTTAGAGGGTTGCTTACATAAATAAATAAGAGAAGTCTTATTATGGGTTAGGTTACACAAACTTTCAAGAGTTAGAGAGTTATATTTCTATAGTATGTAGAGAGCAAATACATATATTTTTACATAGATATATGAAATGAAAATAAGAAGAATGAAGAAAAAGAAAAAATTTTAATCACGACTGAAAAGACTTGCATCGTTGAGTTTAATACTGTTTATTATTCGATTGTTAGTTAGATCATATTTATTGAAGTAGATCATATGCACTTCCTAATATAACTACGAACCCAAAGAATAAATCAGTATGATATATAGCAACAGGCCTCAAAGATACCATTGATACTCAAACAATATATCCAACCAAGTCAAAATCCATAACTCTAACCAATTAGTCAATCCAAACCAGTCATCACCCATGTTGTGTGTGTGTGCTTGTTAACCATTCTAACCAACCACAGTTCAAGATAATCACATAACAAACTTCTTAGAAGAAAAATTTTAGTTCCAATTCAATTACTTTTGTGAACATGACAACTCCGGTTAAAACTAAGCAATTACCAAGTCTTAGGGTAAATACAAGATTTATTTATACTTTTATTCAACCACGAGGGCATTTTTGCTCTTTCTCGTGTTTTATTCATTTTTTTTTATTTTTTTCTCATGGCTGTGCAATGTCTTATTCCCTTAGGCTTTTCAGTGCTACCTTAACTAGATTTCGACCAATGAATCCCAAGCCATTAAGACCTTAGGGCGCTAAGTGTAAAGAAAATCCCCTCGGGCTTACTTACTCAAGTAACAAAGGCCACAAAACTAGACAAGCATGCCACAATGTTTATTCTTTTTTTTTCTTTTTTTGGATTTTTTTATTCTTTTTTTTTCTTTTCATCATTTCTTTTTTTCTTCTCTTTTTTTTTCATTTTCATTTTGTATATATATATCCCATAGATTCCCCCAAACTCAAGCTTTTACGTCATTCCAACCTTTATCGCCACCATAAGTTCTTTAAATTTTAACCAAGATTTTCCTCGTAAACAAATTATGAAACCCTCGAACCAAGTGGATTAAAATAAATTAAACTTTAAGTGCTAACCGATTACATAAGTTTAAGATGCTCTCAGATTATCATTATGATTAAAATTAGAACTCATCATCAATTATCAACATTATTCAAGTTAACAATTAATACCAATCTTATCATAGGCTGAGCTAAGACCACACCAACCGATCACACAGATTCATGCAAAAAAATTGCAATTATACTACATGAGCACATACTAATGCAAAACATATATGAATATGCAAATAACTACCATGTATTATACGCAACCTAAAAAAAAACACAATGCTAACACATAAAAAAAAATGAACTACTATGCAGATAACTAACTATATGCAATATGACACTAAAATGCCCCCAAACTTAAACTAGACATTGTCCTCAATGGCTAAAATAGAAAAAATTATAGCAAATGACTTCCCTGAAAATATAGCAATCTTTCTCCTTGTCCGCTAAGTTTGGAGAATAAATTTAAGACATGGAATAAATTGGGCACCACACTTGAATTAGACTTGAATAACTCAGAAAACCATGATAGAAACAATTTTATTAAATCCTAAATAAATGCAAATTCAAAACTACTAATATAAAACCTAATAAAAACTAAAAATAAAAATTAAACTTGGGTTGCCTCCCAATAAGCGCTTGTTTTATAGTCTCAGCCTGACTTCATCAATTCTCTATCCAATTCCCCTTCGAAAATTGAGGAACCCTCCATCCATCAGTAACAATGTCTCTTTTGGGAGGTTCCCAATTGTAATGGCCATTGAGTTTAAGTCACCTAGCATGATCTTTTTAGATAGGATCCCCATTAAGTATGGCAAACCACTAGGTGCTTTCCCCATTATGTTTGTGATCAAATTATGGCATGGAAGCTTGTCAAACACAATGAGCTCTTCCTCTATCTTCCCCTTTTCAACCCACCATGACTCCACAGTTGTACTAGCTCTTATGTCACAAAGAGCTTTGCTTATGACATGACTGCCAATTGGGCATGGTTTTGCAAAACTGCCCAGATTCTTGAACTTTGGTGGAGGAGGCACATGGGATACTAATGAAATCAGCTCATCTTCGTTGAATCTTACAGTTAAATCTTCGTCGATCTTCTTTTCTTGGTTCCCAATTGTTTCTTCTCTTTCAACATCTTGTGGTTCATCTAGTTGCAAATTTTGTTCGGGCTCTCCATCAGTCTCAGAATCCATGTCATAGGGCCAAGTGTATTGAGGACGGTTATTCAACGCATGTGCTATTTGCCCCAATTGATTTTCCAGATTCTTTATCGACGCACCTTGGCTTTTCATATTCAACTCTAGTTGATTCAATATTTTGTCTTGTTCCTCGTTCTTTTTTTCAGAAGCTCTAATAAATTTTTCCAAGGTTTCTTCCAAACTTGATTTCCTCTCTGGTTGTTGTTGAGTCTGATTTTGAAATCCGGATGTGTTTTGTTGTCTCGGTGCTTAAACTTGAGCTTGATAAAAATTCGGGTGATTTCTCCAACCCGGATTATATCCGTTTTGATTCGGATAAGGTTGGGTAGATCGATTATAAATCCCTACAAACTGAGCTGATTCAGAATTTATGGCACATTGATCCGTAGCATGACCCCCAACACATAATTTTCAAACCATTACTACCTGCTGTGTGGATTGTGGACGCCATGTTTCCACTTGCTTAGCTATTGCGGCCACTTGTGCTGCCAATTCTGAAAGTGTCGCGAGTCTATCAATCCTTGTTTCCATTGGTTGAGTCATGTTTTCCATCCTTCACCTCCGTTGGGCTGCGATAACCTCCAACATCTTCGAATTTGCCTCAATTTGTATTGGCTCTATAGAAGATGTATTAAGTCCATCAATCCCTGTTTCCCTTGGTTGAGTCATGTTCGTGTATGGCCATTGATACGCAAAGTCATCCATGGTGCCCGAAAAGAGAGAAATATAGGAAGAGAATTAAAATAAAAATAAAATGTTTAAATTAAGACTAATTTGATTGAAATTAATATTGGTAAAAATTATTAAATTAATTCCCCAAGAACTACGCCAAAAACTTGTTGGTCGATTTCAAGAACAATGAATACGCAAGTATACACGACAACAAGTAATAAAATGATAAAAAAAGTATCGTTCTAACGAGGAATTATTTAATAAAATTACCAATTACTAACTCTTAACCAAATCAATTTTATTTAAACAATCGCAAATTGTGATTAAGACAATTAATTCAAATAAATAAAGATTAAGACTCGAATAAATAAATATTAAGACTCAAGGAATGAATTCAGATAAATAAAGATTAAGACTTCAATATCCCCAATTATGAACTATAGATCAATTATCCAATTATCCCAATTATTATGCCTACTGAATTGTTAATAGGAATTCTCAAATGTCAAAAGTCCTTTTCCAAGTGATCAATTGACTTCTATTTAATCCAGATTAATCTTGCTATATTCCTATGCAAAACAATTGAATTAAACTCCTTCAATTCCAATTCCTTATGTGTTACATGCGGTGAACAAATATTTCCATTCAATTCACAAACCTAATTATCCACCATGCAAATAACTAAGTCACATGTTATCATGCCCTGTTCTAACCCTAGAATTCCTCTTTCAATTCCTTCTAGAGTAACAAGGTAATTATGTAAGACCCAAATTTTTATTAATGAAATTAAAATTTCTTCTATTTATTATTTTGATATAGTAAGGGTTGATTTGATTAATGTGGATAGTTATGGGTAAAATACGCAAATATTTCGAATAAGCAAGTGGTTATAAAATATTCATTATTGTCAGAATATTTGTTTGGTCGTGGAATATTAAATCTTATCTAGGAATATTAAATACGACGACAGCCTTTTGTGGGCCCCATAACGGAAAGCAATTGGATGAAGAAAACGACAAATATAAGTTGTTTATAAATAATTGGCGTAGTTATTACAAGATTATCTTGTTGGAATACCCGGTGGTTAAAACACACTAATACGCGTTGTTGAGCAATAGCTTACCAGTATTGCACCAATTATTGATTCTTACGTAAGAAGGCACTACTCAATAATTATTCAAAGAATTACTATTCAATTATTTTATTGATTCAATAATTCTTTGCATTGATATTTTATATTACCGTTGTTTCAATAAATTGTCATTACACGATATTTTTCATTATCGAACAATAATTCATATTATCTGAATAATATTATTGGATAACATTATTTGTAATGTCTAGAAAGCTCTGTCTAAGGAGAGGTTTGGTCACCTAATTGCATGGCCATAGAGAGAGAGATCCTTATTAGAAAGTCCCTCTTTCCTCGAACGGCTTAGTTGCCGATCTTCGTGATTCTCATAATATTATTTGTGAATAATTGATTATTGATTTATATGATGAGGAAAATATTGATTTTATGTGGATATAGATGGAGAAAATTTTAATGTGACAATTGTTGAAAATTAATATTTTATCTTTTTCTGATAAAATAATTCATTTAAATATATTATTTTAATAATATATTAACGGTGATATTTTTATAATAAATGTGGGATATATGAGTATATGATGAGGAAGAGTATTTTTGTGGCATTAAATGTTTAACACATATTTTGTGTGTTGGTGGACACAATTATTAATAGAAATTTGATTATAACTTTATAAAATCGTCTGCTTATGGATTTCGGTCAATTTCGCTTGGAATTTGGAAAAACTTCCTTCGCAAAGTTGTAGAGAATTGAATTTCCTATAAAAATTCATGAGATTCAAATTTTCTGACAAAAGGCTATTTATTGTGAATTATTGAAGTTTTGAAGTCTCAAATAATTAATTTTTGAAGTTTTAATTATTTTTAATAAGAAAAACGTTTTTTACATTTTTTGGGACTCATTTAACATGTGTTAGGATGGGTGAGTTCAGATTCATGGATGCGTGGGAAGATGGGGAAAATAAATAATATTAATTTATTAAATTTTCTACTTTGGTGTTCTAAAGCATTTTCCTATAAATAGGTGCTTAGGTTAGAATTGAAAATCACACGAATCAAGTTTTCTCTCTCTATATATCGGCGTATTCTTGTGAGTATTTTGAGTATACTTTGAGTATTGCTATACGGTGCAAGTTCAAGTCATAGCCTATATCCTGTTTCAACTAGAAATCTTGTTTTCGAGGTAAAGGATGTTATTTTATTCGAAAATGATATTATTTCTTCAATATCATTATGTTGAAATATTGGTTGGAAATTTTTATCAAATTTGGAACTTTTTCATGTCGGGGTTACTATTCATGAGTTACTATTCATGAGTTACTATTCACGAGTTACTATTCACGAGTACTATTCACGAAGCGTGATGATGTTTTTTTGTGAAATTTCTATCTTTTGAGGTTGGAGTTACTATTCACGTATAAGGCACTATTCACGTATACGGCACTATTCACAAATACGACACTATTCACAAAAAATTAAAATTTTCTTTTCTGTGTCCAAGATTGTCTGTTATGATTCCTATCTTTGATTGGATCTATGTTTTGATCATTCTTGAATTTTACTCCACTCTGATTACTTATGAAGTATTTTTGAACTTGAATTGTTTAAAATACGAATCCTTAATATTTGTTCTTTTGTTTCAATCGATTCGCTTCCTTTAAAATATTTTTCATCATCCTCACCCTAAATGATGATATTATCGAATATCTTTGGCTCAGTAGTGCAAAGATGAATGATTTTTGATGAATATCTTTGGCCCGTAGTGTGCAAAGATGAGCAGTGTTGAGATGAACACGACCGATCGATTAATATCTTTGGCCCGTGGTGCAAAGATGAACAGTGTTTAGATGAACATGACCAATCGATGAATATCTTTGGCCTGTAGTGCAAAGATGAATATTTGATTCCAGATATATATTGATTGATGTTACAGGGATAAAATATCGACGATGAACTTATAGTAGTTTGCATTCTCTACTTAACTCTTCTAATGAATTGTTGTTTCCGCTGCAGTTGTTGATTTAAAATTGGTTGTCTATTGTATTCTATTAGATTTTTCCCTTTTGAAGACTAACGATAATTTGTTGTATATTATCTTAGTCATAATATTCTTTACTGGGCTAGTTGAGCTCATCCTTTTCCTTTTTGTTCTATTTTTCTTCTCAGGAGGCGAGAATGTAGCGAGTACTAGTCGGGGTATGGAATAAAAGTTCTAGAGAGAGTTGTTTAGTAGTCCTCACCATTTTTGTAAAATAATGTATCAATAATTATGATGGGGATTTATTTACGTGTGGATATTGTCTAGATGGCAATATCTGTATTTAAACTTACAGTTTATATGTTGTAATAATAAAGTTGTAGTTATTTCTGTACCATGTATTTGGCGACTCAGAATGGGTTGGATGGAATAGACCTATTTTGGGGGCGTCACAAATTACTGATCAGATAATTAATCAATAGGCTCAAAACAAGATAAACAATTCAATTTGACACAAATAATTGGAATACATTGAATAACTAATTTATAGACATAAAAGGTTCAATTGAAATCTTAATAAAAGAGTTAGTTCATAATTAATGAATTAAAATCAAGAATCCACAACTGAATAGACATTAAAAGATAAAAGTATGATAAGAGAAGAGAATAAAATCATTGTCAAGAAATCGATGCTCCCCTCTCGCTTCTTGCTCTTGATCTTCGAAAGTTCTTAGATTTGCTTCAATCTCCAATGGCTAATTAAGAACTAGGGTTTATATTCTAATCTAATGGAGTATTTTATCTAGTCTAATCTATGTAATCTCTCTTTATTTTATGCCTTACATCATGTATTTATAGGTTACAAGTCTAATTTTTAGCTTAGAACAAACCCAATCCAATTTGGAGTCAAAAGGTGTCAAAATTCGCCTAAAAACGCTGCTTCAAGCCTTACCTGTAAACTTCCCAAAGACTCCTCAAATACACCACTACCACTTAACATCTTTCTCCCAGTTCTCTTGCCAATGAGCATAGTTCTGAAATGGCATTTTGCCACGGCCCCATTTTTGGAAATTTTCTGCTCCGACATCCTTTGGGAAAATGACCATAATTTTTTTGTCCGAACTTAGATTTCGATGATTCAAGATGTTCCGGAAAGAGGAGACGTAGATCTACAACTTTTATTCTTTAAGTTTTTCGAAATAAGGTCCTAGAAATACTCAAATTGGCTCTGAAGTGACTATTGTGTAAATGGCAAAAGTAAAACGCGAATCTAGCCAATTTTAACGTCGATCCAAGTAACTTTTGTCCCAATTCTTACAAAATAACATAAAACATGCATGAATATACACAAACACTTAAAAACATCCAAAAGATTAAGTTCAAACGCATTCAATTCATGGGTATAAAACTCACTCATCACACATCATCTTGAATACTTATTCTTCCTTGGTGGATCATCTCTAGATGCCAAACGCTTGGCTGACTAACGTTGATCAAAGGAAAGAATCCAACTCAATAAATTCAAGGAGAGTAGTAAGGACTTGGAGTTGAATTCGTACCTGAAAAATCACAGTTCTATAAGGATATGAATCTGATTCTCTTTATTCGTTTAGATTAATACTTGAGCACAAAGTATTCACAAAATACAATTTTATCGCACTTCCACCTTATTTATGTAATTTGATTACATGTATGCGTAAAACTCTCATCCTATAAATAAATTGACAGAGCCTAATAACAAAGGTAGAAACAACAAATTTAAGAAAGGGAATCTTTTCCCCCGACGTGGACAGTAATGCAGTGTGACAGTTGTACTCAAAATTAATTTTTTGTCAATTGGGTCCTCTAAGTGGTGGATTTGTGTCAATTTTGTTATCTGGACCAAATTTTAACCGATTTCACGTAAATTGTGGCATTTGAGTTTTAATAGGGAAAAAACGTTAAAACAAACACACAAATTTTTATTTAAAAAAAGGTAATTCAAACTTTAAAAAATAACAAAATTTTGGAAATTAATTATTATTTTCAAATAAATTTCAAAATTTTAAAAAATAATTAATTATTTTCTTTTAAAAATGAGTAAATCATAATATATATATATATATATATAATTTAATAAAAAATATATTACTTTTTAAATTATAATTTAAGAATTTTTCCTCATTTATAAAAAAAAACCAACAATTATTTTTAGAATATACAACTTTTTCTAAATATATATTTCTATGGAATTCTACTCATTTTCTAAAAATATTCATTTTCTGAATATGTTTCTTTTTTCTCAATATATAATGTTATGAAATTTTATTCATTTTTTTCAAAGAAATTAATTATTTTGTTAATATATTAATTTTTGGAATATATAATTTTGAACATGCGACCATAAGGTTTGAAGTCCAATGCTCTATTAACTGAGCTATACATCCCAAAACGACACAATATTTTAAGTTATTTTTAAATTTAAGTTAGTTTATTTTTGTTGTTCGTGTTTGTTTTCATCTTTTTCCACCACTAAAGTTGCACATGACTCAATTTTGAAAAAAATAAGTAAAATTTGGTCTAAGTAACAGAATTGACACAAATCATTCACTTAAAGAACTTAAATAACGAAAAATAAATCTTAGAGACCACTATAACAACTAAAAGTGACAAAAGTGTTATTTAATCTTAATTAATTAAAGATATTTATTCTTCCAATTTTGCTCCTGGCTTTGTGTGGTTGTATGTAAATCAGGAAAGGGATATTTCTTCTTCCAATTTTGCTCCTGGTTTTATTAGGGATGAGTATGGTGCGGTTTGAAAAATTCAAAATCGCACACGAAATCACTTGTGATTGGTGCGGTGCAGTTTTAAAGTGTGCGGTACAGTTTTAATTGGTGCAGTTTTGGTTCTAAAACTAACTAAAACAACAAAAAAATCTAAGCTTTCAATAAAATTTAACATAAAACTTACATCAAACATTAATTAACTTAGTGACTGAGTCGGCAATGTGAATTATATTAAGCATAGAACCAAAGTTCCTTATACCAAACATGTCAAATTTACCAATAAATCATAAAACAATGAGACACGTAAAATAGTTTTAGTTTATAATAAATGAATGATGCTTTAAAACTAAAACATACGTTGTATAAAACAACGGAGACCATATATTTGATAATAAGCAAAAATGTTTATCTAGTTCCCCAAAAATTAAAAGTATATACCGGAGATAGAATGAAATTCTATCTTATATATTGCAAGAATGACTTATAGAATATAATTCTAACTATACCTAATTTGAAAAATAATCTATAAGACTATTACTATTATAGCATTGACCTTAATCAATGCATCAAGTGCTCGTACCAACGAATTTGGCCTCTCCCCTCCAATAACACATCAAACAAATTCAAAATTCTAAAACTCAATTGCTTAATTTTTGACTCTATAACCTCTAACAATATTCTTTTAATTGGTGAAAAAATGACAATGCAAGATTGGGGTTTTCTCTGAGTGTGTTTAAGTGAAAAGTAACTTTAGAATTTACTAGAGATAATGCATACATACACACACATGGTGCGGTTTCGGTTTTATGCGTGCGGTTTTGGTTAGTAACCAAACCAGAACCGTAAATTTGGTTATTTAACCCACCTAAAATCGCCACATACGTCGAAACCGTTGGTGCGGTTCGTGGAATTTTTGGTGCGATTTCAGTTCCAATTTGATTACTTGCTCAGCCCTAAGCTTTATGTGGTTGTATGTAAATCGGGAAAGGATATTTATCTAGCTTTGCTCGTTAATTAGGTCTTTATTTATTTTTAATTCTAAAAATGTGGTGTAAATAATAAAATAAGATTGAAATGTAAAATTGTAGCCTGAAGCTATCACTTTGTAAAATTATGGTAGATGAATTCACAAAATAGCAGAGCACTAACTTGTGCTAAATTAGTAGTGTAAAACTATACATTTTGTGTATGTTTTATACTACTAATTACACCTTAATAGGTTTGATTTTATATAAATAATTATAATTGATGGAGTAATTTGCTAATTAATTAAATTTACGAATATATCACAAGGGCACAAACACAAGGTAGAGTTTTTTACTTTAGCGCAAAATCAAAAAAACATTTTCTTTAATTTCAAGTCCCAAAATTGTTTCAATTGCCATTCCAACTTCCCAAGACCGAGTCCCATGATTTTTAGCTTCTCCTGCCCAAAAATCCAGAGTGACCAAACACTTGTTGATGTTTATAGCCATATAATTAGTCCAATTCTACCACTTGTCACACAATAGATAAATGTGTTTGTTCAAGCACCACTCCCTCCCACAACATAGGAACTTCATACACTTAATTAATCTGCGTAGTAGTTAATCAAGTTTCATATTCTCCTTCAGCCACCATAATTAATCTGCAGATTAGCAAGATATATGCTGATATATCACCATTTATTTATCCCAAAATGAGCCAAGAACAGTCAAGAAAAAGTGAATCCGAACAATCAGAAGTAAATCAAAACGAGAAAGGTGGCACTCTTGACCAAGGAGATCTGAATAATGCTAGCAGCAAAAAGGAAAATAGCGCCGCGGTACACAATTTTTTCTTGAATTTACACACACACACATACATATAATTTTTATATTCTCTAGTTGAAATAATATTTACTTGTACTTTACTATATATGTACCCTTTATAGTACACAAATTGAAGTAAAAAACATATCATAAAATTTGATTTTCGTATTATCATACCCAAAAAATAGAAAGAAAGATATATCAGCGAATTTGCCCATAATTTACATTGAATAAAAAAGATTAAAATAATTCTTTTATTTGGAATAGAACAAGTATATTCTTATATTTTTTTCAAAGAGTGTATATTTTATAAAATGACAAAATTTTGTAAGCTCAAGAAAATTCAAAATTTTCATGGTAGCCTAGGTCCCCTTGCCCCTATAGTAGCTCCGTCCCTACTCACATAGTACTGTTAATTATATTAGTTATTGTTTTTAGAAGTTAAATAAATTATTTTAATTTAAAAATTAAAATATCTTAAATTAGCTTTGAAAAATTTGATCACATGTTTTAGAATGGAGATAGTATCATGTTATTTCGAAATAAGTTAAAAGCATATTGTAATCTCTCTCACTATTTTATGAAATCCACATTACTTTGTTTAAATATTAGTTAGGAATGTAACTATAACCTCTTTATTACTAGGATGATTGGTACCTCTAAAATTTGATGCTTCCTCCCTATAAAAATGAGTTCCGTTTGATTTTGTTAGCTTCCCTTTTGCATATGAAGGGTTATTATTCTGGAACACACTACACAAAATTTTCAATATACACTTTAGAAAAAGAAAAAGAAAAAGAAAAAATTATATTATAAAAAAGGTCATTGACAAACCAATGGATTATAGATTTATAGCACCAATTAATTGATGCATCATTCTTGATCATTCGGGTAATGCTGTGTATAAATTATGCACAAACAGTTGTGTACAAACGCAATTATTTATGTATTAAATAGTAAAAATGATGTAAAAAGTTAGTAAACCTTATTATTAATATTTTAAATGGTAGAACTCACATATTATTAATATTTTGATTGAATGACAATTATGTTCCTTCAAGTTGACACTCACTTTTAAAGTCGTCCCTAAAGTTCATTTTTCATCAATAATACCCTTAAAGTGACATTTTTTTGGTGTTTATGTTACTCCTACCGATTTGACACCAATCCAAGCCATTTTGACCAAATTTTAACCCAACTCGACCCAGTTTGACCTAACCCCAATTTTTAATATTTTAAAATAAAAAAATTAAAATAATAATTATATTTAAAATTTGAAAATAAAATATTTTTTTAAAATAATTACTATTTTAATGTTTTAAAATAATTATTATTTTTAATGTTTTAAAATAAAATATTATTTTAAAATAATTTTCAAATAATAATTATATTTAATAATTTAAAAATAAAATAATTTTTAAAAATAATTTTCAAATAATAATTATATTTAATAATTTAAAACAAAATAACTTTTAAAAATAATTTGAAAATAACTATTATTTTTAATATTTTAAAATAAAAATTATTTGTTATATTTTAAAAAAATAAAATATTATTTATAAAAAGTTATAAAAATTTATATTATTTTAAGGAAAAATATTAGAAATTTTATTTTTTTCAAAAATGAGTAATGTTTCATAAAATATAGATTCAAAAAAATTAAATAAGAAAATAAAAAAATTTTTTTTTAAAAAAAATTATATATTTTTTTTTTTTTTTTTATGTAAAACTTTATTTTCAGAAAAAAAAGTTAATATCTTTAGCATTATTTTATGTATTCTTAATATTAGAATTTTAAAAACAAAAAACAAAAATAGAAATTAAAATACAAAAAAGCAAAAAACAGTAAAATATAAAAAAAACTGATTCAATTTTTTTAAAAAAATAAATTCAAAAGTTTTAAAAAATAATTATTATTTTCAGGAAAAAATTTTGGATTTTTTTTATTTTTTTAAAATGAGTAAAGTTTTATAAAATATATATTCAAAAAATAAAACTTTATTTTCATAAAACAAAAATAATTTTTTTGTAAAGGTGTAAATTTTCAAAAAATAATTAAGATTTAAAAAGTTTAACTTTACTTTTTGAACTTATATTTTATGAAAATTTACTCATTTTTTGGAAAAATTAAAGTTTCTAATATTTTTTCTTACAATAATAATTATTTTAAAACTTTTTTAAAATAATATTTTATTTTAATTATTAAAATATTAATTATTTGAAAAAGAATATTTTATTTTAAAATATTAAAATAATTATTATTTTCAAAATATTTTATATTAAAATATTAAATTAAATTATTATTTAATATTTTTACAAAAAATAATTTTTTAAAAATATTAAAAATAATACTTATTTTAAAAAAATATTTTATTTTAAAATATTAAATATAATTATTTTTTAAAATTATTTTTAAAATATATTTTTCTTTTAAAATATTAAAAATAACTATTTTAAAATATTAAAATTAATTATTTTATTTTAAAATATTAAAAACTGGGTTTGAGTTAAATTGGGTCGGGTTGGGTCAAAATGGGTTGGGTTGGGGTCAAATCGGGTAGAAGGAGCAGATTCGCTAAAAAATATCACTTTAAAGACTTAATTGACGACAAATGAACTTTAGAAACGATATTAAAAGTGAGTGACAACTTAGAAGGATAGAAATGCTATTCAATCTTATTTTTTTATTTTGTTCGTTGCACATAAAATACTCTTTTCAACTTAAGTGCATGCTAAAATATATTTTTAAAGATTGGATTCAAATGTTTGTATATAGTATTATATTATATTGATTGGAAAGATGTACTATTTATTATAAAATGATGAGGATGCTATGTACTTGAAGGTTGTTGAGCAAAATACCAAAGCATCTCCATTGACACCAGAAAAAATATATGAAGGATCAAACATTGATATAACCATTGGTGAAGCACTTGAAGCAACAGCCTTAACATCAGGAAACAGGCCAGTAGATTACAGTGATGCAGCTGCCATACAGGCTGCAGAAGTCAGAGCAACAGGCCGGACCAACATTGTTCCCGGCGGTGTTGCCGCTGCAGCTCAATCAGCAGCAACTAGAAATGCTCGGATCACACGAGACGAGGAGAAAACAAAATTGAGTGAGATTCTCGCGGTAAGTTTTCGTTCCTAATTGTCACAATTAATTAAACTAATTAAAGTTAAATATGAGTCCCTTTTTTTTTTTTTTTGTAAATTTAAGTCAAATATTTTGTTTTGTAAATTAAGTACGAGTCCGTTTCAGATGATTTATTTAACAAAATAAGTTGAGTTCTAGTATAGGGTCATATTCTTTGTTTTTGTTTTTAGTATAAGAGACAGTTAACCATGTTTTGTCAAGCGAATTTATGTTGTGTCAAATTATCAAGTATTATACATATTGGTCAATATTAACACTATTCATTAAGTAATTAATCATGTCAATATACTTAAATTTGGCACTAACTTGTTTATTATTCCGGATGCATCAACCAATTTAATCCATTTATATATTAGACAAAGTACTGCAAATACTTTTTATTAATTAATTAATAACAAAATTTCTTCGACCCATATTTAACAAAATACAAGATGACATGCGTACTTAAATTATTTAGAAATTTAATATTTGTATATTTAATGTAAATTATAGTATCGAAATACACTTATATTATAATCATTATAAAATTATTTTAAAATATGTGTTGAATTATTTATAATAAAATTTAAATTGCCTGTCAACCTATTTATATTGTGTCCAGCTTATTTAAATTTAAGTTTAAAGCTACCGTAACAGTATAAAATTTATTTATAATGATTAATGAACACTAGAGTTCTTATATTATTGTGTCAAGTCACAAGTTTTCATATATCCTTCATAATCGCACTCTCCGTCAAACTTTAATTGTTTTAATTGATTTTTTAAAATCAAATTGACTAATTTTAAAATTAATAATTGAACAAATATAATACAAACTTTGAAATCAAATAAATTCACTTTGATAGTATATTTTATGTAATTTCTTATAATAATAATTTTGTGTTTATATATAATAAATTTAAGAATAATTTTTTTTTTTAAATATAATTAATTTAATCATAAAAAAAGTAAAATTGAAGAAAAAGAAAGTATTTAACTAAGTGTCACGTATCAAACTCTAGCTATAAGGTAGTTTGAACATTTCACCAGCAAGGCCAAGACCTTATATTATAGAGTAGTACTATGCTCATTAATGGAGCTAATCATACAGACCCGTAAAAAAGAGAAAAAAGAGTTATAAATTGATTATAATCCTTGTCGTTATACTTATTTTTAAATTTCTCTTAATATACATTCAACAACAAAAAATTTATATTCAACGATATAATAAAATTCATCGAAAGTAATTAGTGATAAAATAAAATTTAATATAAATAATTATGTCTTTAGTACTGTCAAAAAATACAATATATATTGCTAAATATGTATCGAAAAAAATTAAAAGATAAATATAAAGGAAGGGATTCTAATGGAATCACCAACTCTTAAGTGAGATCAGTAATTCACCCTATTCTTGTTCACATATACTTTTCTTCGACTTCATTCCTACTTTATAGGCCATGTTTTGAGGGACTAATATTATTAGAACAAAGATTGTGGTAGAAAAATAAAATTGTTGCTTAGTGTATTAAATTTGTTAAAAAGATTGTAAAAATATAGTTAAATTTATATTTGCTCTGACAATATATTTTTTACTCTAACTACAGCGCCACTTATTTTGCAATCATGTTTATCTATTCCAAATACTTTTACATGAAGTTTCAGTTTTAAGCTATCCTGAATTAGGGGCTATACAAATGTAGACACTGCCATATCCCGTATTCATGTTTTTATCACTATAAGATTTAATTACATTAATCTTTGGTAGGACGCGACTGCAAAGTTACCATCAGATAAACCAGTAACACGTCGAGATGCTGAAGGAGTTATCGGTGCAGAGTTGAGGAATGATCCAAATATTAGCACACATCCAGGAGGTGTTGCAGCATCTTTGGCTGCAGCTGCTAGGATTAACCAGAGCAAACAGACTCGAGAGAAAACCAAACAGACTCGAGAGAAAACCTAAGTTGCACCTATATATATATATACACACGCACAGTGTTTCTACTTCCAACTGTATGTTGTGGTGCCTAAATTTCTCTCTTTTAAATACTTCTATGATATGAGCAAGAGCATATATTGGATTTTTTGAGTAGCTAGCTTTTTATCATCATTAATTTTTTATGTTTACAAATTACAACCTTGTTTTGTATAATATTCAGTCTTTTTTTTGCTAAACTGTTTATATAAAATAGTTTAGCCAAGCCCAATAACTTGATCATAATGTTTTTTTTTAATTTTAAATAATGAATGCCTAATAAATCTCAGCAATTGTAGAGGATTTTTCTTCCGCAAAAAGTAACAATGATTTCACTTCTTCTGCATTACTGTATTTGTTTACTACAGGAGTAATTTTAGTAGTCAAACTTATTAAGAAAGTTACATCTAAAATAATCTCAATCTCATAGATTATTTTTTTGTCTTTGTATAATTAAATAAGAAATCAACAAGTCCAACATTAAGAACCAAAACCAAGAAAGAATTATAGGTCTAACTCCGGGTCGGGTCGGGTCGGGTCAGGTTAAACCGGATCAGGAAATAATTTTTTTTTAAAATAAAATAATAATTTAAATAATCAATAATTTAAATGATATTAAGAGATTAATTAATTAAAGATGATTACACAATTAAAACTAAAGAAGATTTAAATTGTGGAATTAATAAACGATTAAGATAATACTTATTTTAATAGCGAATTAATAAAGCTTAAACCATTTGAATAATAATGTGGTTTATGGTAAGATATTACAATAATAGTAAAGACTAATTCTAATTTGTGAATTAATAAAGTATAAACAAATTAAGATGGCATTAAATAACATCTTAATTGTGGACAATCAAAGTAATATTAAGAGTTACTAATTACTTTATTTTAGGAAGGAATGATAATGAACAATTAAATACCTTTAAAGACTATTTAAGTGTGGATAAATGAGACATAAATAGTTAGGCGTTATAAAATTATAATGGATTTCTAGATTCATATAATAGGTGTCTAGATTCATTCTTCTTATCTTTGATTATAATGATTTTGAAACTCTCATGTCCATTAAGTTATGAAACTCATGACCTTTGAGTTTTGTAACCTCCAAATATTGATGTTCTTATATCTATAAAGAATAGCATTGTAAAGTGAGTAATACACATGAAAATATAATGAGAATGCTCTCTTTCCTCTAATCATCTAATTTGTTCTTAATTTTAATAATATTTTATAACACGTTATCAGTACGAAACTCTACCCAATTTTGGAAAAGGAGTTCTCTTTAACTCACTGTAAGTATTGTTTCATTACAATTAAATTTGATATACATATAAACATTTTGTTTAACAAAAGACGCGTGAAACATTAATGATAATGGACAACTCTGAAGTTTTTGAGAATACAAATTACGTAAGTACACTACTTTTGTGATTTAGTAGTATTAGTATAAACAAATAATCATTCCAGCTCCCAATTCTCCCACTTTGAAAGTGACTAGAGAAGGGTAAATATTTTTATTGTCTTCTTATAAATTTATACTTAGTTATTTAATTTCTTACGTATTTATATATTTATATAGATGTCAAATCTTATGAATTTGAATTTGTTGTCCTTGATATATATCGAGAAAGAATTACTTGTCATGGATTCTTGATACTGATATTCATATAAAGACAACTTTGAATATATAATTAAGATTGACAAACATGCATCCCTACAGGATCATGCAAAATCAATTATTTTTACTCGTCATCATCTCCATGAAAAAAATATTGATAAAGATATGTTAGAAAAAAATATTTACTATATTTCATGCCTCGAATATGCTCCCGCAGTAGCAAAATTGTTAATGTAAGTTCATAATATATTCCCTGAAGCGATAAAGGAAATTATATTCCTAGAAGTGATATCATTTCTTCTAGTGGCTGAACAAATAATGAGTTTTTGCTAAAAAATTATCAATCTCGTTCGACCGGTTCTACTCCATTCCTTGAAGTGAATGGAACCTCATTTGATAAACATAGAGGAAATTATGGTTGTGGTCGTGGGCGTGAAAGGAACACTCAATATAGAAAAGAGAATGTACATGTTGTACTTCTAAACATTTGGTAGATTTGTACCATGCCTCCATAAAAGAAAAAAAAAGAAGGTAATTGAAACAAATATTTAACGATTATAATGATCTTGAAGATCACATGAATTATTTTGACTTTCCAAATAGAGTGTATATAACTCATTTTGATGTCTCTGATTTTCTTAAGGATGTATATGGAAATGTTCATACCAATCAATTATTTTTATTATAGTAAGTATTTTTATTTTGATATGTTTTATTTATGTTTTAAGTAATAATTGTTTAATTTATGTTTTACATATATGAAGATGTATGGGCCAGAAGCTCATCAAACTTAATTAAGGGTTTTAAAAGAGCGATTATTCATCAAACTTAATTGATGTCTCTGGAAGAGCGATTATAATGTTACCAAATTAAGGGCACAAAATTTTGTATTGATGATACTTTGTATTTTTCTGAAGCAAGTAGAAATTTGCTCAGTTCTAAGAATATACTTTATAATGGTTATCATATTAAAACCAATAACGAAGGCAGTGAAGAGTTTTGTTTATATATGTTACTTCAATAGTATCGGCCAGAAGCTCATATTAGAAAAACTATATATTTTCTCTTATGAGATATATTATACTACAATGAGAACAATTGAAAAAAATGTTGCAATACACCAGAAGTGTGTTATACACTAGAAGTGTTTAGATCCAAAGGTTTTTATGATTTGGCATGATCGTATTGATCATCCAGGATCAATAATGATTCGTCGAATTATTGAAAACTCCCATGAACATCCCTTAAAGAACCAAAAGATTCCTTTACCTGTTGATTATATCAAAGTAAATTAATTACCAAACCATCACATTTAAAGATTGTTATTGAGTGTTCATATTTCTTGGAAAGAATTCAAGGTGATCTATTTGAACCAATATGTTAGTTCCCAAAGCGGTAGGCCACTGGCCAGTCAACGGTATGACGCCCAGGCCCAAAAAGTCGAGGAAGGCCCAATTTTTTTAAAAAATTATGTATATATGTGTATAAAAAAATAAAAAACTAAAAAACTAAAAAAATAATTATAAAATATAATATAAAACAAATCAATAAATATGAAGAATCAAAATATACTCTTAGCCACAAAAAGAAGGAAAAACTCTTCGACCCTCTCAGTTCATAAGGCAACGCAAGTAATTTTTTTTTTCGATGATTCTCCTTTTCTCCAACAAAGTTGGAAAATAAATCATCCACCATTTGAGACCAAAGGCCTTTTTTTGAAGGTAATTTTTTTTAAGATACATATAGAATCTAGATACAGTAAAACCTCTATTTACTAAATAGAGGTATTGGTACAAAATATTTTTCGAACCCCAAAAATATCCACTTTAATAAAAATATAGATTTTATAACAAAAATTAAAAAAAAAACATAAATTATTTAGATTTTCAAACTAGGAAAATGTAGTTTTTTTTATAGGAAATATAGTTTTTTATAGGAAAATGTGGTCCTTTATAGGAAATGTAGTCTTTTATAAGAAAATGTAGTTTTTATATGAAATGTAGTCTTTTATAAAAAATGTAGTCTTTTAAAATTAATATTGTCTCTCATATATATATATATATATATATAATTCTTACTATATAGAGGTATAGTTTCTCAATACGGGACTTAAAAAGTCTATAACATATTACAATTTAGAGGTTATTCCTATTTATAATAAAAGCCCAAATTGGGACCAAATTTTTTATAATATTGTAGAGGTTATTCTTATATAGTAGTATTCTTAAATAGGGGTTTTCTTGTATATAAATTTTGTAAATTGTAATATATATTTTTGTTAACTTTTCTTATTTATTATTTAATTCAATGAAAACTGGTTTGAAATTCTTGTTCTTCGCTTTTTAATATATTGATGTTTACAATTCGGTACTCTTTTTCCCTTTGTTTGGATTTTGTCCCATTAGATTTTCCCCAAACAAATTTTTTAACGAGGCCCCAAAGTGTTATTACTTATCTTTTGTAAATTCTTATAATTTTAATAAAATTAGTTGATAATTTATTTATTTTTTTGTTTAATTTATATAAAGGGGGGCACACTTAAATTTTTTTACCCCGGGCCTTACAAAATCCAGGAATCCATTTCTGCCTTAAAGGCACAATAGTTATCTAGAAGGGGGGGGGGGGGGTGAATAAATATTTTAAAATTTTCTTTTACAAAATACTTTTCAGATTTGTTAATGATTTAATCACAGTGGAATTTGAGATTTGTTTGTTTCCCTTTAAGATAAACCGAGTTAATAGGTGATAAGTAGTTATGACAAATATAGCAGTTGTAGCAAGAATATAAGAGACACAATGTTTTTAAGTGGTTCAGAGCACTCAAGGCTCCTAGTCCACTCTTTTACTCCTTGAGTAGGAAATCCAGTAGTCTTGGAACTTCTTAGTCCACTTATATTCCTTCAAGACTAGCAGTCTTAGAACTTCTTAGTTCACTTAGAACTCTTCAAGTCCAGTAGACTTGGAACTTCTTAGTTCACTTAGAACTCTTCAAGTCCAACAAAATTGAAACTTCTTACTTCACTTAATGATAGTTGAGTTCTTGAGTGGTGCTACTCAGTTGCCATTAAGCTCATGTTCGAAAGAATTGAGTAGCTGAGCAAACTTTCTTTACAGATCCTAGAGTTTGGCATTTGAGTGTTCTTCAGCTTTTCATTGTGTACTTGCTTACTTTTTGCATCTGATTTATAAATATAAGGTGCCTTTAAAATATGTTCATTTGAAGGCATTCGTTGAAGCATTAATTGTATTTGACATTTTTGAGAACTGATGGTGACTTCTTGAAAATCTTATGTCCAAATTGTCATTGCCCATCGACCTGATGGTATCTATATCTCACCTAACACCTAAAAAGGTGTTTTCAGCTGACATGTAGTACTGTCCTTATCTTCTTCAATACGTTTCTTTGTTATATACTAAGGATGAGTGTAAGGTCATTGGGATTCCCGAGAGTCTCAACGTCTGTAATCCTTTCCACATTTGTTGTAATTTATTCTTCAACAAATGGACAAAGCTCGATGCTTCTAATGCAAACAGATGATGCACTACGATTATGATCGTTATGTCTTGTCACATTCGTGCTTGATCTGGACTGATAGAGGAGAACACTGTGATTTTTCTTAAGCACTGGTAGATTACGATCTTTGCTTGCTTAATTTACAGACTCTACGCTTTCGAGAACAGACTACGATTCTTGATTTTGCTCGGCAGGCATTTGGACCTCTCTACGATACTGGTAGAGGCCCTCCAAAGCAGACATACTATGATTCTCGATACTCTACGATTCTGTCTTGGCTTCTACAATCTATTGGCTGGCTCGACAGACTACGATTCTATTGATGCATATCTATTACATCTCAAAATAGATCATCATAATAGCCTTGATAATTTTTTCTATACATTCATTTACAGAATGATAAATATAAAGCACAGATCAACCTAACAATTTTGATCTATCATCTAAGTCCTTGTGCATATGTTCCTTGAAGGACTTTACATATAAGCATGATTATTTACTTTCAACATCAAATTTAAATATATAATACCCAACAATCTCTCCCTATTTTATGTTGACATAACCAAGGAGATTTGTATCATACTCATTAATTTCTAAATGCAGTTACTGGAAAGTAAATATGACTTAGTGTTTCAGTGAGCAGCTGAAATCTCTAAAGAATAAGCATGAATTTATTTATGTTTGAAAAGACAGATATTATAATAAAGCATGGTTACATCAATAAGAAATAAATTTCAACTTATCTCTATTTCTTCTACCTTTTGCTTCTTAGAGGATTGACATGCTCTGCAGCTCTCCTTCTTCTGCTAGCTTCATCTCTCTATGCAATATCTTTCATCTCGCTTTGACTTAGCCATTCTCCATGACCATGTCTGTTCATAAATGCAGGATCTCCAACTGGCATATTTAGGCTAGTAGTGGTTACTCCTTGTGAACTAGGAGATGGCCCTCGACTCCTTAGCGGTTGCGCCATTAGAATTGGTTGGCACTGCTGTTGTTCGGATCGTGGAGTTTGATAGCGAGGTTATCTTGTGGGAGGACTCCTTGAGGATTGAGCAATTTATTTTCCTTTTCCTTTGCCTTTCTCTCCTTCCCCTTTATTCTCTCCCTTTATGTCAGCATCAAGGGTTCAAATGTCTTCAGACAGACGATACATGCCTTGGACAAGTTCGTGGAGTTGATTCCTGGATTGAGCAATGTCTTCATGATTTTCTTTAACTAGAGAGTCAATTTGAGTGTTGTGCTTTTGTAGAATGGCCAAGACAATGTCTGTTTGTTGTATCTGATTCATAGAGTAATCTTTGAATTCCTTAATGGAAGATCGTAGGCTTGAGAGGCTTTCCATAACAAGTTTGTTTTGAGTTTCCTAAGTCTTCTGCATAAGGATAACTGCTTCCTTGTGCTTCCTGGAATACTGAAAGTGAATTTAATCCCTTTCGTTAATGTTGTGGATCATTTCCTTGATGATCTCCCTGAGCTTATTTGTGAGCTCAGAGCTCAAATTACTGGGAAGGGTGTTGGCAACATCTATCAAGTGGTTCAGCCTTGTATGAACAACCACATAGTGAGTTTTAAGATCTTCTTGAATATCTGTAGTCACTTTCTGTGATGCATTAGACATCTCATATTTGGTAGGAAGATCTAAGAGAAGCTCAAGAATTTGCTGAGTATCTAGAGGGGAGGCTCTTGTGTTTTGATGTTGCAGATTGGAGAGAGCAAGAGCAAGATTAAAATAATTATTGGTTAACGAGGAAGGAATATCTGAAGGAGGTGTAGGTATGTGAGTTTGAGTTATGGGAGGAGGTGCTGGTTGAGTGGGTGACTCTACGATTTGAGTAGGATTGATATTCGTAGAGTGAGATATGGTGGGAGACTGTATCAATATAAAATTAGGCATATTTGGTTCATCAATTATAGAATGTTGGGATTCTATAGCTGGAAATTGGTTTAGTGGATGAAGTATCACTTCCAACCATCTTGACAATTCGTAGAATTGGTTGAAGTTTGATGGAGGGCAGTGACTAACTTTGAAAGGGATGAGAATTGATTGTACCTTACGCCCAGTTTCTGTAGAAAGATGGTTAGTTATTAGCTTCTGAGAAAACATAAGGTTGCCTGGAAATCCATGAGCAAGCACTGAGATTGATGGATAAGCTTTGAAAGTCCAGAACATGTGATCCCAGGAGTTGAGAATTTGGGCTCTCTGATAGGGTATCTTTGGGAAGTAGGAGAATAGCTGATTGTAGTTGGCTCTCCTATATCCATCCCAGCCCACTGCAATAATCTCAACTTCATCATCTTCGTATTCTTCTCGATCTTTGTTTTCTTCATTTGAAATTTCCACTACTTCAAACATCTCTTCATACCTTGTCTGATCTTCACCCTTTTCTACTTCCATAGCTTTTACACCTTTGATCTCCCTATCCTCTTGTATCTCCCCCTCAGCTGTAGCTTTTTTTGGCATAGGAACTTCGAGAGTCTCCCCCTCAATCTGATCACTCATTTGTTTTTCAGGTAGCTCCCCCTTAGCTGGAGCATTTTCTAGTGCAGGAACTCCAGGAAGCTCCTTTTCTGTAGCTATTTTCCTTTCTTCTTCCTTCAAGACTTTCTCATTTTCAAGAACACATTTCTTAACAAGCTTTCTTCTTGTTTTTTTGGGCTGAGCTTCAGCCTTGGTTCTTTCTTTAGCTTCAGCTCTGACGGTTGGCTCAGGCTGAGACTTAGCTATAGTATCCACTTCTGAAGTGGTGGTAGGTCTGGACTTTATGATCGGTAGTGACTCTATGATCGAATGGAGTGAAGACTTCTTTGTTTTGTGACTGCGTTTTCCCTTCTTAAGTAGTTGAGAGATGGTGGCTCTGTCTTCTTCCTCTTCAGACTGTTGCTCCTTCCTCTTCATTTCCTTTAGAATTTTAGTGCCCAAACTCTCTTGGGGCGCATCAGTGGTTGAGCCTTGAGGCTCTTCTGTTGCTTGAACTTTCATTTTCTTCTTCCCCATGCTCTTTTTGATCAAAGCAATGGGTTCTTCTTGGTTAATTTCTTCTTTTTTATTAGCTTCCTTCACAACCGACATGTTTTCTGGCAGTTCAGACAACTTTGCTTCACCAGTTCTTCCACTAGATTCAGACATCATTTTGACATTTTTTGCAGGGTTTCTTTTCTAGTTTTAAAATAACTACTGGGTCATTCTTCTGTTGGGGTTGATGGGTTCCCCTTCATTGTCCCCAATTTTGTCTCCCAAAGCAGATTGCCGAATTATGCTTATGAACCTCCCACACACATTTTTCTAGAGCTATTTGTCTTCTTGGAGCTGAGCATCCACTTCCCGATCCAATCTATGAGCATAACCCCATAGTTGACTTGAATTCTAAAGCAGATTGTTGTCACAAGCTTTAGTTGAACTTCATTTACAGAATCATGGCCAGAGCTTTTGCAGCATATGCACTTCCGAACAATGTCAGCCAGAAATTCATACTTCTGGGGAAACTCTTTCTTCTTGTACCTCTTGACGTTCTGAAACTTCGTGTGGTGCATCTTCTTCAGACCTTCATAGAAATCGATGACATCCATAGATACGAGTCCCTTTGATTTGAAACCTAGGGCTAGGTTTATATCTTCAGCTTTGAGTTTAATTTGTTCCCCCTTGACCTTTGTAGTGAGAATGTCATTCTGAAAGACTCCATTGCTGTAGAACTCTTTCACCAGCTTCGGGTAGATCCTTGTGCTGGTTCTCAGAGCTTCTTCAAGACCAGCTTTCTTCAGAAGAGATAGAATCTTGCGGAACTGAGGATCAACTGTCTTGAATTCGTCAAAGCAGAGTTGGTAACCAGATATAACATTGGAAGCAGCCATTGATTTTCTTGAATTGAGGTTGGTTGATCACTCTAAAATCTAGGGTTTCTGTTGATAGAGAGAGAGGAGTGAGTTTTTTGAAATTCTTAGATGAATTTTTATAAAGCTTTTTCAAACTGTAATTGTAATTTCCCTCCTCACGATCTACATAGTGGGGCACGTGTCGAGTTCTGTCGGGCTCCACAATTTTAAATAATGTGGAAAATACTGATCTGCCCTTAGCTCCCCCTGAGCTAGTGTATCCTTTGGGAAGACTACGATCATCGAGGCTCTACGATTGTTGAGTTCACTGCTGATTCTACTCTACCATCATTGTCTGTCCTAGTCCTTGTGATGAACTCTGACTTAGCATTCCTTTTGGGTTAAGGTAGCTCAGGAAGGGCAAACCTCTTAGACTGGACTAAGGGTCAGGTTTGTCCCTGTGGCGCTTATTAGAAGGGTTGCTTGTATTTGATAGGAATGTTATCATCATACGATACTTCTCTGTCACATCGAGACTGCTCTACGATCTTGGTTTCTCTTTAGTCATCTCTACGGTTTTATCATAGCCTTTTTATCTGCATGGTTAGCACAAATTAGAGCATAGAGTTTGTGACGCCCCCAAATTTAGACCACACTTGTCTCAAATTTGGTTGTCACGTACTAACTCTAATAACATACTAAAATCATCACAACGAAATAATAGAATAAATTACATTGTTATAATATAATTATTCTCGTCCCAAGGGTTCGTAACTTAAATATCTCTTACATACCTTAAACATAGTTTAGACATAACTAATACATAATACAATATTTCTTAACATAATCATAATGTTTCAAATTAAACAAATACGAAGCTACTCTGTAGCTTTGCCCTTGCCCTTATCAATGCCCAAGGGTCCGCCTTGCTCTGTCTTAACTGAAATGTTTTTAGGGAAAGCAAGAATGAGTAACAAGTTTTCCCAGCAAATAATATAGAAATAAGGGTGCTCAATATAGTTTTAGTTTCTCAAGGGTATAACAAGAATGATAGTTCAAAGATAGCAAGAAGTATCAATGGTTCTCATTAATAGTCGCTAAGGACAGAAAATATCAACAAGATTCAATAGTTAATCAATTCAAAATTTTAAAGTAATGAATACTGAGTAGTCACTAAGGACTATGAACTTCTCCTAGAATTAACAGTAATAAACTGATAATTCTACAAAACGAGTACAACAGGTGATTAGCCTAAAGTACCATATGTCATGCATAACATTTAATCATTCTCACGTGCGCACGTCGGTTTCCCAAAAAATATATAATTCCCCTACCAAGAGGGTTGTTCATCTCAGTTATAAGAGTCCGCACCAAGTTAATTTAGTTTTGATAGCTTTTGATCATATACCGATAGTCTAACCGAATCAATGACTTAGACAACTTTCTTTTAAAATATGCACATGAGCAATTATCATCCAATATCAAGGTTCGAAAATAATTTCATTTCTAAACTATGAAGTATTAAGTCATGAGATATGAATCATACTTTCAAGGATTTACTTGTACAAACAATAATAGTACAAGCTCAAGTAATGCTCAATAAAGAGTAGGGTTCGAATACTTGCATTAATTATACGAATCAAATGAAATTCGAGAACTTGTACAAAATCCAAAGTTGTGTAAGTTAGCAAACTTGCCTCAAGCGTAGTTTAACAAAGTATAGCTTATCAACACTCTTTAAATCCTAACATAATATAGTTACGCGTATAGGATATTCATTAGTTACGTATACTCATACATGATATGTAAGTTTAAACGCATATATAAACATTCAACTTAGTTGTATACTCTTCACATACTTCATCACATACCTTGCGTACTTATAGCACAAAATCAGTTTATTAGACACCATGAAGTCAAATAATATAGTTTCTAATCATTGCTTTATAGTTTGCAAACATCTTTTGGACTTAACATTTGAAAGTTTATAATCACTCATTAAACATTCAATTTTATCATTTACAGCTGCGCTGCTCCTGGTGTAAACCAAGACTGCTAAACTGAAGCCAGGCTAGACTTGCACATTCAATCACAATTAGAATAACACTTACATAATTATACATGACGTGATATTTATTAATAGGTTTGGTCTCTTTTATAACTTGTTCTTTACATGATTTTCCAAATCTCACAAAATCAAGACTTCACATGTTGATTTAACAATGTCTTTCATATTTAGTCGTTATATTCATTCAATGAGATTAATAAGTCCCAATTGAACATGCTTACATTATCTTGGTCATGTATGTCAAGTTGTGGAGTCCTACTTTATTTATGCTTACTCTAAACCACACTTAACTATTTTACGATGCATATGACTAACTGGCATACATGTCAATCATGTTTTTATGCATATTCATATCTTAACATGATAGTCTCAATCCTCAGAAATACATGCAAGGTCGTCATCAACCAATTAGTTTCGCCAAGCTCTTAAGTTTCTTTAAGAACACATATAAATCAAGCTATGCAACCTATTACAAGCAAGGCAACTTTAGACCATGCTACATACTCATTTGTGAACATACTCAAAATCAGAACTTAAAGGCACAATGTGCATAATGCTTTGTTTTTGCAAAACTTCAAGTTTTCCTTTGGAAAATCATTAAACCAACTAGTAAAACTCCTTTAAGCATGCAAGATGAGTTCACAAAGTCTAAATCATGCTTTCATAATCACATCATAGATCACATAAGCATGTTTTGAAGTTTAAAACTTAGTGTACACTTAGCTATTATGGTCTTTTACCTGCATTTTCTTTTTAAATCATGCTTGAATATACTATACCATCTTCAACCATGTAAACTAACATATTGGTCACATACCGACATATCAGAACTTGACATGTAGGGGCTTAAGGTCAGATTATACATTTCTTCATGTTCATAAATTTTAGTTTCCCATTTGTTAAGTTTTCTTTGAATACATACTAAACCAAGCTAAAATAACGTACCATGTTCATAACAACATCTGTTCACGTGTTAAGTTCATTTATATACATATTCAAACTTAAGTAGCATGCTCATGACATCTTAAGGAATTAACAGTAGTAACTGTGATAGGCAACCCGCACGGTGAAGGACTATGGAAATGGCGCGGTCGTGCAATGGCAAAGATATGGCTCTGCTTCTGCAGAACCTCAATCACAAGTATTGTCAAACATCTTCTGCTACGACACAAACTACTTCTAGACATGCATACATACTTAAATAACACAATGGCAATTATCTCCCACCAATTAACATAGAACTCATGTAAATGCTAAGAATTTGACAAAATCCAACTAAGAACAAAAGTTAAAATTTTTATACCTCTTGAAGCTTGAATTGAATTCCCTCACTCCTCTGATTATACACCCTCACTCCTCAACACTCACACTCTACAGGTATACTTATTAGACAATTTAAACAACAGAAAAATGAAGAAGGTGGCTTCCATTTATAGAGAATGGATTGTCCTATTCATGGTCTTGCACTATGGTTTAATTTAGTGGAGAATGGAAGGAAACAATGGTTATAGAGGAGTTGGCCAACCACCATTTCATAGCCATCATCACAACACATTGCTAGCTTCATCATCTTCTTCTTAGCCTTTTGGTTTTGCTGAGCTTTATGCAACAGTAGGGAGACCATTGGCCTAATACTCGGCTAATAACTGAGACTTTTAATTTGGGACAAGGCTTAAATCTCAGCAACTGTATTATATAATGCTTAGTTTGGTTCTTTGAACTCCCAAAATATAATTTTAATGTGTTAATGCTACTACATAATGAAAAGTTAGGGATTATTTATGTATCCACATCATATAATCCATGTACATTAGTCCAGTCTAATTAATATTTATAACATATATGTACTCCTTTTAATTGGCCACTAATAATTCAATATCTTCTTAAAACTTTATTATTCCAAATAGACTCACTTATTGAAATAATTAGTAATTCTTTGATATAGTACATCTTCAATGTTCCCACACATACTTATTTTCAGATACGCATTATTTACATAACTTATAATTCTTCCATCTTACTATATAGTTTCTATTTATTATATAGTTATCTTAAAGTGTCACATTTCACTTTCTTTTAATTATAGGAACTATATCTTATCACATATCCTGCACACATCAATTAAATGAATAATATAATTCTAATTATGTAAATTACTTTGTTCATTCGTATTTTATTGTTCACAATAATAATTAATTAATAATATAATATTGATTAATCAATCACTTCTTAATTCATCCATTCAAATTTCCATTCTCATGCCACACAAGGCATTTCACAATTCTCATCATCAAATCCACATTTCTTAATTCTTATAAATTCAATTTAAATTAATTGAATTAGTCATTTTACAACACATCAATATTTATATTCAAATAATATTCCTTTTCTCACTAATATTATTATTAATATTTATTCATGAAATTCACGGTTCTTACACCCCCCCTTATAAAAATTATGTCCTCGAAATTGGTACAAGGTTACACAAACAAATGGGGATAATCCCTTCACATCTTATCTTCTAATTCCCACGTGGCCTCCTCGGCGTCGTGGTTTCGCCAAAGTACTTTTACAGACGATATAATTTTATTTCTTAATATCTGTTATTTCCTATCTAATATCTGGACATGAATTTCTTCATACGCTAGATTCTTCTCCACTTGGATGGGCTCGTAAGAAATCACGTGTTTGTAGTCAGGCTTGTATGGACGCAACACGGATATGTGAAACACGTTATGGATGTGCTCCAACTCGGGTGGTAATGCAACTTTGTACTCCACTTCGCCCACTCGCTTCAATATCTCGAATGGTCCTATGAACCTCGGACTCAATTTTCCTTTCTTACCGAATCGTATTTTTCTTTTTCAGGGAGATACTTTTAAGAAAACATGACTTTCGACTTCAAAGTCGCGGTCCTGACGATGCAAGTCTCCTTATTTCTTCTGGAGATCTTGTGCAGCTACTAATCTAGCTCTTATAAATGTCACCACATCTGGGGTTTGTTGAACTAATTCTGGCCCTAGCATCTTTCGCTCTCCGACTTCATCCTAACACAACGGTGTTCTACACTTCTTCCCATAAAGAGCCTTGTACGGTGGCATGCCTATACTTGTGACGCCCCCAAAATAGGTCCAATCCACCCAACCAATTCCGAGTCGCCAAATACAAGGTACAGAAACTACTACAACTTCATTAATACAATTGTCGTGCAAAATATGACAACACATAAACTGTGAGTTTAAATACAAATATTATCTTCTAGACAATATCCACACTCAAATAAAGTTCTCATTACAATTATTGATACACTATTTTACAAAATAGTGAGGACTATTAAAACAACTATCTTGAACCATCATTCCACACCCCGACTAGTTCCTGCTATAATCTCGCTTCCTGAGAAGAAAATTGGAACAAAAAGAAAAAGGGTGAGCTCAACTAGCCCAGTAAAGGATATTATAACTAAGATAATGTACAACAAATTATCGTTAGTCCTCAACAGGGAAAAATCTGATAGAATACAATAGACAACAAGTTTTAGATCAACAACTGCAGCGGAAACAACAATTCATTAGAAGAGTTAAGTAGAGAATGAAATCTACTATCATCTATGAATTTAAAAGTCCATCATCAATGTAAGACCCCAAATAATTAATAAATGAAATTTAATTTCCTCTAATTATTATTTTGAAATAGTAAGGGTTGATGTGATTAATGTGGATAGTTATGGGTAAAATACGCAAATATTTCAAAATAAGCAAGTGGTTATAAAATATTCATTGTTGTATTTGGGAATATTCGTTTGGTCGTGGAATATTCGTCTTTTTGAGAATATTAAATTTGCAATAGCCTTGCATGTGTGGGCCCCATAACGGAAAGCGATTGGAGGAAGAAAACGACAAATATAAGTTGTTTAAAACTAATTACGTAATTGTTACTGAATTTACCTTTGTTGGAATACCCGTGGTTAAAACACACGATGTCTGCGCATTGTTGCATAGTAGCACCTTATTGCACCAATTATTGACTCTTACGTAAGAAGGCACACTACTCAATAATGGTTACGATAATTACTTATTCGATATTTTATTGGTTCAATAATTGTTGTGTTGATATTTTATATTGTTGTTGTTTCAATAATTGTCATTACACAATATTTTTCATTATCAAAGCAATAATTCATATTATCCTAATAATATTATTAGATAACATTATTGGCAATGTCTAGAAAGTTCTATCTAAGGAGAGGTTTGGTCACCTAATTGCGCCACCAAGAAGAGAGAAATTCTTATTGAAAGCCCCTCTTTCCTGGAACTGCACGATTGTCAATATTGTGATTCTCGTAATATTATTTGTGAATAATTAATTATTGATTCATATGATGAGGAAAATATTGATTTTATGTGGATATAGATGGAGAAAAATTTTAATGTGACAATTGTTGAAAATTAAAATTTTATCTTTTTCTCGATAAAATAATTCATTTAAATATATATATATTATTATATTTTAATAATATAATAATGGTGATATTTTTACAACGAATGTGGGATATATGAGTATCTGAGGAGGAAGAGTATTTTTATTGCAATAAATGTTTAAAACATGTTAAACATGTCTTATGGACCCCATTAATTGGTCGAAATTTGATTATAGCTTTAGAAAATCGCTTGGTTTGTGGATTTGAAAAACTTTCTTCCGCAAAGTTGTAGAGAATTGAATTTCCTATAAAAACTCATGAGATTCAATTTTTCGACACAAAGGGCTATTTATTATGAATTATTGAAGTTAGGAGTTAAAATAATTGATTTTTGGAAGTTTTAATTGTTTAAAATAACAAAAACGTTTTTTATATGTTGTGAGCCTCATTAATCATATGCTAGGTGGCTGATTTCAGATTCCCAAAGGATGGCGTAGAAATTTTTTTATAAATATATTATTATATTAAATTTTCTGCTTTGGTGTTCTAAGCAATTTCCTATAAATAGGTGCTTAGGTTAGAATTGAAAATCACACCAGAAACTGAAGTTTTCTCTCTCTATATTATCGAGCGTATTCTTGTGAGTATTTTGATTATACTTTGAGTATTGCATACGGTGAAAGTTCAAGTTATAGCTTATATCCAATAATCCAGCTTAAATCTTGCTTTTCCAGGAGGTAAGGGATATTTTTTTTTTTAATGATATTATTTCTTCAATATCATTATCTTTGAAATATTGATCTGAAGTTTTATCAAATTTGGAACTTTTGGTGTCTGAGTTACTATTTACGTGATCGACCACTATTCACGTATCTGATCTTCTATTCACGAATACTTGTGACTTATTCATCGAAAAATGAAAATTTTCCTTTTCGTCCAAAATATCTATTGTGGATACTAGTTTTGATTGTATCCATGTTTTGATCATTCTTGAATTTTACACCACAATGATTATTTTTGAGGTATTTTTGGGCGTGGATAAAAAACAAAGTACGAATCCTTAATCCTTAATCCTTGTCATTTTGTTTCACTGGATTCGTTTCTTTAAAAAAAAATATTTTCATCATCCTCGGTCTTAAATGATGATATTATTGAATATCTTTGGCACATAGTGCAAAGATGATTGATTTCTGATGAATATCTTTGGCCTGTAGTGCAAAGATGAATGATTTCTGATGAATATCTTTGGCCCGTAGTGCAAAGATGAACAGGTGTTTAGATGAACATGACCAACTGGTGAATGTCCTTGGCCTGTAGTGCAAGGATGAATATATGATTCCAGATATATATTGATTGATGTTACATGGATAAAAATATTGATGATGGACTGTTAAATTCATAGATATTAGTAGATTTCATCCTCTACGTAACTCTTCTATGAATTAATATTTTCCGCTGCGAGTATTGATTTAAAACTTGTTGTCTATTGTATTCTATTAAATTTTTCCCTGTTGAAGACTAACGATAATTTGTTGTATATTATCTTAGTCATAATATTCTTTACTGGGCTAGTTGAGCTCACCCTTTTCCTTTTTGTTCCATTTTTCTTCTCAGGAGGCGAGAATGTAAGCGAGTCTACGCAGTCAAGGTATGGAATGATGGTTTTAGAGAGTTGTTTAGTAGTCCTCACCATTTTTAAAAATAATGTATCAATAATTATGATGAGGATTTATTTGTATGTGGATATTGTTTAGATGGCAATATCGTATTTAAACTCACGAGTTTCTTGTTGTAATAATAAAGTTGTAGTTGTTTACATGCACTGTATTGACAACTCGTAATGGGTGATGTATACCTATTTTGGGGTGTCACGGTTGGTATCGAGCTTAGGGATATGATCTCTGGCGAGATCGGGGAATAGAACTAGGAGGGAGAGACGAGTAAATCCTTCGCTAGTGTGTCCTACCTAAGCTTATTTGATAGTTGGTTAGTATATAGGGATATCATGTGATATATTGATTTCCTTAATTAACCCTTGTTTTATGACAGTATTTGAGAATGTCGACTGAGAATATTAACAATGGAAATGAGGCCAGTGGAGACGTCATACTCACCAACGAGGAGAACGCGTGCAACAGTGGCAATGTTCCTCCTGTGAACAACACCACTGATCAGACGATGAACGACGCAATGTTTAGAAGCTTTTTGCAGTTCATGCAAAATCAGACGAGGGAGACTCGTGTTCAAAACATAGGAGGAAATGATAGCAATTCACGGGTTGTCACAAAGAAGCGCTTCAAAGAGTTGGGACCACGAATTTAAGGGAAAGCCGAGATCCGATCATGGCGAAAACATGGGTCAAGCAAATTACCAAGATATTCGATGTCTTGGGATGCACAGAGAAAGAAGGTTCCATTCGCCACCTTTATGTTCCGTGGCGAAAGGCGACTCATCGGTGGAGTCTCTGCATGAAGCGTATCCATCCGGTACTTTTCGGCATGTCTTGGGAGACATTTCAGAAACTATTTAATGACAAATACTTTCCGAAAGTGTTCGTCATATGAAGGAAGTGGAGTTTATTAGACTGAGCGAACAACATGATTTGTGTCAAAGACGAGGCTGCGAAAGTTTGCGAGTTATCGAGTTTGCACCTCATTTGGTGGAGAATGAGGAATGTATGACGCGGATGTTTCGAGAGGTTTGAAACCCAAGATACGTCGATATCTCATCTCTCATAAATTTTCTCTCTATTCGGATGTTGTTAATGTGGCTCAATTGTTAGAAGCGAGATAACGAGTACTGGTCCAACCGAGGTACCACAATCGAGGATCATACTGGGAGATAGCGATCAACAAAACAATAATAACCAAAGGAGAAAGAAAAAGACGGACAAAAATGGTAACCACTCTGGTGGTAATCATGGCCATGAAAATAGAAGAAGCGAGTCGGGAGGAGATTTTAAAAAGAGGAGATTCAACAACGACCATGTGAAGACGACAGTGCCAGTAGCAACTGGTTCCAAGGGAGGAGAACGACCACCGGTTATATGCTATAAATGCGGGAAAGAGGGACATATCGGTCAAACCGCCCAACAGCTTCGGGTATGCTATAATTGTGGAAAGGAAGGACATATCGCTTTCGAGATTACAGCAGTAGCAAAACCTAGTTCAATGGGGACGGTGACTCAAAAGATATCCCCGAAAAAGTCAAAGTCAGCAGTTCTGGAAGAAGCGTTTGTTGTGACTGGTCAAAATGCGAGGAACCCAAACGAGGTGATCACGGGTAAGCTATTTATAAATTCTTGTGAATTTTATACTTTACTAGATACCGGTGCTACCCATTCATTTATTTCTCCTACTTGTGCTCAACGTTTAAACTTGACTCCGGAGAAATTAGACTTTGACCTATCTGTGGAAACTCAAAATCGAAAGAAACTTTCATCACATCCACTGTTTATAAATCTTGTTTGATTCAAGTTGGCACCATCACCTTACCTGTTGACCTTATCTCTTTAAAGATACTTGCTTTTGATGTGATTTTAGGGATTGATTGGTTAACTACTCATCATGCCAAAATTGATTGTTTTCGTAAGGTTGTTAGCTTTCATATTCCTAAACAACCTGTTGTACGAATTCAAGCAACTAAACCATTAAAATCAATCACTGTCATATCTAATCATAAAGCTATTCGTTTATTAAAAAATGGATGTCAAGCTTTCTTAGCCCATGTTATGGATTTGAATAAAGACACGTCAAATTTGAATAATATTCCTGTTGTTATTGACTTTCCTGACGTATTTTCTGAAGAACTTCCCGGTCTACCCCCAGAACGTGAAGTTGAATTCTTTATTGACCTTGAACATGGTACAAAGCCCATTTCTAAAACCCCATATCGAATGGCTCCTATTGAACTTCAGGAGTTAAAGGTCCAACTACAGGAGTTGTTGGACATCGGTTTCATTAAATCTAGTACATCTCCTTGGGGTGCTCTGTTTTTTATTAAGTAAAGAAGAAAGGCGGGGAGTATGTGACTTTAATATTGACTATCGGGAATTAAACCATGTCACTATCAAGAATAGGTATCCTCTACCTCGTATTGATGACTTGTTTGACCAGTTGCAAGGAGCACAATTCTTTTCAAAAATCGATCTTCGTTATGGATATCATCAGCTGAAGATTAGAACTGAGGATATTCCAAAGACTGCCTTTAGAACTCGGTACGGGCATTATGAATTCCTAGTCATGTCTTTTGGATTGACTAATGCCCCTGCGTCTTTCATGGATATGATGAACCGAGTATTCAAGGAATATTTAGATCAGTTCGTTGTTGTCTTTATTGATGACATCCTCATATATTCCAAAAGTCGTGAAGATCATGAGCACCATTTGAAGCTGGTACTACAAAGGCTTTGTGAAAATAAGTTATATGCCAAGTTAAAGAAATGCGAGTTTTGGCTTGAGGAAGTAGCATTTCTTGGGCACGTGGTGTCAAAACATGGAGTATCTATTGACCCGGCGAAGATTGAAGCAATACAAAGTTGGGAGCAACCGAAGACGGTGACTGAAGCACGTAGCTTTCTGGGTCTAGCTGGTTATTATCGGAGATTCGTGGAAGGGTTTTCTCGAATCGCTACTCCGTTAACTCAGTTGACTCGGAAGGATACAAAATTCGTTTGGAGTGAAGAATGCGAGAAGAGTTTCCAAGAGCTTAAGAGGAGACTTATTTCTAAGACTGTTCTAACAATACCATCTGGTTTGGATGGATTTGTTATCTCTGGATGCTTGAGCAAAGGGTTAGGATGTGTTCTCATGCAACATGGGAAAGTCATAGCCTTTATGCCTCGCGACAACTTAAAGAATATGAGAGGAATTATCCTACTCATGATCTAGAGTTAGCGGATCGTTTTCAAGTATAAAGATCCGGAGGCACTATCTTTATGGGGAGAAAGTGGAGATATATTCGGACCATAAAAGCCTTAAATATTTCTTCACTCAAAAAGAACTTAACATCTTGGCGTGAAGTTGGCTCGAGCTATTGAAAGACTACGACCACATATTCAATACCATCCTGGAAAGAGAACGTGGTAGGCGGCGTTGAGTAGAAGATCATATATCACGAACAAGTGCGATGATGTCAAGTATCGACAGAAACCAACTTTAATAGAAAAGTTAAGGTTGCTCAAAGCCACCGGCCGGGATGCATATGCATATGAAGAAGAAAGTACAAGAAGGTGCTATTAGGAGCGAGAATCGATGAAGATGGAATACTTGAGTCCACTCTAGACTTTGTGTTCCTAACGACTCGATTTGAAGTACAAGATTATGATGGAGGCACACAATACACCATTTGCAATCCATCCTGAAAGTACTAAAATGTATCGTGATCTTGACATACATTTTGGTGGAACAATATGAAGAGAGATTGCAAAGTTTATCACAACATGTTTAACTTGTCAACGTGTAAAGGCGGAGCATCAAGTGCCTAAGGGACCATTGCAACCACTTGAGATTCCGAAATGGAAGTGGGAACACATTACCATGGATTTCGTTCTGGGTCTTCCCACGGTTTCTCAAGGCATAAATGCTATTTGGGTTATTGTTGATAGATTAACCAAGTCTGCGCATTTCTTCTTGCCGTCGTGAGACTTATTCTCTTGAACGTCTTGCTTTAGTATGTATGTAAATGAGATTGTGAGGTTGCATGGCATGCCAAGATCTATAGTTTCGGATCGTGACCCAATATTCACTTCAAGATTTTGGGTTAGCTTGCAAAAAAGCTATGGGTGCAATTTACGATTGATTCGGCATACCATCCTCAAGCAGACGGACAATCGAGAGAGACTATTCAAACTCGGAAGATTTATTAAGACTCTGTGTCCTAGACTTCAAGGGCGCTTGGGATAAGTATTTACCATTGGTGGAATTCTCCTACAATAACAAAGATTATCGAGCAAGTATAGGTGTGGCCCCATTGAAAGCATTATATGGACGAAAATGTCGCTCTCCAGTATGTTGGGACGAGGTGGGTGAAGCAACATTGTTGGGACCCGAGTTGGTACGTATGACCACAGAAAAGATCCAAATGATTAGACAACGCATACAAACGACACAGGATCGACAAAAGAGTTATGCGGATCTTCATCGAAAGGACGTGGAGTTTAGTATAGGGGATCATGTATTGTTGCGTGTTGCCCCATGGAAGGGAGTTATAAGATTTGGGAAGAGAGGAAAGCTCAATCCACAATTTATTGGTCCATTTCAAATTCTTGATAGAAGTAGGAAATGTAGCCTATAGACTCGCTTTACCTCCAAGTATGTCTCGTGTTCATAATGTGTTTCACATATCATACTTAAGTAAATATGTGAAAGACCCGAACCACGTTATTGAGTTAGAACCGGACGAGATAGTGAAGACTTAACGTGTGATGAGGAGGTACTGTCAAGATCTTGGATAGGAAGGAGCATGTCCCTACATACGAAGGTCATACCACAAGTTAAAGTCTTGTGGAGGAACCATGCTATAAAAGAAATGACCTGGGAATTGGAAACAAAAATGAAAGCGAGGTATCCTCATCTTTTCGAAACACCAGGTACGTATGTCAATTTCGAGGACGAAATTTCATAAGGAGGGGAGGTTGTAAGACCCCAAATAATTAATAAATGAAATTTAATTTCATCTAATTATTATTTTGAAATAGTAAGGGTTGATGTGATTAATGTGGATAGTTATGGGTAAAATACATAAATATTTCAAAATAAGTAAGTGGTTATAAAATATTCATTGTTGTAACGGGAATATTCGTTTGGTGGTGGAATATTAAATGCATGTCGGGGAATATTAAATGCGACGGTAGCAAGAATGTGTGGGCCCCATAACGAAAAGCGATTGGAGGAAGAAAACGACAAATATAAGTTGTTTAAAAATAACGGCGTAATTGTTATCGTTTACACTGTTGGAATACCCGGTGGTTAAAACACATTAATACGCGTTGTTGCATAGTAGCACAGATATTGCACAATTATTGACTCTTACGTGAAGAGGCACTACTCAATAATGGTTACTGATAATTCTTTATTCAATATTTTATTGGTTCAATAATTGTTGTGTTGATATTTTATATTCTTTGTTTTTCAATAATTGTCATTACACATTATTTTTCATTATCGAAAGCAATAATTCATATTATCTCGAATAATATTATTAGATAACATTATTGCAATGTCTAGAAAGTTCTGTCTAAGGAGAGGTTTGGTCACCTAATTGCGCGCCAGTAAGGAGAAATTCTTATTGGAAAGCCCCCTCTTTCCTGGGAACTTCCTAGTTGTCAATATTGTGATTCTGTAATATTATTTGTGAATAATTAATTATTGATTCATATGATAAGGAAAATATTAATTTTATATGGATATAGATGGAGAAAAATTTTAATGTGACAATTGTTGAAAATTGAAATTTTATCTTTTTATGATAAAATAATTCATTTAAATATATATATATATTATTATATTTTAATAATATAATAATGGTGATATTTTTACAACGAATGTGGGATATATGAGTATCTGAGGAGGAAGAGTATTTTTGTTGCAATAAATGTTTAAAACATGTTAAACATATCGGTGGACCCCATTTATTGGTAAAAATTTGATTATAGCTTTGTAAAATCGCCTGGTTTGTGGATTTGAAAAACTTTCTTCTGCAAAGTTGTAGAGAATTGAATTTCTTATAAAACTTCATGAGATTCAATTTTTCCGATAAAAGGGCTATTTATTGTGAATTATTGAAGTTAGGAGTTCAAATAATTGATTTTTGGAAGTTTTAATTGTTTAAAATAACAAAAACGTTTTTTATATGTTGTGAGCCTCATTAATCACATGCTTTGGGTGGTGATTTGATTCCCAAAGGATGGCGTAGAAATTTTTTATAAATATATTATTATATTAAATTTTCTGCTTTGGTGTTCTAAGCAATTTCCTATAAATAGGTGCTTAGGTTAGAATTAAAAATCACACCAGAAACTGAAGTTTTCTCTCTCTATATTATCGAGCATATTCTTGTGAGTATTTTGAGTATACTTTGAGTATTGCTATACGGTGAAAGTTCAAGTTATAGCCTATATCCAGTATTCCAGTTAGAAGTACTGTCTTTCCGAGGTAAGGGATATTATTTTTTTCGTAATGATATTATTTCTTCAATATCATTATGCTGAAATATTGATCTGAAGTTTTTATCAAATTTGGAACTTTTGGTGTCGGAGTTACTATTTACGTATACGACACTATTCACGTATACGGTACTATTCACGAATACGGCACTATTCATCGAAAAATGAAAATTTTCCTTTTCGTCCAAAATATCTATTGTGGATACTAGTTTTGATTGTATCCATGTTTTGATCATTCTTGAATTTTACACCACTATGATTATTTTTGAGGTATTTTTGGACGTGGATAAAACAAAGTACGAATCCTTAATCCTTAATCCTTGTCATTTTGTTTCACTGGATTCGTTTCTTTAAAAAAAAATATTTTTCATCATCCTCAGTCTTAAATGATGATATTATTGAATATCTTTGGCCTGTAGTGCAAAGATGATTGATTTCTGATGAATATCTTTGGCACATGGTGCAAAAAGATGAATGATTTCGATGAATATCTTTGGCCGTAGTGAAAAGATGAGCAGTGTGTTTAGATGAACATGACCAACGGTGGTGAATGTCCTTGGCTTGTAGTGCAAGGATGAATATATGATTCGGATATATATTGATTGATGTTACATGGATAAAAATATTGATGATGGACCTTAAATTCATAGATATTAGTAGATTTCATCCTCTACGTAACTCTTCTATAAATTAATATTTTCATTGCAGTATTGATTTAAAACTTGTTGTCTATTGTATTCTATTAAATTTTTCCTGTGTTGAAGACTAACGATAATTTGTTGTATATTATCTTAGTCATAATATTCTTCTTCGGCTAGTTGAGCTCACCCTTTTCCTTTTTGTTCCATTTTTCTTCTCGGGAGGCGAGAATGTAGCGAGTGCTTAGTCGGGGTATGGAATGATGGTTTTAGAGAGTTGTTTAGTAGTCCTCACCATTTTGTAAAATAATGTATCATAATTATGATGAGGATTTATTTGTATGTGGATATTGTTTAGATGGCAATATCGTATTTAAACTCACAGTTTTCTTTGTTGTAATAATAAAGTTGTAGTTGTTTACATGCAGTGTATTGACAACTCAGAATGGGTGATGTATACCTATTTTAGGGGTGTCACAATCAATACTTTATCCCTGCAACATCAATCAATATACATCTTGAATCAAATATTCATCTTTGCACTACAGAGCCAAAGATATTAATCGATCATTATGTTCATCTCAACAAATTGCTCATCTTACGCACTACTAGGCAAAAGATATTCATCAAGAAATCATTCATCTTTGCACTACTGAGCCAAAGATATTCATAATATCATCATTTAGGACTGAGGATGATGAAAAATATATTTTAAAGAAAACGAATCCAGTGAGACAAAAGAACAAATATTAAGGATTAAATACTTCTGTTTATCCATGTTCAAAAATACTCCATAATAAACTATTGTGGAGAAGAATTCAAAAATAAAGATAAAAACATAGATCCAATCAAAGATAGGAACCATAACAGAAAATCTTGGACACAGAAAAGAAAATTTAATTTTTCTCGTGAATAGTATCGTATTCGTGAATAAATGAATAATGTAAATAAAGGCCGTGAATAGTCGTGAATCGTGAATAGTAACTCCGACACTAAAAGGTAAAAATTCCACAAGAAAAAATTATCATGCTTCGTTAATAGTACTCGTGAATAGTAACTCGTAAATAGTAACTCGTGAATAGTAACCCCGACATGAAAGGTTAATAATTTCACAAGAAAAATCTTACCAATATTCCGGCATAATGATATTGAAAGAAATAATATAATTTTTTTAAAAAAAATAACATCCTTTACCTCAAAAGAATAGTACTTCTGGCTAGAATAACAGATATAATACTTAAAGAAACTTGCACCATATAGCAACACTCAAAGTATCAAAATACTAACAAGAATACGCTCGATAATATAAAGAGAGAAGATTTCAGTTTCTGGTGTGATTTTCAATTCTAACCTAAGCACGCTATTTATAGGAAAATGATTAGAACACCAAAGCAGAAAATTTAATAAAATAATAATATTTATTAAAAAATCATACGCACCATTAAAAATCTGATTTCAACACATTTACCACACAAGTGGGGCCCACCAACTCCCAAAAAATGAAAAACATGTTTTAAACAATTTTTGTAACAAAATCAATTCAGACCCAATATTCCGGAACTTCAATAATTCATAATAAATAGCCCTTTTATCAGAAAAATTCAAATCTGATGTCAATTCTATAGGAAATTTAATTCTCTACAACTTTGCAGAAGAAAGTTTTTCCAAATTCCAAACAGAAATTGACCAAAATCCACATACTGAGACAATTTTGCAAGCTATAATCAAATTTTAGTCAAAAATAGGTCCACCAATACACAAAACATGTGTTAAATATTTTTTGTAACAAAAATACTCTTCCTAATCATTTATTCATATATCACACATTCATTGTAAAAATATCACCATTATTATATTATTATAATATAATAATATATTTAAATAAATTATTTTATCAGAAAAGATAAAATATCAATTTTTCAACAATTGTCACTTTAAAATTTTCTCCATCTATATCCACATAAATTGAATATTTTCCTTATCATATAAATCAATAATTAATTATTCACAAATAATATTACAGAATCACAATATTGGCAACCAGGCCGTTCCCAGGAAAGAGGGAGCTTTCCAATAAGGATTTCTCCTTACTAGCGCGCAATTAGGTGACCAAACCTCTCCTTAGACAGAAATTTCTAAACATTGCCAATAATGCTATCTAATAATATTATGCAAATAATATGAATTATTGATCTGATAATGGAAAATACTGTGTAGTAACAATTATTGAAACAACAATAATATAAAATATCAACGTAGCAGTTATTGAGTCAATAAAATAAAATATTGAACAGTAATTACTGTAACAATTATTGAGTAGTGCCTTCTTACGTAAGAATCAATAATTGGTGCAATACCGTGTGCTAATGTGTTTTAACCACCGAGTATTCCAACAGTATTAACGGTAACAACTACGCCGTTATTTATAAATTTATACTTGTCATTTTCTTCATCCAATCGCTTTTGTTATGGGGCCCCACAAAAGGTCATATTGTCAAATTTAATATTCCCCGACAAGAAGAGAATATTCCACGACCAAACGAATATTCCCCATCAAAAAATGAATATTTTATAACCACTTGCTTATTTAAAATATTTGCGCATTTTACCCATAACTAAAACATTAATCAAAATCAACCCTTACTATTTCAAAGTAATAAATAGAGAAATTTAATTTCATTTATAATAAGTTGGGGTCTTACAACCTCCCCTCCTTATGAAATTTCATTCACGAAATTGACGTACATACCTAGTGTTTCGAAAATGAGAGGATACCTCGCTTTTATTTCTAATTCCAACTCCTAGGTCATTTCTTCAATAGCATGGTTCCTCCACAAAACTTTGACTTATGGTATGACCTTTGTGCGTAGGACATGCTCCTTCCTATCCAAGATCTTGACTGGTACATCCTCGTATGTTAAATCTTCAACTATTTCGTCTGGTTCTAACTCAATAACGTGGTTTGGGTCGTTCACATATTTTTGTAACATTGATACATGAAAAAACGTTATGAACACGCGACATACTTGGCGGTAAAACGAGTCTATAGGCCACAATTCCTACTCGATCGAGGATTTCAAATGGACTAATAAATCGAAGGATTGAGCTTTCCTCACATCGCCGATTCTCGCTTTTGGAATAACAACTTCTTGCACCTCCTTCTTCATATTCATCAGCTCCGGTGTGTTGCTTGAGCGGTTTTAACTTTATCGATTAAAGTCGATTCTACTCGTATATCATCACATGGGTCACTAGAGTCTTTAACTCTATCTCTATCATTTGTAAGTTATACAAAATGGGTTTTGACACAATATCGCTTTTCGTGCTCAGATATCGATCTTACTACTCAACACGCCGCCTACCACATTCGCTTTTCTAGGATGGTATGGTCAGAACATGTGCCGAAATGAGTCTCCTCTTGAGTTCTTCGAAGCTCTTCCACATTCCTTACTCCATTCGAATTTTGTATCTCTACGAGTCAGCTGAGTTAATGGAGTAGCGATTCGAGAAAATCTTTCCACAAATCTTCGATAATAACCAGCTAAGCCTAAAAAGCTACGTATTTTGATTACTGACTTAGGTTGCTCTCAACTGTAACTCATATCCCAATCTTGGATAACACGTCACAATGGCACTTATCAGTTTACTACCGCATGAATATGGCGTCCCCTACGGAGAGTCTGGCTTCAGTGCATTCCACAAAGGAACTCACCAGATAGAGGCTAGGGTACCAAATTCTATAGTTGAATTTTTAACTCCTAAAGTTCAATAGGAGCCATTCGATGTGAGATTTTAAAAATGGGTTTTGTACCGGGTTCAAGGACGATACAAAATTCAATATCACGCTCTGGAAATAGGCCAAGAAATTTTTCAGGAAATACGTCAGGAAATTTATTAACAACAGAAATACCATTCAAATCTGACGTATTTTTGTTCAAGTCCATGACATGGGCTAAGAAAGCTTGACATCCGTTTTTCAATAAACGAATGACTTTATGGCTTGATATGAAAGTGTTTGACTTCAATGGTTTGGTTTCTTGAATTCGAATAACAGGTTGCTTAGGAATATGAAAACTAACAACCTTACGAAAGCAATCAATTTTGGCATGATGAATAGTTAACCAATCAATCCCTAAAATCACATCAAAAGCAAGTATCTTTAAAGAGATAAGATCAATAGGTAATGTGATGGTGCCAACTTGGATCAAAAAAGATTTATAAACAGTGGATGTAATGAAAGTTTCTCCTAATGGAGTCTCTACAGATAAGTCAAAGTCTAATTTCTCCGGAGTCAAGTTTAAACGTTGAGCACAAGCAGGAGAGATAAATGAATGGGTAGAACTGGTATCTAATAAGGTATAGACTTCGCAAGAATTTATAATTAACTAACCCGTGATACCTTCATTTGGGTTCCTCGCATTTTGGGCAGTCACGATAAACGCTCTTCCAAAAACCGTCGACTTTGTTTTGTCCGTATCCGCCTTTGGTGCCACCGTCCCAACTGGACTTGATTTCACTACAGGACAAAATTGAGCTATGTGACCGTCTTTTCTACAACTAAAACATACCTTGGAAGGCTGTGAACAGTTTGGACTTATATGTCCCTCCTCTCCGCATTTGTAGCATCTAATTGGCGGTCGTTCTCCTCCCCTAGAATTTGTTGTTGGTGCTAGTGTTGCTGCCGACGTCTTCCCATCATCGTTAAATCTTCTCTTCTTGAAATTTCCACCTGAATTATTTCTTCTATTATCTTAGCCATGATTACCACCGAAGTGGTTACCATTTATGGCATGATAATTTCCTCCATGATGGTTATCATTGTTTCGATGACCGTTGCCATCGGTACGATTATCATCAAGTTGTAGGTCGTTATTCTTCGATTGAGATGACTCATTATCTCGCTCCAATAACTGAGCCCTATTCAAAACATCTGAATATAGAGAAAATTTATGAGAAATGAGATATTGATGTATTTCGGGTTTCAAACCTCACAGAAACATTCGCGTCATTCGTTCCTCATTCTCCACCAAATGAGGTGCTAACCTGGATAACTCCGCGAACTTCGCCTCGTACTGGGACACCATCATGTTGTTCTGTTCTAGTCTAAAAAACTCTACCTCCTTCATATGACGAATACTTTTAGGAAAGTACTTGTCATAGAACAGTTTCTGAAATGTTTCCCAAGACATCTTTGAGTCTTGGTTTGGATGGAGTGCGCTTCACAATTTCCACCATGTCTCACTCATTACTGAACATATAAAGTGGCGAATGGAACCTTCTGTTCCTCTGTGCATCCCAAGACATCGAATATCTTGGTAATTTTCTTGACCCACGTCTCCTCCTTAATCGGATCCGGCTTTCCCCGCACTGCGGTGCTCCCAACTCTTTGAATCATGAATTGTGACAAATCATGCGTTGCTATCATTTCCACCTATATTTTGTACACGAGTCTCCCTCGTCTGATTTTGCATAAACTGCAAAAAGCATCTAAACATCCCGTCGTTCATTGTCTGATCAATGGTGTTGTTTACAAGAGGAACATTGTCTTCGTGTTGCACGTTCTCCTGATTGGTGAGTAAAGGTGTCTCCACGGTCTCATTTACTCCACTGTTAACATTCTCAGTTGCCATTCTCAAATACTGCCATAAAACAAGGGTTAATTAAAGAAATTAACATGCACATATTAACCCTATACTCTGACCAACTAACAAATAAGCTTAGGTATGACATACTAGCGAAGGATTTACTTGCCTCTCCCCTCCTAGTTCTATTCCCCGATCTCCGCCATAGATCATATGCCTAAGCTCTGATACCAACTGTGACGCCCCCAAAATAGGTCCAATCCACCCAACCTATTCTGAGTCGCCAAATACATGGTACATAAACAACTACATTTTCATTAATACAATTGTCGTAAAAAAATACAACAACACATAAACTAATGAGTTTAAATACAAATATTGTCTTCAGACAATATCCACACTCAAATAAAGTCCTCATTACAATTATTGATACACTATTTTACAAAATAGTAAGGACTACAAAAACAACTATCTTGAACCATCACTCCACACCCCGACTAGTTCCTGCTATAATCTCGCTTCCTGAGAAGAAAAATGGAACAAAAAGGAAAAGGGTGAGCTCAACTAGCCCAGTAAAGGATATTATGACTAAGATAATGTACAAAAAATTATCGTTAGTCCTCAACAGGAAAAAGTCTGATAGAATACAATAGACAACAAGTTTTAGATCAACAACTGCAGCGGAAACAACAATTCATTAGAAGAGTTAAGTAGAGAATGAAATCTACTATCATCTATTAATTTAAAAGTCCATCATCAATATTTTATCCCTGCAAAATTAATCAATATACATCTTGAATCAAATATTCATCTTTTTGCTTCTGAGCCAAAAGATATTAATCGATCGTTCATGTTCATCTCAACACTGCTCATCTTAGCTTTTACGGCCAAAGATATTCATCAAGAAATCATTCATCTTTGCACTACTGGGCCGGAGATATTCAAAGAATATCATCATTTAGGACTGAGGATGATGAAAAATATATTTTAAAGAAAATGAATCCAGTGAGACAAAAGAACAAATATTAAGGATTCGTACTTCGGTTTATCCATGTTCAAAAATACTCCATAATAAACTATTGTGGAGAAGAATTCAAAAATAAAGATAAAAACATAAATCCAATCAAAGATAGGAACCATAACAGACAATCTTGGACACAGAAAAGAAAATTTAATTTTTCTGTGAATAGTATCGTATTCGTGAATAGTGTCGTATACGTGAATAGTAACTCCGACACTAAAAGGTAGAAATTCCACAAGAAAAAATTATCATGCTTCGTGAATAGTACTCATGAATAGTAACTCGTGAATTGTAACTCATGAATAGTAACTCGTGAATAGTAACTCGTGAATAGTAACCGCGACATGAAAAGATAAGAATTTCACAAGAAAAATCTTACCATTATTTCGGCATAATGATATTGAAAGAAATAATATCATTTTTTTTAAAAAAAAATAACATCTCTTACCTCAAAAGAATAGTACTTCTGGCTAGAATATCGATATATATTTGAAAGGAACTTGCAGTATATAAAGAACACTCAAAGTATCAAAATACTCACAAGAATAAACGCCGATAATATAGAGAGAGAAGATTTCAGTTTCTGGTGTGATTTTCAATTATAACCTAAGCACTTTATTTATAGGAAAATGCTTAGAACACCAAAGTAGAAAATTTAATAAAATAATAATATTTATTAAAAAATCATACGCACCATTAGAAATCTGATTTCAACACATTTACCACACAAGTGGGGCCCACCAACTCACCAAAAATGAAAAACATGTTTTAAACAATTTTTGTAACAAAATCAATTCAGACCCAATATTCCGGAACTTCAATAATTTATAATAAATAGCTCTTTTATCAGAAAATTTCAAATCTTATGTCCATTTTATAGGAAATTTAATTCTCTACAACTTTGCAGAAGAAAGTTTTTCCAAATTCCAAACAGAAATTGACCAAAATCCACATACGGACAATTTTGCAAGCTATAATCAAATTTTAGTCAAAAATAGGGTCCACCAATACACAAAACATGTGTTAAATATTTTTTTGTAACAAAAAATACTCTTCCTAATCATTTATTCATATATCACACATTCATTGTAAAAATATCACCATTATTATATTATTATAATATAATAATATATTTAAATAAATTATTTTATCAGAAAAGATAAAATATCAATTTTTCAACAATTGTCACTTTAAAATTTTCTCCATCTATATCCACATAAATTGAATATTTTCCTTATCATATAAATCAATAATTAATTATTCACAAATAATATTACAGAATCACAATATTGGCAACCAGTAGTTCCGGTGAAAGAGGGAGCTTTCGATAAGGATTTCTCCTTACTAGCAGCATGAATTAGGTGACCAAACCTCTCCTTAGATGAAACTTCTAGACATTGCCAATAATGGTATCTAATAATATTATTCAAATAATATGAATTATTGATCTGATAATGGAAAATACTGTGTAGTGAAAATTATTGAAACAACAATAATATAAAATATCAACGTAGCAATTATTGAGTCAATAAAATAAAATATTGAACAGTAATTACTGACAATTATTGAGTAGTGCCTTCTTACGTAAGAATCAATAATTGGTGCAATACCGTGTGCTAATGTGTTTTAACCACCGAGTATTCCAACAGTATTAACGGTAACAACTACGCCGTTATTTATAAATTTATACTTGTCATTTTCTTCATCCAATCGCTTTCCGTTATGGGGCCCACAAAAGGCTGCGTCGTCGTACGAATATTCCCCGACAGTAAGAATATTCCACGACCAAACGAATATTCCCCATCAAAAAATGAATATTTTATAACCACTTGCTTATTTAAAATATTTGCGCATTTTACCCATAACTAAACACATTAATCAAAATCAACCCTTACTATTTCAAAGTAATAAATAGAGAAATTTAATTTCATTTATAATAAGTTCGGGTCTTACAATACTCGCATGATAACTATTATTGTATGCAAATTCCACTAGGGGTAGGTGATCATCCCAACTTCCTTTGAAGTCCATCATTCAAGTCCTAAGCATGTCCTCCAACGTTTGTATCTTTCATTCACTTTGTCCGTCTGTCTGCGAATAATAAGAGGTACTTAACCTCAACTTTGTTCCCATCCTTTCTTTCAAGCTTTTCCAGAATTTTGACGTGAAACACGGATCTCGGTTAGAGACAATCGACACCGTCACTCCATGTCGTGAAACAATTTCCTTTACATACAGATTCGCTAGCTGATTCAAAGTATATCGGATCTTAATCGGTAAAAAATGAGCCGTCTTCGTTAGTCAATCTACGATCACCCAAATGGCATCGAAACCTTTCTATATGACTGGAAGTCCCACCACGAAGTCCATCACAATGTGCTCCCATTTCCACTCTAGTATTTCCAACGGTTGAAGTAGACCACTCGGCCTCTGGTGCTCTGCTTTGATTTGTTGACATGTAAGACATCTACTAATGCACTCCGCGATTTCTCATTTCAAATTAGGCCACCACAAATATTGTCTCAAATCTCGGTACATCTTCGTGCCTCCTGGATGAACGGAATATGTCATGTTGTGTGCCTTGTGCAAAATTTCTTCCCTCAACTCGGTTACCGCTGGCACTCACACTTTCCATTTGAATCTCAAAATACCTTCTCTATCCGTTTTGAATCTCTACTCCTCATTTTTTGCGATTCTCTTCTTGATCTTCTCGCATTCTTCATCCTTTTCTTATGATTCCTTTATTTTATCTAACAAATTTTGATGAGCTTCTACCGAAAACAATTTCTCTTCAGACCTCCCCGGTCCTTTTACCTCTATTTCCAACCTCTCCATTTCTCTTATTAAATCTTGAGTTTTCAGTTGAAATAACTTCTCCCTTCCTTTCCTACTTAACGCGTCGGCCACTAAATTTTCCTTTCCTAGGTGATAAAGAATATCGCAGTCATAATCCTTGATTAATTCTAACCACCTTCTCTGATGCATATTCAACTCCTTCTGTGTGAAGATATATTTCAGACTCTTGTGGTCCGTGTATATCTCACATTTCTCTCCGTACAAATAGTGTCTCCAAATTTTTAACGCAAAAACTACTGTTGCTAACTCTAAGTCATGAGTAGGGTATCATTTTTCATAATCCTTCAACTGTCGTGATGCGTACGCAATGACCTTGCCATTCTACATTAGCACACAACCAAGTCCTCTATGCGTCGCGTCACTATACACCACAAATCCTCTCGTATCATCTGGCAATGATAATACAGGCGCTTCGCTTAATCTCTTCTTCAACTCCTGAAAAATTTCTTCACACTTGTCCGTCCATACGAACTTCACCGTCTTCCTTATTAGATTGGTCAACGGGGTTGCTATCTTAGAAAAATCATGGATAAATCTTTGATAGTACCCAGCTAACCCTAAGAAATTCTTACTTCGGTTGGCGTCTTCAGTTGTTCCCAATTACTCACTGCTTCTACCTTTGTAGGGTCTACTGAAATTCCATCTTTATCCACCGCATGTCCTAAGAATTGAACCTTCTTCATCCAAAATTCACACTTGGAAAACATGGCATACAAATTCTCTTTCCTTAGCGCCTCCAAAACCATCTTCAGATGTTCGACGTGTTCTTCCGTCTTTGAGTAGATCAAGATATCATCGATGAAAACTACTACAAATTTATCTAAGAATGGCTTGAAAACTCGGTTCATCAAGTCCATAAATGCTACCGGAGAATTTGTCAATCCGAATGACATTACCAAAAATTCAAAAAGTCCATAACGAGTTCGGAACGTCGTCTTTGATATGTCCTCCTCCCGCACTTTTAACTGGTGATAACCCGTTCGTAGATCTATTTTTGAGAAACACTTCGCGCCCTTCAGTTGATCGAAAAGGTCGTCTATCCTTGGTAACGGATATCTATTCTTAATCATTACTCTGTTTAATTCTCAATAATCAATACAGAGCCTCATCGATCCATCCTTATTCTTTACAAACAACACTGGTGCTCCCCAGGAAGACACACTCGGTTGTATGTAACCCTTATCTAGCAACTCTTGTAATTACATCATCAATTCCTTTATTTCTACTAGCGCCATAAGGTATGGGGCTTTCGAAATCGGTGCAGTTCTCGGTGCTAAATCTATTACGATTTTGATTTCTCTGTCTGGCAGAAGACCAGGCAGATCATCTGGAAACACATCTTGAAATTCTCTCACTACGGGTATATCCTTAATTTCTACTCATTTTTTATGGGTATCCACTATATAGGCTAGATAACCTACACATCATTTCCTTAACAATTTCTTGGCCTGCATCATCGTAAGGCAACACGATTGCTTAAGCGATGAGCTACCATAAAACACCACCTTAGACTTATTCAGAGTCTGAAGGTTTACACATTTATTCTGATAATTAATTATCGCCGCATGGTTATACAACCAATCCATTCCCAATATTAGGTCAAACTCTCCCAATCTTATAGGGATCAAGTCTACGCTTAGTTCATAATTTCTAATATTTGCACGATAATTTCGATAAATATATTCAACAGGGATTACTTCCTTATTCGCAGCTTCTATGTTCAAAGGATTTCTTAATTGTTCTCGGGGTGAATTTAGTCGACTAGCAAATTCCTCATATAGAAAAGAACAGGTGGCACCCGAATCAAATAATACACAGGCATTTATATTATTGATTGGGATAATACTTGACACCATGTCCTTCACAGCTAATGCATCTTGGAAAGTTATATTAAACGTTCTGGTAGTGCGACGGTTGGATGGTGTCGGTCCACCAATCATCAATTTTCTGCTTTCCCCTTGCTGGCTGCTTCCTCCGCCACTTCCTTTCTTCGGACAATCTTTGATCAGGTGGTCCACCGAGCCACAAGCGAAACAACCTTTGATCTTCTTTGGCTTCGGGCAGTTGGGCGAAATATGTCCCTCTTGGCCACAGTTGTAACAAACACTGTGCCCTTTCCAACACTCGCCCTGGTGATACCTTCCACACTTCGGGCATCCTTCTGTCTTTTTCTTAAACTCTCCATGAAATTTCTCCACTTGATTGTTGTTATTTTTGTTGTTGTTGTTGTGATTCTTCCACTTCCTCTTTCCTAAATTGCTTCCCCGCTGCGGCTTCTTCCACGGCTATCTCCTCCCGTGCTCTTACCCTTCTTGTCTTTGTTATACAGACTTAAAGCTTCACTTCCTCCCTCTACAATAATAGCCTTTTCCAACAATATTGCAAAAGAATCGATTTGATGAACCGACACCTTGTTAAACAACCAAGATTTCAGTCCTTGCTCAAAATGCCTAGCTTTCCTCTCTTCATCTACCACTTGGTGTTCTGCAAAATGGGTTAGCTCATTGAAATTTGTCGCGTATTGCACCACCGTCATATCTCCCTGCTTAAGTTCTAAGAACTTTACCTCCATCCTATTTTTCATGCTCTTCGAGAAGTAATTCTTGAAGAACGAAGTCTTAAATCTCTCCCAAGTTATTATCCCTTCCCCTGCTCTCTGCTGATTCACCTCCCACCAATAGTTCGCTTCGCCTCTCATCATGTAGGTTGCAAATGCTGTCTTCTGGTCTTCACCCATATGAGCGAGGGTGAAAGCTTTCTCCTTTTCCTTAATCCATGTTTGTGCCACGATCGGATCGGTAGTACCTACGAATTCCGGAGGTCCTATACTCCTAAAATCCTTAAAATTTGTGACTGGAGCTGCTTGGGGAATGGGTGGTACTGGTTCATTTCTTCTCCTAACAAATCTACTAGCCTTTGTACAGGGTCTAATGGTCCTCTCTCATCATTAATCGACTCTTCTGATGCAATTATTCTATGTCTGGGCGGCATTTTTTCTACATCACAAAATTTTCATTTTTATTATTTAATTATATTACTTAAACATTTCTCAAGTGAAAGGAATAAAGTTTTATAACGCATTTCTGAAATAATAACATTTATATTCATATGCCAAATCGTTACATTACATGATTTTCTATAGCTTACTTCTATAAATGACACAACGTATCCCCTAATATCACAAAAGACGGGGATAATCACTAATTATACTACCCCTCTAACATTTTTCTGAAGATTGGGGTTTACAATTATCTCACATCTTACACAAAAGACTGAGATTACAACAATAGATTAAACATCACATGAATAAAATTACTACAACTACTAAGCTTCTACATCTAGACTTAATCTAACATCCCACGCTCCACAGCACTCTGGTACTCCTTCTAAGTAATATGTGCCAGCAAGTCTCGGCTTATGGTATGTTGGGTCTGTCCCTACTCTGCCGGGTAATGATATACCCCATCAATCAGTCTCTCCATGGCCGTGCGCAACACATATCTCATCTTGGTCATCTTCCTTCTCTTACATCTCACCTCATCTTCTAAGTCGTTAGCCCGATCATTAGCTTCGTCCCACTTCTCCTCAAAGTGGATCCTATCCATCACCTCCATCTCTAACTAAGTATGGAGAGCTTCCTTCTCTGTCCTCTCACTCAACTCTCTCTGTTCCATCTCTTCCAGCTTTCCTGTCAACTCTACATTCCTAGCCACCGACCTATGAAACAAGGTCACCATCTGGATCCCTGCCTCCTTGCGGTGAGCAATCTCAACTTCCATCTCCTGCATCACTTACTTTCTCTGATGGTCCTTGTCCCTCAGTTTTTGGAACTCGAACTCCCTTTCCCTAGCCTCAGCCTTTAACTCCTAACTCCTGAATCTGTTCTTCATACTCCCCCAACATCCGATCCTCGAAAGTAGCCTCGTTGGAGTCCTCCATGGGCTCATCCCCCCCATAGGTTCCTCCTCTGGATCAGACTCTTCGGGTAATGGCTCCATCTTCTCCTCCTCTTCATCGTCATCGATATGGTCTAATGTAGATATGGGATCCACTATCAAAGGTGCCTCATAGACCACGTGTATGTCACACGACTCCTCCTCTACTACTCGGCTAGGTCCTCCCATGTCAGTCATCCTACAACCACCAGCATAAGACAAAACAAACAACAACTCCATTAGAATGTTAAATAAACATAAGTTCATTGTATATAATGAAGTTATATTCCATAACACACTAAGTCTCGTTCAAGGAAAACTCTACATGAGTTTCATCACTCTCTATTTCCTAAGTTCTCCTAAGTTATAAATTAAGGACTCGCTCCTAATGTTTATAACTACAGCTCTGATACCAACCTGTGACGCCCCTAAATTCAGACCACACTTGTCTAAAATTTGGTTGTCACATACTAACTCTAATAACATACTAAAATCATCACAATGGAATAATAGAATAAATTACATTGTTATAATATAATTATTCTCATCCCAAGGGTTCGTAACTTAAACATCTCTTACATACCTTAAACATAGTTTAGACATAACTAATACATAATACAATATTTCTTAACATAATCATAATATTTCTAATTAAACAAATACGAAGCTACTTCGTAGCTCTGCCCTTACCCTTATCAATGCCCGAGGGTCTACCTTGCTCTGTCTTAACTGAATTTTTTTTTTGGGAAAACAAGAATGAGAAACAAGTTTGCCCAGCAAATAATATAGCAATAAGGGTGCTCAATATAGTTTTAGTTTCTCAAGGGTACAACAAGAATGATAGTTCAAAGATAGCAAGAAGTGTCAATGGTTTTCATCAATAGTCGCTAAGGACAGAAAATATAAACAAGATTCAATAGTTAATCAATTCAAGATTTCAAAGTAATGAATATTGAGTAGTCACTAAGGACTATTTACTTCTCCAATAATTAACAGTAATAAACTGATAATTCTACAAAAAGAGTACAACAGGTGATCAGCCTAAAGTACCCTATGTCATGCATAACATTTAATCATTCTCATGTGCGCATGTCGGTTTCCTAACAAATATATAATTCCCCTACCAAGAGGGTTGTTCATCTCAGTTATAAGAGTCCGTACCAAGTTACTTTGGTTTGGATAGCTTTTGATCATATACCGATAGTCTAGCCGAATTAATGACTTAGACAGCTTTCTTTTGAAATATGCACATGAGCAATTATCATATGAAATCAAGGTTCAAAAACAATTTCATTTCTAAACTACGAAGTATTAAGTCATGAGATATGAATCATACTTTCAAGGATTTACTTGTACAAACAATAATAGTACAAGCTCAAGTAATGCTCAATAAAAAGTAGGGTTCGAATACTTGCATTAAATATACGAATCAAATGAAATTCGAGAACTTGCAAAAAATCCAAAGGTATGTAAGTTAGGAAACTTGCCTCAAGCATAGTTTACCAAAGTATAGCTTATCAACACTCTTTGAATCATAACATAATATAGTTATGCGTATAGGATATTCATTAGTTACGTATACTTATACTTGATATGTAAGTTTAAATGCCTATATAAACGTTCAACTTAGTTGTATACTCTTCACATACTTCATCACATACCTTGCATACTTATAGCACAAAATCAGTTTATAAGACACCATGAAGTCAAATAACATAATTTCTAATCATTGCTTTATATTTTGCAAACATCTTTTAAACTTAGAATTTGAAAGTTTATGATAACTAATTAAACATTCAATTCTATCATTTAGCATGCCTCTTAACACATTGGATAGTATACTGATCATATAATATAGGTTAAGGTAACAATATAAGCATGCATGAACCGTTAAATTATTTACAAAAAACAGATCTTCTTTCAAAAAGCGTGGTCGCACTTAGTTTGTACTAAGAGTAGCACGGATCTTGCTTGCTTCTTAGTGCAAACCAAGACCGCTAAAAGCGAAGTCGAATGAAACTTTCACATCCAATCACAATTAGAATAACACTTACATAATTATACATGACGTGATATTTATGAATATGTTTGTTCTCTTTTATAACTTGTTCTTTACATGATTTTCTAAATCTCACAAAATTAAGACTTCACATGTTGATTTAACAATGTCCTTCATGTTTAGTCGTTATATTTATTCAATGAGATTAATAAGTCCCAATTGAACATGCTTACATTATCTTGGTCATGTATGTCAAGTTGTGGAGTCCTACTTCATTTATGCTTACTCTAAACCATACTTAACTAGTTTACGATGCATATGACTAACTGGCATACATGTTAATCATGTTTTTATGCATATTCATATCTTAACATGATAGTCCCAATCCTCAAAAATACGTGCAAGGTCGTCATCAACCAATTAGTATCCCTAAGCTCTTAAGTTTCTTTACGAACACATATAAATCAAGCTATGCAACCTATTACATGCAAGGCAACTTTAGACCGTGCTATATACTCATTTGTGAACATACTCAAAATTAGAACTTAAAGGCACAATGTGCATAATGCTTTGTTTTTGCAAAACTTCAAGTTTTCCTTTGGAAAATCATTAAACCAACTAGTAAAACTCCTTTAAGCATGCAAGATGAGTTCACATAGTCTAAAAATCACGCTTTCATAATCACATCATAGATCACATAAGCATGTTTTGAAGTTTAAAACTTAGTGTACACTTAGTTCATTTACACATAGCTATTATGGTCTTTTACTTGCATTTTCCTTTTAAATCATGCTTGAATATACTATACCATCTTCAACCATGTAAACTAACATATTGGTCATATATCATCACATATCAGAACTTGACATGTTGGGGCTTAAGGTCAGATTATACATTTTTTTTATGTTCACAAATTCTAGTTTCCCATTTGTTAAGTTTTCTTTAAATACATACTAAACCAAGCTAAAATAACGTACTATGTTCATAAAAACATCTATTCATATGTTAAGTTCATTTATATACATATTCAAACTTAAGTAGCATGCTCATGACATCTTAAGGAATTAACAGCAGTAACTGTGATAGACAACCTGTGCGGCCGCGCGGTGAAGGACTAGGGAAGTGGTGCGGCCGCGCCACTTCATCAAATGGCAAAAATATGGCTTTGCTTCTGCAGAGCCTCAATCACAAGTATTGCCAAACATCTTCTGCTACGACACAAACTACTTCTAGACATGCATACATACTTAAATAACACAATGGCAATTATCTCCCACCAATTAACATAGAACTCATGTAAATGCTAAGAATTTGACAAAATCCAACTAAGAACAAAAGTTAAAATTTTTATACCTCTTGAAGCTTGAATTGAATTCCCTCACTCCTCTGATTATACACCCTCACTCCTCAACACTCACACTCTACAGGTATACTTATTAGACAATTTAAACAACAGAAAAATGAAGAAGGTGGCTTCCATTTATAGAGAATGGATTGTCCTATTCATGGTCTTGCACTATGGTTTAATTTAGTGGAGAATGGAAGGAAACAATGGTTATAGAGGAGTTGGCCAACCACCATTTCATAGCCATCATCACAACACATTGCTAGCTTCATCATCTTCTTCTTAGCCTTTTGGTTTTGCTGAGCTTTATGCAACAGTAGGGGATAGGCCATTGGCCTAATACTCGGCTAATAACTGAGACTTTTAATTTGGGACAAGGCTTAAATCTCAGCAACTGTATTATATAATGCTTAGTTTGGTTCTTTGAACTCCCAAAATATAATTTTAATGTGTTAATGCTACTACATAATGAAAAGTTAGGGATTATTTATGTATCCACATCATATAATCCATGTACATTAGTCCAGTCTAATTAATATTTATAACATGTATGTACTCCTTTTAATTGGCCACTAATAATTCAATATCTTCTTAAAAATTTATTATTCCAATTATACTCACTTATTGAAATAATTTGTAATTCTTTGATATAATACATCTTCAATGTTCCCACACATACTTATTGTCACATACGCATTATTTACATAACTTATAATTCTTCCATCTTACTATAGAGTTTCTATTTATTATATAGTTATCTTAAAGTGTCACATTGCACTTTCTTTTTATTATAGGAACTATATCTTATCACATATATTGGACAAATCAATTAAATGAATAATATAATTCTAATTATGTAAATTACTTTGCTCATTCATATTTTATTATTCACAATAATAATTAATTAATAATATAATATTAATTAATCAATCACTTCTTAATTCATCCATTCAAATTTCCATTCTCATGCCACACAAGGCATTTCACAATTCTCATCATCAACTCCACATTTCTTAATTCTTATAAATTCAATTTAAATTAATTAAATTAGTCATTTCAAAACACATTAATATATATTTAAATAATATTCCTTTTCTCACTAATATTATTATTAATATTTATTCATGAAATTCACGGTTCTTACAGAGTTTATGGTTGTAGATTTAGCATACTTAACTCACTTATCAAATTATTAAATCTGGATTCATCTAAAGGTTTTGTAAAGACATCAGCAAGTTGATTTTTAGTAGGGATGTATTGTAAAGATATAGTTTCATTTTGGACATGATCCCTAATGAAATGATATCTTATCTCTATATGCTTAGTCCTAGAATACATGACAGGATTATGTGTTATTGCTATGGAACTTGTGTTATCACAATGAACATGTATAGATTTTAAATCAAACCCATAGTCTGCTAGCTGATTTTTCATCCATAAGATTTGAGCAAAGCAACTGCCAGCAGAAATGTATTCAGCTTCTACTATTGAGGTAGATACTGAGTTTTGCTTCTTGCTAAACCAGGGCATAAGTCCATTTTCTAGCAACTGATAAGTACTACTGGTACTTTTTCTATCGATCTTGCAGCCTAAAAAATTAGCATCTGTATATCCTGTCAGTTCAAAGGAGGACTCCTTGGGATACCAAAGTCCCAAGTGAGGTGTACCTTTGAGATACCTAAAAATTCTCTTTACAACAGTTAAGTTTGATTCCTTATGATTAGCTTGAAATCTAGCACATATACATGTTGCAAACATTATGTCTGGTCTACTGGCAGTTAGATATAGAAAAGAGATTATAATACCTCTCTATTGAGTAATATCAATATATTTACCTTTCTCATCTTTGTCAAGCTTGGTTGCTGGAGCAATTGAGGTTTTCATGGGAGAGGTTGATTCCATGCCATACTTTTTAAATAAGTCTTTAATATACTTAGCTTGGTTAATGAAGATACCTTCATCAGTCTACTTTACTTATAATCCAAGGAAGAAATTTAGCTCACCCATCATACTCATTTCAAACTTGCTCTACATAAGCTTGGCAAATCTCTTGCACAGTTTTTCATAAGTAGAACCAAAGATAATGTCATCTACATATATCTGAACTAATAAGACTTTATTTTTTTACTTCCTAAGAAATAATGTGGTATCTACTCTACCTCTAGTGAAACCATTTTCAATAAGAAAGTTAGTTAGTGTTTTATACCATGCTCTAAGTGCTTGTTTAAGTCCATATAAGGCTTTGTCTAATCTATAGACTTAATTAGGGAGAGCTAGATTAATGAAACTTGGAGGTTGCTCTACATATACTTCTTCTTGGAGTTCACCATTCAGAAATGAACTCTTGACATCCATCTGGAAGACTTTGAACTTCATGTGGGTAGCAAAAGCAACGAATATCCTGATGGCTTCTAATCTATCAACAGATGTGAAGGTTTCATCGTAGTCGATGCCTTCTTCTTGGGAATAACCTTTGGCTACTAGTCTTGCCTCGTTCCTTGTGATTACTCCATCTTCATCCATCTTGTTTCTGAAGACCCATTTGGTGCCAATAACTGGGTAACTTTTTGGTCTTGGAACTAATCTTCATACTTTGCTTCTTTTAAACTGATTTAGTTCATCTTGCATGGCTTCTATCCAACTTGAGTCTTCCATAGCATCCTCTATCTTCTTAGGTTCCATTTGTGACAGAAAGTTTAGATAGAAACACTCATTCTGGGTGGTAGATCTTGTCTTGACTCTTACATTTGGATATCTAATGATTAGGTCTTGAGTGTGATCTCTTGCCCATCTGTTTCCTATTAGAACATCTGTCCTGATACCTTCTTATCTGAATTCTTCAAGATCAACTTCTGCTTCTTGATGTGGAGGTTCGTTGTCTGGCATAGCTCTCTCTACGATCTCTTCTTCAGGCTCGACGATTTCATCTTCTGGGACTACGATCGTGGTGTTGAGCTCGACCACCTCATTCGTAGTGTTTAAGTTATCGATTGTAGTGTCTTGAGGCACAGTTTTGTCTAAGTCTGTTTCGTCGAAGATGATGTGAATTGAGACTTCAACACTTAGCGTCTTCTTATTGAATACTCTATAAGCCTTACTGTCTGTGGCATATCCGATAAAGATTCCTTCATCTGACTTGGGTTGAAACTTAATTAGATACTATTTTCCATTATTGAGAATATAGCATGCACAACTGAACACATGGAAGTAGCTGATATTTGGCTCTCTTCCTCTCCACAGCTCGTAGGGAGTCTTCTTTAACGTAGAGTGCACAAGAGACCTGTTCTGAGTGTAGCACGTAGTGTTGACAGCTTCTGCCCAGAAGTATTCAAGTAGACGAGCTGCTGCTAGTAGAGTTCTTCCAACTTCAATCAATGTTCTATTCTTTCTTTCAGCTACTCCATTTTGCTGTGGAGTTCGTGGAGCTGAGAAATTATGACTGATGCCATTTTCTGTTCAGAACTGATCTATCTCAGAGAAGTCAAAATTTATACCATGATCAGTCCTTATAGCCTTGATTTTCTCCCCTTTTTCGTTCATCACCAGCTTAAACATCTTGATGAATTGGGAACTTGTTTCATCTTTTGAGTTTAGAAAGAACACCCATGTAAATCTGGTGTAGTCATCCACTACGACCAATGAGTATCTCTTCCCTTCAAGGCTTGTTGTTGGAATTGGCCCAAAGAGATCCATGTGAAGTAAATGTAAGGGCTTATCAATTGAGTCAATCGTCTTGCCTTTGAAGGAGCTCTTGTCTGCTTTCCAAGGCTTGGCCTTTAAGGCTTGGCGTTGCATGGCCTTTCTTTGATAAAACTGAACTTTGGTAATCCTGCTACTAGATCTTTGGAGACTAGTTTTGACATACTCTTGAAGTTAAGATGAGATAACCTTCTATGCCATAGATAGCTCATTTCTTCAGAGGCTTTATCTAGAAAGCATATTGTCTCATCAGAACTCAGTTGACCAAGATTAACAATGTAGACATTTCCTTCTCTTGTTCCGGTCAACTTTAACGAAGAAGTCTTTAGGTCTCTGACTTAACATTGATTGTTGAGAAATGTAACTTGATGCCCCTTGTCACAGAGCTGGCTTATACTCAAAAGATTATGCTTTAGTCCTTCCATATAGGCTACTTTGCTGAAGGACACTGCACCATTCCCAGCTAAGCCATAATGTGAGACCCCAAATTTTATGAATAAAGATTTAAATTTCTCGAATTTTTTTTTTGAATATTATGGTGTGGATTTGATATAATGTTATAGTTGTGGGTAATATTTATAAATTTTGCAATGTAAGCAAGTTGTTATATAATATTCAATTGGTCGGGGAATATTCTTTTTGTCGGGGAATATCCGTACGACGGCACAATCATTGGTGAACCCACAACTGAAGTATTTTCTTAGTAAGAAAAAGACAGAATTATCATTTTATAAAAATAACGACGGAAGTATTATCGTTAAAACTGTTGAACTACCCGGTAGTAAAAGTACAGTAATATGCGTGGTTGCATAGTAGCACACGGTATTGGTTATTGATGCTTACGTGAGAAGTCACTCAGTTATACTCAATTATTACTACGATAATTCTTTGCATAATATCTCTCATATTATTGATTCGATTATTGTCACAGTATCATCTGCATAATATGATATATTATTAAATCAATAATTGAGACGACAAAGTTATTCATATTATTAAATTGAAATATTTACAATGTCTAGAAGTTACATCGAGGAGAGGTTAGGTCATCTAATCAATTGCGCCAATAAGAAGAAATCCTTATCGGAAGCCCCTCTTTCCTAGAAGCGACTGGTTTATTAAATATTGTGAATTATAATATTAATGATGAATAAGTTCGTGTTGATTAAAGATGAAATTGATAGTTCCATTGTGTTGGAATTATTAGTGTTAGTGGAAATTGACATTTATTTCGATATTAATTGATGTCTGGAAGTTATACTGACCAGTCGGGTAATTCACCGGATAAATGAGCAATTAATTGCTATTGATTCACATGATTATAACTATTTGTTCATATGTGTGTACTATTGATTTACCTTCATTTACTATTAGGGGAGTTGGTGCAAGATTGATAATACTTGCATGACTAAGTTAAAAATGGAGGTATAGTTAAAGGTACTATACTGTAATTGTTTTTTTCACATGATTAGAACTATTGAGTCACGTGATTTACTATTGATTCACATGATTTACTATTAGGGGAGGTGGTGCAAGTTTGATAATACTTGCAGGACTAAATTAAAAATGAAGGAAAAGAGGAAGGTATTATACTGTAATATTTCGAGCCCCAAAATGTGCAATTATCGAAACTATATTTTCCTTTAAATAGAAGCTCATTCTTCCTTCATTTCTCACCCATTCACTAAAGCTATAGAGCAATTATTACAGAGAGAAATTTTAGAGAGAAATAAGAAGAGAAGTCTGCTACCTCACTTTTCCAGTATCCAGTTTTCTTCTGAGGTAAGGGGTATTATTTCTTTCGTATTCATGAAGAGAGCTATAGTTATTCCATTCCTTATTATTACATTTGGAATAACTTTGTATCTGCGACTCTAGTATACATGGTGAAAATTCTTCATTATTCCATTCTTTATTATTATGTTGGAATAACATGTACATGCAAAAGTCCGCGTACACCGTGAAAATTTTCTATTATTACATTCTTTATTATTCTGTCGGAATATCCTGTCTGTGCGTTTACGCATGACCTAGTTCCATTCTTTATTATTCTATCGAAATATCCTGCGTCTACGCATGACCTGGTTCCATTCTTTATTATTATGTTGGAATATCCATGCTGCGCATAAATTACGCATGACACAGTTCTATTCCTTATTATTACGCTGAGAATAACTTTTCATGCATGCGGTCTATCACTTGCATGGTGAATTCTTATGTTATTCCATTCTTTATTATTACATTGGAATAACTTTTTCATGTGGATTACCGCATGCATAGTGAATGATCCTTTGTATTCATTCCTTATTAAATTGTAGAAATGATCTATCTACGTGGATTACCGAATGGTGGGTGAAAATCCATTTGCAGTTTCGTAATTCTTCTGACCCTCAAAAATTCTGGAAACATTTGAAATGATAATTTGATGAGTTTTCTATATTGTGTCCAAAGATGGCGATTTTTGGATGTATAGATTAAGAGTTATGGATTTTATGGGAAAAGACTATTTTAAAAGTAAACCCTTATAACTCTTTGTGGTTAACTCAAAAATTGGAGAAATTTTTTATTGGGAGTACATGTATATAACAGGAGTATACCCTGTAATTTTTGAATTTTTGGACAAAGGTACAATTTATGATAAATGTCTAAATATTCGGCGGTTTTGGTCATATGAAAAATAGTAAATGAATTTTAAAAATTCTGAGAAAAATATATGTTTAATATGGGATTATATTCTAATAAATCCCAGAAAAGAAATATTTTTGGGACTGATTTGGTATTTTTTATGAAAATAAACTAGTTATGAGTAAATGAATTAAATATGTTATGTGAAGTAACAAAATTGAAAAATGGGATTTTATGGTTTGGGAATCCTATATAGGGTATATGCAGATTTTTGATGAGGGATTTGATTATTGGTGATGAAATCTTATGAGTATGACATTTTGAATGATTAAATGCATTATGTGGTAAAGTGTAAACAATTGAAATAAATTGTTTATAAGTTTAAGAAGTGATTAAAATATTGTTATAATATTAATAATATTAGATTATGAGTTTATTAAGTGGTTGATAATATTTGGATAAATTTAAAGTCTTTAATATTTATCATTGTTCTCGTTTGATTAATGCTTATATCATTGTCATCATCCTCATGCTTATATGGTGATGAAAGTTATCTTTGGCTTACGTGCAAAGATGGACTGTTGATTATTGAATTGTATATCTTTGGCTTACGTGCAAAGATGGACTGTTGATTATTGAATTGTATATCTTTAGCTTACGTGCAAAGATGGATTGTTGATTATTGGTTTTATAGTTGTATATCTTTGGCTTACGTGCGAGAGATGGACTTGGTATGATTATGACGAGGGGATCATTCGGTATAATCATGACTGTAATGTTATAAACGATGTGGTAAAAGTCCTTAGTGGCTTCAGAGTGCATTGATGGGCGCTTTTTGGTATGATTATGACCGAGGATTATTCGGTATAGTCATGACCATTGATGATTTAATGAATATCCTTGGCCCGTAGTGCGGGGGGATGATTCGATGATGTGGTTTATTTATTTAATGAGTCTCAAATGATAGAAATTGATGAAAACATTTTAAATTATAGAAGATAGTAGATATCATGCTCTACTTGACTCTTCTAATGGATTGCTTATTCTGCTGCAGTTAAACTTGATGTCTATTGTATTTTATCAGTTTAACATTGTTGAAGACTAATGATAATTTATTCTGCATTATCTTATTTATAATATTTCTTACTGGGCTAGTTGAGCTCACCCTTTCTTTCACTGTTCTCTTCAGGAAATGAGAATGTAGCCGGGACTAGTCGGGGAATGAAGTGACGGTCCAGATGATAGCATTAGTAGTCCTCATTATTCTGTTAAATAGTGTGATAATAAATGTAATGAGGACTCCATTGAGTGTGGATATTGTCTAGATGACAATATTTGTATTAAAACTCATAGCATATGTTTTGTCGTATTTTACACAACAATTGTATAATTAAGTTTTTGTTTGTATTTTGTACCATGTATTTGGCGACTCAAGTTGGGTGATGTATACCTATTTTGGGGGCGTCACACATAACCTCTTGTCTTGCCAGAGCCATTGTCTCCAAAGATGACTGTTCGACCCTCTTTCTCTATGAAGTTGGATAGGAGGGCTTTATTCCCAGTCATGTGTCATGAGCATCCACTGTCTAGGTACTAAGTTGTAATCATGAAGCTCTATTCCTGTAGTGAGATTTAAGCTTTCATTTTGGTACCCATACTTGCATGGGTCCTATCTTGTTAGTACCCTTGGGGACCCAAATCTTCTTGACTTTGGTTTTAGTATGCATAGGATTATTGTAACATACTGCAACCTTATGACCAATTTTATCACATACAAAACATCTAGCATGATGCTTGCTTGTGTGTGTGTGTGGATTCTTTCTCTATTTGGACTTATATGGATTTCTTGCAGTCCTTCCTTTATAATGATTCATCTTTTTCAATGTGTCCTTGTGATTCATGATTTGTGAAGAGTGTAACTTTACTCTACTATTCCCACCTGGTTGGTTCGTGGAGTTGATTTTGCTCGACTCTACGATCTTTCGAGGTTGGAGAGTAGTGACTAAGTTACTCTTCTCTTTTCTGAACCCTGGGCCAACATGGGATCCGTTATGCCTTGTAGTATAGATTGGATCAGAAGAGAAAGGATGGACTGGTTCATCCTTCTGTGAGGATTTCACAAATGCAATGCTTCTATTAAGGTTTGAAGCACTGCTGATGTTTGTTTCCTTTGATTTTTCCACATGTGGTTCTGAGGTGGATTCCCCAAAACCTAAACCTGTTCTGTCAAATGCACTCCTCTGACTGGAGATCAGGGAGTCCATGGATGAAGAGGATCTATTCCACATTAAGATTATCTTTTCTAGATCCTCAATCTTAGAGGTTAGTTTTGACTCTCTTTGTGCATTAAGTTCATTGTTCTATCTTAAGAGTTTATTCTCAGCTTTAACTTTAGAGAGAGAGTTAGCACTTAGAAGGGTTGTTTCTAGTTCTTCTTGAACTTTCTCATTCTCTTTTTGAAGAAGAGAATAATATTTAGACAGAACTCTGAACCATTTCATGTATTGATGCAGATCAGATGTTATGCCATGTAGTACAGTTCTTTAATCATCAATATCTACATCAGGAGAGTTAAAGTCAAATACCTCATCGATACTTACTTCATGATGGTCAGTGATTTTCTTATCCTTTGCATTTTTGGACATTAGACACATATTTGCTATTTGAGGATCTTTATCATCTTCAGACTCAAGAGTTATGTCGTTGTCCGAGTCACTTCATGATCCTCAGGCCACAAGACCTTTGTCTTTCTTCTGGAGCCTCTTGTTGCCTTTGAACTCTTTCTTTGGATTTGTTTTTCTCTTCAGTTCTTCTCTAAGAGGTTTGTTACAGTTCGCAATGAAGTGTCCAGGCTTCTTGCAGTTGTAGCATAAGTCGTTGATCTGCTCCTGGCTGTTATTGTTGTTGAATCTCTTAGGTTTGCTGCTTCTGCCTTTACGCATAAACCTCTTGAGTCTTCTTACCAACATTGCAATGTCCTCGTCATCATCTTCCTCAGAGTCAGAGTCATTCTTAGTATGAGCTTTGGAGATGGCCTCTGTTGCTTTGAGAGAAACTCCTTTGACCTTCTTTCTTCCTTCGGATAGAGTTTTTGCTCGTTGAGTCAGCTCCAGTTCGTAGGTGAGAAGGTTACCAAAGAGTTGTTGAATAGTCATTTCATGGAGATTCTTTGATTCTCTTATGGCAGTGGTATTGGCATCCCACTTGCTTGGTAAGGCTCTCATGAATTTTATGATCAGATCTTTGTTTGGATAAATCTTTCCATAGGCTCGAAGAGAGTTGAGCAGAACATTGAATCTTTCATAAGTGGAAGTGACGTTTTCTCCTAGAACATGGGCGAACATTTCATATTATTGAGTCAAAAGAGATTGCTTGTTTTCTATGACTTCTTCAGTTCCTTCATGTATAATGAGCAATGCTTCCCAGACTTCCTTGGTATTTACTGTTGACCACATTTTTGAACAGATCATCTTCTAAGGACTGGAATAAAATGTTCCTGGCCTTTTTGTCGAGTTGGATAGCTTTCTTCTCGTTATCAGTCCATTCCGTTTTGACTTTGATTTGAATTCTGTTTGGATCATCTGGAGTTGGTGCAAGCTTTGTTAGAATGTAGGGTCCATTCATAACAGTTTCATATAACTCTTCATCTATTGAGTACATGTAGGCTTGCATACGAACTTTCTAGTTTGTAAATATGTCTTTGTTGCACATTGGTGGCTTGCTGCCTCCTCTAGTCTTGGATTCTCTTATCAGGTGTGCCATTGGATATATTCAAGCATTGTAGGCTGATTGAGAGAACCTGCTTTGATACCAATTATTAGTTCCCAGAGGCAGAATAGTTATCTAGAGGGGGGGGGGGGTTGAATAGATATTTTAAATTTTTCTTTTACAAAATACTTGTTAGATTTGTTAATGTTTAAATCACATCAGAATTTGAGATTTGTTTGTTTCCCTTTAAGATAAACCGAGTTAATAGGTGATAAGCAGTTATGACAGATATAACAGTTATAGCAAGAATATAAGAGACACATTGTTTTTAAGTGGTTCAGAGAACTCAAGGCTCTTAGTCCACTCTTCTACTCCTTGAGTAGGAAATCCACTAAGGATGTCTTTATAATCTTTGAATCACTTAGATTCCTTCAAGACCAGCAGTCTTGGAACTTCTTAGTTCACTTAGAACTCTTCAAGTCCAGCAGACTTGAAACTTCTTAGTTCACTTAGAACTCTTCAAGTCCAACAGACTTGGAACTTCTTACTTCACTTAATGATAGTTGAGTTCTTGAGTGGTGCTACTTAGTTGCCGTTAAGCTCGTGTTCAAAAGAACTGAGTAGCTGAGCAAGCTTTCTTTATAGATCGTGTTCAACTTTTCATTTTGTACTTGCTTACTTTTTGCATCTGCAACTGATTTGCATATATAAGGTGTCTTGGAAATATGTTCGTTGAAAGGCATCCATTGAAGCATTAATTGTATTTGACATTTCTGAGAACTGATGGTGACTTCTTGGAAATCTTCTGCATTGGTTCGCCCATCGACACAAAGCATAGATCGCTATCTCACCTAACACCTGAAAAGGTATTTTCAGCTGACATGTAGTACTTCCCTTAGCTTCTTCAATACATTTCTTTGTATATACTAAGGATGAGTGTTAGGTCATTGGGATTCCCGAGAGTCTCAACTTCTATAATCCTTTCCACGTTTGTTGTAATTTATTCTTCAACAAATGGACAAAGCTCGATGCTTCTGATGCAGACAGATGATGCACTACGATCATGATCATTGTGTCTTGCCACATTCATGCTTGATCCAGACTGATAGAGGAGAACACTACGATTTCTCTTAAGCACTGCTAGACTACAAACTTTGCTTGCTTAATTTGCAAACTCTACGCTTCCGAGAGCAGACTACAATTCTTGATTCTTCTCGGCAGGCATTTGGACCTTTCTACAATACTGGTAGAGGCCCTCTAAAGCAGACAAACTACGATTCTCGATACTCTATGATTCTGTCTTAGCTTCTGCAATCTCTTGGCTGGCTCAACCGACTACGAATCTATTGATGTGCAATCTCTTGGCTGGCTCGACCGACTACGAATCTATTGATGCCTATCTATTACATCTCAAAATAGATCATCATAACAGCCTTGATCTTTTCTTCTATACATTCATTTACAGAATGATAAACATAAAGCATAGATCAACCTAACAATTTTGATCTATCATCTAAGTCATTGTACCTATGTTCTTTGAAGGACTTTATATATAAGCATGATTATTTACTTTCAACATCAAATTTAAATATGCAATACCAAACACAATACACCCACCATGTGTGGCTCATTCAAGTATTTTATGGTTTTAATTGATGCATTAACCAGATGATCACATGTATGTTTACTTTTAATTAAAAATATTGCATTTCCTATGTTTCTTGCTCAAATAATTAGGTTGCGAGTACAATTTCCTGATTAAATAACTAGGAAAATTTATTTAGATAATGCTGGTAAAATTCACATCTCAAGTTTTTGATGAATATTACATGTTAATTGGAATTTATGTTAACCATCATGTTGCACATACACATACTCAAAATGGTATAGTTGAATCAATTTTTAAGAGATTTTAAATTATTGCTCGACCTTTGATTATGAAATCAAAATAACCAATTTATGCTTGGGGTCATGCTATTTTATATGTTTCATCATAGCCTTAACATGTGATGTTTTTTTAAAAGAACATTTTCAGGATTGTCCTTGTTAGTGAAACCGTTTTCCCACCATTAGGGGGAGAAAAGTCGTTGCCTGAAGCATGACATAAGATCGTTGCCTAAAGCACGATGGGAGATTAATTGGAATATTTCAAGATTATTTAATCTTGATCCTCATACAAATCAATATGGACTAGAAGTTCAAAGGATTATTCATTTGCCATGAATTGCAAATCAATTACCATAATTATTCACCGATAATAAGAAAATAGAGATATCTCACATTCTAGCTGCTAATACTCTAGCAGGGATTGAAGTCCATGTAGGACAATCAGTTAATACAGTTGCAAATTGAATCAAAGTCACACCTGAGATGTGAAAGAATGATTGGTGTTAAAGATAAAATTCCCTAGAAGAAGAATGTACAAGAAAAACAAGTTGCATCCTATAAAGAGGCTATACCCATGAAACAGGCTATAAAAAAATAAAATAAAAAAATTATTGATCTATCCAAAATTTATGAACAAAAATCTCCTGTAAATAAAACTCTTGAAGAGTTCTCCCCTGAAGAGAATGAGTTATCTCCTAAAGAGGTTCAGATACCTGAAAATAACGAGATCTCAATACATTATGTATATACAGGAGAATGATATATTAGATAGAAATAAAATTGTTGTCGACAACATATTTTCATATAAAGTTATTCTTGATATTACCAGAAGTAATGATCATGAATATGAATCATAAATCGTTGATGAATGTAGAAATATTTGGCCAATGTGGAAAAAGGCAATTTAAGTATAATTAAATTCACTAAGTAAATGTGAAGTTTTTGAACTTGTAGTCCAAACACCTAAAGGTGTAATGCCTGTTGGATACAAATGGGTATTTGTACATAAACGAAATGAGAAAAATGGAATTATAAGGTACAAAGCGCGACTTGTAGCACAAGGTTTCTCGCAGAGACCTGGTATTAATTATGAAGAAACATATGCTTCTGTAATGGACGCAATTACATTTAGATTTTTAATTAGCTTGGTAGCAAAAGAAAATTTGGATATGCGATTAGTAGATATTGTTACATCATATTTGTATGGATCATTAGATAATGATATATACATGAAAATCCCTGAAGGATATAAAATGCCTGAAACATATAATTCTACATCTCAAAGTATGTATTCTATCAAGCTACAAAGATCCTTATATGGGTTAATGCAATCTAGATCCATATTGTGGTATAATTGTCTGAGTATATATCTTTTGAAAGAAGGATTTGGGAATAATCCAATTTGTGAATGCATTTTTATCAAAAGATCATAATCTGGATTTTCTATTATGAATGTATTTATTTATGAAAGATCTTGCTCCAGAAGAGTCGACAAAAATAATAAATTTGAGATGAAAGATATTGGTAAGACAAATTTTTGTCTTGGCCTACAAATTGAACTATGAAATTCTTGTTCAGCAATCAATATAAATAGAAAAATTCCTGAAGCAACTTTACATGTATAATGTTAATCCTTTGAGTACTCGAATGGTAGATTGGTCACTTGATATCAAGAAAGATCTGTTTCGACCATAAAAAAATAATGAAGAAACTCTTGGTCCTAAAGTACCATATATTAGGTCCTGAAGTACAATATCTTAGTGCAATTAATATTTTGATGTATCTTGCAAATTTCACACGACCTGATATAACATTCTCTGTGAATTTGTTAGAAAGATATAGCTCTTCTCCTACCCGCAGACATTGGAATGGGGTTAAACATATTTTTTGTTACCTATGAGGAACTATGGATATAGGATTATTTTATTCAAATAATGATAATGATAAATTAGTTGGATATGCTGATGCATGATATTTATTTGACCCATATAAAGGTCGATCTCAAACAGGTTATCTCTTTATGTGTAGTGATACTGCTATATCACGGAGATCTACAAAGAAAACATTAGTTGCCACTTCATCTAATCGTGCTGAAATACTTGCAATCCATGAAGCAAGTCGAGAATGTGTATAGTTGAGATCAATGACTCAACATATTAGTGAATCATGTGGTTTATCCTCCAGCAAAGAAACTCCAACCATTCTGTATGAAGACAATGTTGCATATATAGCTCAATTAAAAAGAGGATACATCAAAGGAGATAGAACAAATCACATCTCACCGAAATTCTTTTTCACACATGACCTTGACAAGTGTGGTGACATTGATGTTCAACAAATTCGTTCAAAAGATAATCTAGCAGATTTGTTCACCAAATACAATGTTTGAAGGATTCCGTCACAATATTAGAATGCGACAGCTGAAGGACTTAAGGATACATTCATGAGGGGGAGCTAATACGCGCTGCACTTATTTTCCCTGAACCAAGGTTTTTTTCCCATTGAGTTTTTCCTGGTAAGGTTTTTAATGAGACAGTTTTCAATGCGTATGGCTATATAATAGACATCCAATGGGGAGTGTTATAAAATTATAATAGATGTCTAGATTCATATAATGGATGTCTAGATTCATTCTTCTTATCGTTGATTATAATGATTTTGAAACTCTCATGTCCATTGAGTTATGAAACTCATGACCTTTGAGTTTTGTAACCTCCTAGTATTGATGTTCTTATATCTATAAAAAAATAGCATTGTAAAGTGAGTGATACACATGAAAATACAATGAGAATGCTCTATATCCTCTAATCATCTTTGTTCTTAATTTTAGTAATCTTTTATAACATTAGGATTATATAAAGGGATATATCTAATTACAAACCAAGGTGATGACTACATTATTACGAACTAATAAAGTATGAAAGGAAATTAAGGAAATTACCTAAAGTATAATTAAATGTTAATAAAAAATGTAAGAATAATTTATGAATATATTAAGGTGTGAATCTTTAAATGAACAATTAAGATGGTAAAAGATTATCTTATGAAATAAATATGAAGATAAAGAGAGTGAGGAAAAAAGCAATAATTAATAAAATAAATTATTTTGCGAAGTCTTAGTTATCTAAAGCTAGTATATTAGATAGATTAAGCTTTATATTTATAAGTTAATAGAGATTGACCATTATGATAAATATAGGTTATTCAAAGGATAAGAAGTCAAAGTTGGATATAATCAACAACTCAGGCAAGTTCTCTAACTTACACAACCTTGGATATTCTGCAAGTTTCTAATTGTTGTTATATCAACCATATATATTAAGCAAATATCTGGACTTGTACATTTATTGATCGTATAAGCAAATTGTTCTATAGAATAATTGTTCTGTTATCTAAATTTATGAAAATTATTATTCATACTCTAAAACTTGATTTAAATAATACTTAAATCTTTTAAAATGATTCTTTGAATCTTGTTATGAATGTTGAACGTATTAATTATTCCTAAGTGTGTGGAGAAGAGCATCTATGCCATTTGATTTAGCTAGACCTATATCTATGAATTAGAAAATGATCCTAACCAATTATTTTGGTGCCACTACAAAAAAATGGGCCTTTAGCAACAATTTTTCGGGCAACGACTTTATAAGTCGTTGCTAAAAGTATATGTTAAGCAACGAAATTTGTCCTTCGTTGCAGATTGTGTCAGGCTTTCACTTTTTGCAACAAAATTCATAAGTCGTTGCAAAATTTCGTAGCTAATTCATTGACGGAAAAAAATTTCGTTAGAAATTCGTTGTAAAATTTTCGGCCACTTGATTTCCCGTCATCGTGGGCAACGAAAGTTTTTTTGTTGCTAAAAATGGGGATTTAGCAACGATTTTTCGAACAACGACTTTATAAGTCGTTTCTAAAAAGTGTATGTTTAGCACTCATTCGTTCTTGATTATTGTGTCAAGCTTTCACTTTTTGCAACGAAATTCATAAGTCGTTGCAAAATTTGGAAACAAAATTCGTTAGAAATTCGTTGCAAAATTTCTAACCACTTGATTTCTCCTGATCGTGGGCAATAAAAGTTTTTTTGTTGCTATATTTCGTTGCCTAATATGGACCACATTCATTGGCAATAATTTTTATTTTCGTAATAAAATAATAATAATAATTGTAATAATTATTATTGTAATAATAATAATAATTTTTAAATAATTAAAATAATAATAATAATAATTTTAAATAATAATAAAATTATTATTATTATTATTATATAATACTAATCCCGCAAAGCTCATCAAGATTAAGACCGAACAAAATACAAAAGATGATATATTGAGATATAAATTTCAACATAGATTTGTCAGCCATGAAATAAGTCATGCTGCTGCATGCCTACATTTACCAATGTTAGAAACTAAGAAGTGTTCACAAGACAAAAGTGTTTACCAATGTGATAATTAGAATTTTAAATAATAATAATAATAATTATTATTATTATTATTTTAATTATTATTATTATTGTTATTATTATTTTAATTATTACGATTATTACAATTATTATTGTTATTACAATTATGAGTATTATTATTATAATAATAATTATAATAATATTAAAATAATAATAATAATAAATAATTAAAATTAAAATTAAAATAAGAGTGATCCGACAAATTGTCTATATTAAATGTCAATGTGTATGAATATATGAATTGAAAAAAATTAAAAGGACTCACACATCATTATTCTATCTTATCCATTAGAGTTTAATTGTAATATGACTTTATTATGAAATTTAACGATAAATATATTATTTTTCAAAAAAAAACTAAATGTAATTGTAGTGACTATTTTTAATCATTGAAATCTGGCAAATCTTTCTATTATAAATATTTAATATTCGCTAATGTGCTCATCTTTGTAATTTATTGGATCGATTCTTATACTTACCCATGGATTTTTTTAAATTTAAATTTAATTTGATCGAGTCCTATAACAATAAAAAAAAAATCTGTCAAAATATTAAATTTTATTTGAAAAACATTGATACCCATGTGACTAGTACAAAAAATAATAATAATAAATTTTGATTCAATGGTTAAAAAAACTTTGAATGTAATTTTATATTTAGTTTATTTAATTTGTAACTGCTTTATATTATTTTAGGGTATTTTAATTATTATTATTATTTTAAGTATTTAAAATTTATTATTATTAATACAATAATAATTATTACAATTATTATTATTATTACAATTATTATTATTATTATTATTACAATTCCTAGTACAGTGGCCAAAAAGTGTATTAGCTCATCTTCACATGCATAGAAACGATGCTAGGTGGTTTAAATATTAGTGTTACATAAATTTTAGCATAATAGGTAGTTGGTCCAGTGACTTTTGTTTAAATATAAGGTTTTTAGTTTGGAGAGGTCTGGAATTCAACACTCGTGAACAATATTATCTTTTAAAAAAATTTAAGCGTGCAAGTCCAGCTCCACGTCAACAAAAATAACGGGCATGTCTTTGTTTTAAAAAGTTGTTGCAATTTAAAAAACCATTTTTTTTTATGAAACATTCATTACATCTTCATTTCTAGTCCTTTTAGTTTGATATATTTTCTTATTTATAGGCAGTTGTAACTATTTTGATTTGAAGCTTGTTAAGTCACAAGCTTATTTATTACTATTATTAATACTATTATCATAATTATTACTATTAGTATTATTATAATTATTATTATTACTATTACTATTATATTTATTATAATAATAATAATAATAATAATAATAATTATTATTATTATTATTATTTTTTATTATTGTTGTTATTACTATTATCATAATTATTAATATAATTATTACTATTATTATTATTATTATATTATTATTATTATTAATATTACTATTATATTTATAATAATATTATAATTATAATAATTATTATTATTATTACTATAATAATAATAATAATTATTATTATTATTATTATTATTATTATTATTATTATTATTATTATTATTAATTATTATTATTATTATTATTACTAATATTATAATTACTATTACCCATATAAAAGCTAGCGTAATTTGTAGTAATCGTGCGAAAGTATTTTAATTTTTGGGGAAAATGAAATGTTTTGATATAAAGATTAGTCCTTGCAAATTATTATAAGCTAACCTGTGGTGGTCTAGTGGTTAGATGATTAAAGTTTCATGCTTAAGGTTACAAGTTCAAACTTATGGATAGACAATTTTTTGAAAAAATATTCATATCTAAATTATATATATATATATATATATATATATATATATATATATATATATATATATATATATAAAGCAAGGATCAGTGTATATCCTTATCTTTATCACGCTCACTCCCTTTAGCGACCGGACTAATGACCATTTTGGCTTTACCATACAACCGTCGCTAAAGGGGGTGAGCACTAGTGAGTAAGATAAGGGATATGACTTGATCCTACCGTATATATATATATATATATATATATATATATATATATATATATATATATATATATATATATGGTAATAATTTATCTACCGAGCTACCAATTGAGCTATTCTAATTTATTAGTTAACTAAACTACCGCCATAACTTTTAGCGGTAGACAATGTAGCACATGAGCAAATGAAGGGCAAATGAGTAATACTATCAGTTCTAAGAGAAAACATAAAAAATGAAGAAAAATTTATTATGTTTTATGAACTAAAACAGAATTAAAGTTATTTAAAAATGACTTATAAGTCATTTCTAAATTCTAATAAGTTAGTTTGACCCATATTAATGTAATATCAATTTTATTCCTATTTTATTTAATTTTTTTAAAAAAAACGAATTTGTTAAAAAGAAGAGTAAGATGCAACGTCACTTTAATTGACGTTAAAATTTTTATTTTTATTTTTTTTATAGCTGAAGTCTTATATACTTCTTCATTTCCAACGCCGATGACAGAGAATAAACATAAAAAAATATTGATGTTTGTAAACAAGTACAAGAGATTAAAGAAATTAAAAAAAAAAGATTTCAACGTCAGTTAAAGTGATGTTACATCTTACTCTTCTTTTTTATAAATTTGATTTATAATTTTTTTTTTTAAAGTTACAATGCCGGTTAGTTTGGCATTGGATCACATTTTTATTTATTTTTTTTCAAATTTCTTTTAAAAAAATAAAATCATTTTAAAAAAATAAGATAACTTTTTTAAATTCGTTTAAAAAAAAAAAAAATTAAAGTGGCGTTGGTTGCCTTTCTGATTTTTAGCCATTTTTTATTCTTAATAATAATTTTTAAATAATTTATAATATTAAATGTTTTATTAATTAAGATATTAATTTACAATTATTCAAAATTTAAAATTTAAAATATTATAAATTGATAATAAAATTTATAATAATTAAGACTCTTTTGTGGAACAAAACACAAATGTGATAAATTTATTTTTCTGTTCCACAAAAGAGTTATATTTTAGTTTGTTATTAATTAATTTATGACATCCTAAAAATTAAATTTAAATTTAAATTTAAATTTATTTAAGTTTTTGAAATAATAATTTTATTTACAATATTATTTTTTTAAAATTTTATAAAAGTAGTTGTTTTTATAAGTTAAAATCAAACTCTCTTTTTTTGTGAAACAGAGTCCCTAATTTAATTAACAGTACACAGCACCAAATCGCATCACTCTCTGCCTTCCCTGACCCAAATAAAGCTAGGGTTTAAGCAAGCCAAATAGAAATTATCTGCCAAAATATCTCTCCATTATTTTCACGCTCCCAAAAACTCTCTCTCAAGTCTGCTAAATCTCACCAAGCCCTAAAATCTATCACTTGCCCGCCCGCCCGCCATCACGACACTGCTCAACACGATACCTCCTACCACGAATAGCTTAAGTTAGGGTTTGTGTTGTTTCATACATGTATATATCTTCGCTCTCTAGTGACCTTTTCTTCATCAATTCATGCCTTATCTTCAATTATTGACGCAGCTCTCAGGTCGATGGCCCTTAATTTGTGAATCCCCTTCCCCCAATTGCCAAGTCCGCTAGCAATTCCTATGGGTTATATGTTTTTATCTCAATTGCAGGCTAAGTTGGTGGGTACATTTGGGCTTCAATTCGGTATTTATATTTATTTATGTTTGAATTTTATATAATATAATTGTTCCCTGTATTTCGAGAATTTGTTATATAATCTGCACAACTGTGAACTCAGTCCTTAAAATCTTCGTGCCCTCTTCCATATAAAGCTAATTTAATTCAATTATCATGAATACATTCTACACGCCATTCTTCTGAATTAATTAGAAAAAAGAAGCAAAAAGTGGAGCAAAAGAAGAAGATATAATTTTAATTTAGTTTGACCTGAAGGTACTGGTTCTGATTTTCTCAATATTCCCAACACTAGTTTCAAGAAATTCCTTGCTTGACATGAATTCTTTGAGAACCTTCCTTCAAAACATCACAAATCTTTATGTGTAGTTTCAGTTTATTATCAGAATTATATTTTGATTTAGATTGGATCTTATGCTTCAGCAAATTCTTATTCTTAATCCCTAACTAGGGATTGATAACTTTCTTGTGGAGGTGCTATATAAGGATTGTGTAAAACCTTGCAATTCATCCTATTATAGTTCCCCATTGCTTCTTGTCTGCAAATATATTTAAGTTCTATCAATAAACTACGAGTTTTAGGAATATTCTTCAAATATACAGCCACTCCTCTTAAATGTTGGAAGGATGAACCTTAGTGGTAGGAAACTAATGGATATATCTGTCATAGATTAGGCCATTGAGGTAGAATTATCTCTAGTCCTGTCTTCTGTAACATAATATATAGACAACTATTGGAGTAGAGCTTTCAATTGGTCAATCAAGATCCATTGATATTGATGCACATACTCAACGCTTTTCTTAAATTTGCATTATCAAACTAGTATATTTATATTTGCATAGGACATATGCAGTATGCAGTTAAGCAGGGGAATGGCAGTTTTTTTATGCGTGCATGTACTTTTGTGCAGATATGACTATTCTGGATACAGGCAGTTCTCTAGGAAGGTGTGACAATTTAAAATTTTCAGTATAGAAATATTATAAGTTATATGGTGACTTGAGCTAGTGAAAGCGCCATCTACAACTCATGTATTTCTTGTGGTGCAGCCAAGTGAGCAGAATACATATGCAGATATTGAAGCTGCATATAAGTGTCTTGAGGAGAGCTACGGTACTAAGAAGGAAGATATCATCCTTTATGGCCAATCCATTGAGTGTGTTCATGTTCTAAGCAAAGGGGGTTTTGGTGTGAATGTTTCCTGACAATGAGGTGGAATAATACTTGGTAGAAAAGTATAAATTCTACTTGCTTTCTTATGTCTAGCTCAGTTGGATGGATAGTTGTGTGCATGCCATATATGTTTTGACAGAACAATAGTTTAAAAGACCCATAATTCACAGGTCTGGATTCCGATACATTGATACCATAAAATTGTGATACTTCTGAGTTTATCAAATTTCCCATTAGGTGAAAGAAGTTGCATATCATCGTCCCTGAGTTTATTAAATTTCCCATTAGGTGATAGAAGTTGCATACCATTCTTGACCCCCATATCAGATCCCATCATTTTATGCAAAAGAAATTAAGTTCTTCTCAGTTAATACATATACCCTTGAGATTGGTGCTTCTGCATTGATTTGAATTTTAGGTTTTGCTTAAATGCTGAGTGGCTTTGTGCAGACAGGGACAACTATTACTGATCAAATGGATCTTCTCCGTGAGCAAGTGAAAATGTTAGCTGGGGAGGTGGCACTGTGTACTAGTTCACTGAAAAGATTGTCAGAGCAAGCAGCTAGCAATCCTAAAGACTGACAACTTCAGGTTAGCTATCTTTAGAAAGTGTTCACTCTAAGAATGTAAACCCTTTCCTTGTTATTTTTCTTGGGCATAATACATACTTGATCAATTCTTGCAAGTGCACTTGTGACAGTCATATTTGTTGATATAGGAACATATGCTGAGGTTAAAGAATGAAATTAGAGAAAAGAAGCACTGTGTACTAGTATGTATTATGCATATTTTGCAAGCTTGAAAATATTCACAAGAGTTGCATTACAAAAATCTTCATGCAAAACAGCACACAATACTGCTTGGCAGTTATTTTAACTGTAAAAAGTTGCAGATAAGCTTTTGGTAATGCTTCATATTATTACATATAGCATTTGTATCAGATACCACCTATTATTATAAAAAAAACATCACCTATTAACTACCTGAAGGTCTTCTTTACTTTAACTTGATGCATTTTTTGTAAAAAGATTACTAGTTGCACCAGCAGGACAACTAACTAAGTGCAAAACACAACTGAGGACTCTACTTGGTAGCAAAGAAAGTTGACACCTAACGCTTCGCTCCGGTCAAATTCTGATAGAGGTCATCGATTTTCACCTGCCCAACATTAAAATGCTATAAAGTTTAGTCTTTTGCACTTTCTTTTTCTCTTTTCTAACAAATATATTGGGGGGAAAATGAAGAAGTGTGTACCTTGTAACATTTAAGCAGTTTCTCTCTTTTCTTCTTTAGAGTTGGAGTAACCAACTCTTTTTCCACATCAAAGGGTTGAGGTTCCAGATATACTCCTTTGATACATTCAAAACCTCTCAACTGCTTTTGGAAAAGAGTAAAATGAATTACATATAAAAAAAATAACACATTATCTGCTAGTGAGGAATGTAAGAATATGAGTATAATGAGAAACCAAGAAAAAAAAGAAAATAAATCCAATTGGAAAATGACGGGAACTAAAATCTTCCAAGAAGCATGCTTTTTATTGTTTGTGAGGTTGTCTTACATTACCTTGTTTCTTTCTGCTGTAGACTTGAGCTCAAGGAGAATGTAATCTTGTAACTGCTTTAGGGAGCATACTTCAGAGAAAGAACCACTGTGACTATTTTGATGCGCCCACCTGTTGGTGTGCTCTTCGTGTGGTACAACTACTGCAACTAGCATCGACTTGAAGCTGTCCCCATATACCCAAATCTAACAACAGTTATCAAACATTTGGAGAAAATCTCATCAATATTATAGCAAAAATAAATAAATGTGCCATATTATTAACTCAGAAAACTGGTAATATGTTGATGCTCACATCTTCAACAATGGGGGTGATGCAGTAAACTTTTTCCAGATATTCAAGTGCAACATACTCTCCTTGAGATAGCTTAATCAGATTTTTCTTCCTATCAATTATTTTTATAACTCCATTTGGTAGCATTTCCCCTATGTCACCTGATGATACCCAAGGAAGAAAGGAGTAAGATCGCGTCCACGATAGGCATTACTAGCTTAATAGGAAGTGACTGTTTACCTGTATGAAACCACCCATCTCTCATAGCTTCCCTTGTCAATTCTGGATTCTTGTAGTAACCAGAAAACTTTGTCATGAGCTTGAATAGGATATTTTGTCATGAGGATTCCAAAGAGTCTAGTAGTAGTGATGCCTTTACGAATTCTCAGCTTCTTGAGCAGGTTATTTTTCAAAATTTTCTTTCTTTCTTTGATACAAGCGTCTCATGCTATAGTTCTCATTCATATCATCTTTTATTTTTGATACAGGTTAAAAACAGTATAATATTTTTTAAAATTTAATTTAAAGTTAGTTTATATTGCATTCTCCTTGACTTAGGCTGCTGAGATTGACGCATTGAAGCAAGAGCAGGTCAAAATGATAAAAGAAAAGGATGGGCTTGTAATTCACAGCCAAAAACTTGCCGAGGATGGTTCATATGCGAAAGAGCTAGCTGCGGCTGCAGCAGTTGAGCTCCGAAACTTGGCCGAAGAAGTAACAATGCTTTCGTACCAAAATGCCAAACTGACTGCTGATCTGGCTGCTGCAAAAGAGGCCTGTAGTAAATCTAACTGCAGTCAAAGGTCTGCTTCATTTGACGTGAAATGAAATGGAAGCATTGGTGGTCGTCCTGATTCACGCTTAAGAAAACATGAGGATGGTGTACTAGTGGAAGAGTTGGGGCAAGAACTTAATGCAATGTTCCAAAGAGAAGCTTCTTTCGTTTCTGCATTGTCCGAGAGAGATGAAAAAGAAGGTGAGTTGCGGAAAAGACTTGATGAAGCAAAATGACATGAGGAAGATTTGGAGAATGAGCTTGCAAATATGTGGGTGCTAGTTGCAAAATTGCGGAAGTCAGGTACTTATTCTGAGGAGACCTCATCTGAAGGGGTTCATGCATCAATTTTTTTGCAAACAAGAGGTGGAAATGAATCTTCATCTAATGGTTTCTCAAAGAAAATACTTAATGTGGATGAGATGTGTGAAAAAATGGACGATTGAACAACATTTGAAGAATTAGAAGCACGCTATATTAAAGAAAGGAGAAGATGCAAGGAACTGGAGAGTTTTATTTCAAAATTAAAGGTATGCCCTTTCCAAGCTAATCTTGTTTGGGAAGTAGTCCATAATTTTGCGATTATTTGAGGAAATGATACAATTCATGCTTGGAACATGTTTTAGTTGTTTCAGTATGATTCTTTTTCCCGTCACATGACTAGGGATTCATAAGATACTAGAATCACTTCATTGACTTAGGTTGTACCCAAGGTTATTTCAAGGACAGAAACATTACAGTTGCACACACAAGTTCTCCAACTGATAAATTTACCAGTTTCTCTAGTTTAAGCTGTTAGAGAATGAGCCCAACGGTGTATGTAATGCTTTACCACTTTCTTTCACGTGCAACCCTGATTGCATGTACATCATAATACTAGAAAATAAAAATAAATATTTTTGAGTAAACGCGGCACTGACATAAAATGGAAATAAATGCAAATGAAAAGTCCTGAACCCAAGACTTGCTAAACATGAGTTACATTTTAAGTTACCAGTTGCTCAAAAAGCTTAAAGCATATGCTTTAACATCAATGGAACTTTTGAAATTACTACCTTTTTTTTCACTGTTTTGCATTTTTAATTGTGTTGTGAATTAACCCTAATAGTGATTGTGTTCTAAGCTTCTCCCACATTGATATGACTGTGTTTGTCGTCTTTGCACTCTCTCTCTCTCCCTCCCTCTCCCTCTCCCTCTCCTTTTCTGCAGTCTTCATACTATCAAGACTTGTTTGAATGGATGTAATGCCTTCATTTTTGGTAATTTATGACAGTGTTTTCCTCTCTTGACATGCTCACATATTTATATAAGTTTAAGTGTTTCTCTTTTGGGTTGTGTCGTGTTAGAAGAGTGGTGAGTGGTGTCTCGTAGAAATGTTGCCTCTTTTTGACGGACTTTGGTGCTTTATGGCTTGAATCTAGATTCCTTAAACTTATTTAAAAGTTGGACGTGCTGACCCTGATGTTACAGGACATGCAGCAAATGAGCAGTTAACGTAGTAGTAAAATATTGTGTTTTATGATTCCTGATTGTAGAAGGTGTGATTACATTGTACAATTTTTTGACAGAAGGAAACAGGAAAATCATTTGAAAGGAAATAATAATATAAATCTTACCAACTGATTAGTTGTACAAAATTGTGACAAAACAGGTGGTTGCAGGTGGAGGTGCAGTTGAGGCTGCCCTATCTGTTTATTTAGAGCATCTTGCTACAACTTTAGGATCTCAGGGGAAGTTGGCAATTGCAGAGTTTGCTGAATCTTTATTAATCATTCCAAAGGTATGATTAAGTCCGTTCTTATCCCCAGTCTTTTTATTTTTTAATGTACTTATTCGTGACAAGTATCTTGTCCAGGTGCTTGCCGTGTTGCAAAGGATGCAACTGAACTGGTAGCAAAACTACGTCTTTGTGTATTGATTTTGGCACTAAGTGCCTTTGGTGACCTATTTGTTTCATTTTCCTGATTTTGCTATTATTTTTAAATATGTGCAGGAAGACTGTTTATACGACCTGCTTTACAATACTGGGTATCAAATTTTCGTGCTACGTTTACGGAAGACATGAGACGAAATTATGAAGTGTACTCTCTATATATGTAGATATATACTTTGATTGAAGAACGGTGGTAGCTTTAGATGATTAATTGTAAAGATAATGAATGATTATGTAGTGGATGATTTTATTAAGTTAATAATATTTTAGTTTTTTGTATTTTTGTCATTATTTGCTATGGGAACATTGAGCCAGTCAGGTATACAAAAAATGTCAAATTTTGATTTGGCAACAATATAATTCGTTACTAAAGCATTGAATAAGTTTTAATATAGCAACAATTTTTTATACATTTAGCATCAAATTTTTGTTGCTAATGACATTAAAAATATAATATTTGGCAACGAAAATTAACTTAATAACAACGGAGAGGATATTGTTGCTAATACTAACATAAAATGTAACATTTTTTATCGTTGCAAATTATTTTCGTTGCACATATAAAGAAACGACAACATATAATGTTGTTGCTAATCGTCGACGACTTTCGTTGCTATTGAAAAATAACCAGCAACAAACATTTTCGTAGTTGATTCAACATAATGTCGTTGCCAAATAGTATAATCAGCAACAAAAATCGTTGCTAAAAAGTTTACATTCCGCAACAAAAGCAAGCTTAGGCAACAATTTTCATAATTTACTGTAACAAAAAATGTCGTTGCAAAATGGTATCAATTGCAACGAAAATGCATGGTCGTTGCAAAAAAAGAGAGTTCATTTCGTTGCCAAATAGCAGACTTTTGCAACGAAATGGAGTTTTTAGCAACGAAATTTTAATTATTCTGCAACAATAAATTTGGTTGCTAAAGGATCGATGTCTCTGTACAAAAGCTAAATTTCGTTGCAAAATGTATTACTTTTGGCAACAAAAAAAAACGTTCATTGTGGAACAATTAGCAACGCTCATTCATGTGACGAAAAAGACGTGAACGACAATGAAAAAGTCGTTGCCAAAACCCTTTTGCAACGAAATTTGGCACCTTTAGCAACGAAAATCGGTTGTTGCTGAAGCCCCATTTTTTTGTAGTGTGCGGACTTTTATAATCTGTTGAGATGAACAACCCTCATAAAAGGAGAAACTATACAACGTCGGGGGACCGACATTCGCGCGAACAACATGGAGATGTTATGCATAACACCAGGTACTTGCTGATCACCTTTTGTACTTATTTAGGTTACCAGGAGTTTTTTCGGGTGATTCTAGTAAAAATTATGTTACCAAAAATATTTTTGGTAATTCTTGTAGAAGTTCATAGTCCACAGCGACTACTTAGTGTTCAATATTCATTAACTTAGAATTGCTAAAAATCTTTGGCTTCTTCTAATAATTCTTGGTCCATAGTGTTCACTCAGTGATAAATATTCATTCACTTTAAATTATTGAAACCTTTGAATATCTTTAATAACTTTTCGGTCCATAGTGACTCTTTATTAAATTCAAAGGATAGATTTGGAACCATTGTTATTTACTTTGTTCACCACATTCTTATTTAAACTCTTGAGCTATCCATTGTCATTATAACCTTTGAGATTATGAACCTTATACATACCTGTTCACATTAAAACTTAATTAACGTTATGTATTAACTTATGTTCTGGATTAAGTTATGAAGTGTATTAGTAATAGTTTCGAGACTTGGGACAAGAATATTTATGTTATAGCAATGTAAATAATTCTATTATCCCGCTATATGTGTTATTAGTATATTGTATAAGTTAGATCTTGGAGCACCAAATTCTAGGTATATGTATTTAAATTTGGGGGCATCATAGGTTGGTATCAGAGTTGCAGGTTATAAACCTTAGGAGCGAGAGTCCTTCTGCTATAACCTTAAAGAAAATTTAGGGAATGGAAGGAGATAAAACTCTTGTAGAGTTCTCATAGGGAGTTAGTAGCATTATGAAATATATCTTCATTTCATACAATGAATTTATATTATTGTGAGATACTAATAGAGTTTGTTTGTTTTCTGTTTATGGTTGTTATGTTTTCTGTTTTTATTATTGGGAGATCCAATTTTCAATCTCGGAGATAACCCCAAGAGATCCAGTTTCAACCTCGAAGACAATCTCGAGGGATACAGTCTAAGATCCAGAGATAACCCCGGAAAAGTCAGTTTCAACCCCGGAGACAAACCCAGGAGACTTAGTTTTAACCCCAGAGATAACCTGAGAGGTCCAACCAACCTCAGAGATAACTCTGAGGACATTCAGAATCAACAGCAGCCCAATCTCGTAGATAACCTTGAGAAACAACTGCTACAACTACGCCAAAGCAGGAGATAACCCCGGTAGGGGAAAAATCATCATTTTGCCACCTCAACATCACATCCACGTCGTCTCACCATAGTTTAAATCAAACTGTGTACAAGGATATCCCACAAGAACTATAGCTCAAATCCTGAGTGACAACTGCACAAGACAACACAACGGATAGACCTTGAAGACTTGGAGATCTAGTCATGGACCCATCTTTCCAGCTTTATACAACCTCTAACCCCATGTCATTGTGTAGCTCTCGATAACAACTTTCTGAAAAGGTACAACACTCCTTTATCAGATGCCCGAATTGAAATTTATGAAGGTTTGAGTAGACAATGCGTAGCCTAAGTGCACGTACTTCGAGACAACGAGACCCGCAAGTCTCGGGGCAGCTCGGGCAGCTGCATGTAGACTCGCGGCTGCCTTGGGTTGACCCGCGGCCATCTAGTATTTAAATATTAGCTCTTGGAAGCTCATTTGAAAAAAAAAGAAACGAGAGAAAACTCTGTCCATTTCAGCCTGTAACCCCTGCTGGAGTGCTCTAAACTAAGTGATTCTTCTTTCTAAAAACTTGTAAGCTCGTGTTCTGTAACATACTAAAGTTTAACCGGTGAAAATCGAGTTTTCAGGCCTCAAAAGCTATCTAAAGTCTTCTTGGTAGCCACTGTAAGATATTTCAGATTTTTAAGTTTTCTATCATTGTTATATATATATATATATATATATATATATATATATATATATATTTCTTTGCTTTTATATATATATCTGCTTTAACTGCTTTTATAATGTAGATATTTAATATTCCAGTCTGTGGGCTAGATTTGCCTAAATATGACTATTTCTAACTTTGATTGGTTCAAAAGTGAGTAAACTAGAACCGTTGAAGCTATAATGGTTTAGATTTATTCAAATCTATTTCTTTTTCTAGCTTTTGTACATATTATATTTTTATGTGAGCCTAGGAATAATGTGATCGAAGATTTCGCTTTTGAATCTAGATTCGGTACCCACGATGGACATTTCTCAGTTGCAATCAGCTTGTAAATTATCTACAGTCTCTGGATATCCTTAGATAGCTCTCATGCCCACAAGGAGTTCGACACTACTATGTATCTTATTTTCTCGAAGATGCCTCGCATCTCAAAAATAAAAGCAATCAAGCCGAATACATAATAAAATAGAAGTTTCAAAGGCCTCAATTACTACTGAGCAGAAGGGTTTGAATACCTATTTTCTAAAACATTACTGCTATATCTTGTTAAAATTAAACTTTTATATACAAGTCAAACCTTTTGTATATAGGTGCAAATGAGGCATAACATTACTTTTAGATAATTGCACAAAGGCCCAACACACACACACACACACACACACGCAGATAAAAAGTTAATTAAAAAGTGGCGATAACCGTATTTTCACAGAAGTCGGGGGGTGCCTGTAAAACCCTAAAAACCCTAAAAAGACTCGGTTACGTAAATTCAGTATTATTAAATAAAATCTCTTCGTTTTGAAAGTGTATTTTGTTATTATATACTCTGTTATAGAATTAGGTCAAATAAATTTTTGTCCGAAAGTTGATGTTCTTGACACATCGTGCTTAAAAAATTTCTTTTGAAGATGAAGTTTTTGATATATGTGTTTTTCCAAGCTGCTTTGTCGTGCTTACACTGACAAAACACCTTGTCGTGCTTAGTAGGATTTGTGTAAAAACCTAAGTTAGGAACCCTAATATCTAAATTAAGAAACCCTAACCCTAGATATACAAACCCTAACCCTAATTTTGAAACCCTTGAAAGTAGTATGCATACAAGCCAATCATGTATGATGATAAAGCAAATACTTTATAATCAATCTTATTTATTTATTAATAAAAGTATTAATTTACTAAAGGCATTTAATTATCAATATGATGTTATTTTAATAATATATGATAAACCAATAGTTTTAAGCAATGCTTTTAGAATCATGATAAGATCATGTTAATGAGATCTAAATTCTTAGACAACTTAAAACTTAAATGTTCCCAATCAATGGATTACTAAAAAGGGGATTAGTGCATCTGGATAGATTGGTACATACGTTGCTTACTCATTAGATGAGGATGATTGATCTCATGATCATTTGTGTGGAGACACTAAAACAAGTATGTAGGTGCTTATTCAAGAATAAGTTCACTAACGTGACTCGCTAAGGAATACCTAACGAAGTTTTACTTGCCTGTCAATAGGAATTCCTGTAGTGATAGTAGTACAAGTAATCCTTAGACTTGAGATCATCATAGTATCTTGTATATAATGATTTACACTTTGACTTTTCCTTAAGACCCTTAGGGTATATCAAAGGGTATGCTTGGGTGTAATAAGTTATATATGAAGATAATGAATGACCAATAAAGAATCAACAAACTTCTAGTAAAAGAAGAGATATGTCCTATGTGATTCGATGAATGACAACCCAGGAATCCTTGACCAAGGTAGAATGAAATTAGAAAGTACTTTCTAATTTGCATTCATTAGGAGTTATGCATTTAGGAATCAAAATACATATAATTAAATAACATAAGACTTGACAGTAATTCCATGTCTTATATTTAATTGGGACATTGTATTGTGTAAGGATTGAATTGTACGGTAACTATTTACTCAAAGGTTCTTTTATGATTATTGTTGAAATCTATATTATCTGAAAAGTTGTTAATTGCTAGGGAGGCTTATCCCTATTGTAGAATAAATATTATTTATTTAAATAAATTAATAGTTTAATTTATTTATTTAAATAAGATTAGAATTGTTCTAATTGATTTATTCACAACAAGTTTAATATGGAGAACCTAAAGGGTCACACCATAAAAGGAAAAAAGAATTAATTAAGAATTTAATGGCATAATCATAATAATATATTAAGTATATTTAATTTAATCTATAGTGATAGAATAAATTAAATAGCTTAAAATTTATTATTTAATATTTTGAAAATATTAAATATAAATTAATAAGAGGAGTCATATTAATATTATTATTATTATTATTTTAATTTCTAAAAGAGTTTGGTAATTAATTTAATATCAGTACTCTCATTTATTCCTAATAGGATTAGGAGGCAAATTAATTAAAAGAGTTTAATTAATTATCCCTAATAAGATTAGGGAGCCTAATTATTTAAAGGAGTTTAATTAATTAAATAATACTCTATTTTAATTATATTAAAATATGTTAACTGATATCTTTATAAGAGGAGTCTTATATTAGATATCAGTGTGTGTGAAATACGTGATTCTAAATAGTTGGAGAGTACGCCATTTTTTATACAAATAGAAAACTAAGGTTTGAGCCAAAACAACATTCTTCTTGATTCTTGTTCTTCCTTGGTGGATCACCTTTAGAGGCCAAACGTTTGGGCTGACGTTGGTCAAAGGAAAGAACCAAACCCGTGTAGTCAAGGATAACACAAAGGATTAGGAGTTGAACTTGTACCTGAGGAAGCTCAGATCTTCAAGGGTATAATTCTGATTCTCCTACTCTTTTATAGACTGATAATTTAAGCACAAGAATGATCTTGGTTTATGGTTTGTAAGAAATATTTTAAAATTTGGTTTACTTTTCTTCTGCTTTATTTATGTGATTTGATTGCATGCTCTCGTTTCTAGCAAACCTAATAGTGGTATCAAAGCTAATCTTGTGCTAATTATCAGTCTTCGTGATTCCATATATGTATTATATGGGATTGGATCGGATTACTGGGCAACATAAAAGTTTTATGTTTATGTGACGTGGCACAGTTGCGCCGTCTCCAGTTCATTCTAGAGCCCAGCTGCGTCGTTACCCAGATCCAGTTTCTTGGATGAAGCGGCCACAAGTGCTACCAGATCCCGATTCATCTCGGGTTCACCAAGCCGTTATCTGAAATCGATTTACGCCATGAAACGCAGTTGTGCCATGTCCTAATTCATTTTGGGAGCAGCTGCGCCCTTGGGCAGAATCTAAATTTTTTCATTTTCTTTAATTAAATAAATGGTTTATTTAATTAATAAAATTTTAAAATAGAGATGTTTATTTTTTATAAAATATGATATCAGATTTGCTAAAATTAAATATTTTAATTTGGATTTGATTTTTGATTATATTAAAAGAGTTTATTTTGATTCAAAACTAAAGTTTAGCAAACTTTTGCCCATTAATTAATATTAATGCATATATGGAATGGATTTATTTTCATGAGATGAATATTATTTATTGATACATATGATGATATGTATGATAATAAATGAGATTGATTATGGACTATGACCAATGTGATTGGATTTTATTTTGGATGGATGCTTGAATGTATGAGTTTTATTAAATGGGGTCTGCGTACCTCGTCTTTTCTGGTTTTCTTCTTGTTGCAAATTCTATCTCTTTCCTATGTACTTCCCTTTGATTGATGATCAAGGTTTCTATTTAAATGAAATAGTTTATGTAAAAGGATTAATTAGAATTTCTCGAAGAACCAGATATCAAGGAGCAAGGAGTGCTTGAAGACCCGTTTGTAATGGAGCCCGGGTTTAAATGTAATAGTTATATTTAAATATTAATTCTTGCACCCTAGGGTTTGAACTTTTGGTTCACTTAGTGGCTCTAGTGACCAAACTAGAATAAAAGTTCATAATCAATTCGAGTAGAATATAGTATTCTATAGTGCATGCTAGTATTATATATTATATTATATTATATTATATTATATTATATTATATTATACAAACATGCTTCGCATGTTTAATAATATGACTCGTATTTTATATATATATATGCATGCGCGCTAAACAAGATGAGACTAATAATAACAAACCCCTCAATGAAATTATATTAAGTTGTAACGTTCAAAGATGTTTGGAATATCGAACGTCGCCTTCTAGCTTGATAAAAATAATAGAGCATTGAATATTTAATATGAGTTTGTTGTGCACACACAAGGCGAGTATTAAATATTTGAGATGTTATTTTTATTACATATGATGTTTATAAGGAATTGAACATTACCGCTTTATTGTGCACACACAAGGGCTATAGTTTTCTCTTCACTTATATGGAAATGCTGGGTATGACTTAACCTAAATAATTTTAGTTCGGATGTGCAAACACTTGACCATTATGATTTAAGAGACAAAATATAAGGAATTACATGATAATGTAATTGACAAGAGTTGTCTACCTATTTATTTATATATAGTTTATTGTGCATACACAAGACTATATACATTTGAAATAGGATCCTTATTTTCATTAGCAAATCTTTAATTAGATATTATCGAACTATATTATGAGGGTAATATAGTTTAAAAAATTAGTGGGAGATACCAATATAAAATAAGACGTAATTTATTTTTGTAAAATAAATTAATTAAATGAATGCTTGTTAAAATATTGTCTTTTTACATGCAGAATTTTGAGAATGTCACATTCACTAATTTCACTACGTAGCATACTTGATGCTAACAAACTGACCAGACAAAATTTAACTGGCTTGTTAAGGAATCTGAGAGTTGTTCTCACTGCTGAAAAGATTTTTTATGTCCTAAATTTGCCCATCCCTCAAAAACTTGCTGAAACAGCCTCTGAGGAAGAGATTGCTACTTTTAAGAAGTGGAAAGATGATACATCTTTGGCTCAAGGCATCATGCTCGTATCCATGAGTAATGAGCTTCAGCGTCAGTATGAAACCATGGATGCTCCTGCTATATTGTTGCTCCTATAAGAGTTGTATGGTGAGCAAAGTAGGACTGCTAGGTATGAGATATCTAAGGAGCTCTTCCGATCTCGGATGACCGAGGGTACTACTGTTGAGACTCATGTCTTAAAGATGATCAATCTAATTGAACATCTTAGAAAGATTGGGTTCGTTATGGATGGGGAGTTGAGTCAAGATTTGATCTTGCAGTCACTCCCTGACACCTTCTCACAATTTGTTATGAATTTTCACATGAATAAGTTAGATGTCAGCTTGCCTGAATTACTTAACATGTTGAAAACTGCTGAAGGTCACTTCCCATCCAAAAAGGACCATGTCTTAATAGTGGATGATTCTTCCAAGAAAAGGAAGTGACCCAAGGTATCTTCTGAAAAGAAGAAATCCAAGAAGGCTAAGGGTAAGGCAAAAGTGATGGATCAAAAGAAACCTGATCCAGCTAGCAAAGGAATTTGCTTCCATTGCAATAAGTCAGGTCATTGGAAGAGGAACTGCAAGGATTATCTTGCGGAACAAAAGCAGAAGAAGCTTGGAGAAGCTTCGAATCCTAATCAAGGTTTGTTTATGATTGAAATTATTTTTTTTGAAAGTCAATCTTCTACTTGGGTATTGGATACCGGCTGTGGTTCTCACATATGTAATAATATGCAGGGACTAGTCAGAAGTAGAAAGATGAGCAAGGATGAGGTCGTCCTACGAGTGGGAAATGGAGCAAAGGTTATTGCATTAGCTGTAGGGACTTATTGTTTAGCACTGTCTACGGGCAAGTCCATTAGTTTAAATAATTGTTATTTTGTTCCGTCACTTATTAGAAACATTATTTTAATATCTGTAATGGATATGGATGGTTTTGACATTATATTTAAGAATAATAGTTGTTCTATTTATAATAATAATGTTTTATATGGTGTTGGTAATTTATAAAATGGACTTTACATACTTGACTTGCATAAAAATATACTTCAAATTGAACAAACCAAGAAAATGAAAAGAGATGATGTAAATTATACTTTTATGTGGAACTGTAGACTCGGTCATATTAATGAAACAAGATTATCCAAGTTGCATAAGGATGGGCTCTTAGAGCTATCATATTATGAATTATATCCAACTTGTGAATCTTGTCTCATGGACAAAATGACTAAATCTCCTTTGTGTGGAAAAGGAGAAAGAGTTACAAAGTTGTTAGCGTTGGTTCACACAGATGTATGCAGACCTATGACAACGAATGCACGAGGAGGGTATTCTTATTTTATTACAATCACTGATGATCACTCAAGACTTGGATGTGTGTATTTAATGAAATAAAAATCCAAATTATTTGAAAAGTTCAAAGAGTTTAAAAGTGAAGTAGAGAAACAAATGGAAATAATATTAAGATTATTCGATCAGATAAAGGAGGTGAATACTTAAGTAGTGAGTTTCTCAATTATCTCAAAGAAAATGGTATAATCTCACAATGGACTCCACAAGGAACACCACAGTTGAATGGTGTATCTGAAAGGAGAAATCGAACACTGTTAGACATGGTTCGTTCCATGATGAGTTTTTACCGATCTTCCGGTGTCATTATGGGGATATGCCCTAAAAACGGTTACATATCTACTAAATAAGGTTCTCTCGAAATCCATCCCTAAGACTCCATATCAGATGTGGAAAGGGAGGAAGCCTAGTCTTAAACATGTTAAGATTTGGGGATGTCCAGCTTATGTGAAAAGGTTTCAAAATGATATGCTTGGAACAAGATCTGATAAGTGTACATTTATGGGATATCCTAAAGAAAGTTTAGGATACTATTTCTATAATCCTACTAAATAAAAGGTGTTTGTTGCCAAACATGCTGCCTTCTTAGAAAAGGAATTCATCCTTGAAGGGGCCAGTGGGAGGAAAATAAATCTTGAAGAAATTAAAGAACCACAAACCACTACAGATCAAATGGATGAACCTGTCCAAGTAGAGATACCTTCTGTACCACACCCTATTCGTAAATCTGGAAAAATACCGAAGATACCTGATAGGTATGGATTTGTCATAGAAGATGACGAGAAGGTACACATCATAAATGATGATGATCCATTGAATTATGAACAGTCTATGAGTAGTAATGACTCAAAGAAGTGGCAAGAAGCAATGAAATCCGAGATGGACTCCATGTATGAAAACCAAGTATGGACTTTGGTTTCACCACCTGAAGGCATTAAGCCAATTAGGTGTAAATGGGTCTTTACAAGAAAGACTAGAGCAGATGGCAAGGTAGAGACCTATAAAGCCCGACTGGTCGCAAAAGGTTTCAAACAAAGACATGGAGTTGACTATGACGAAACCTTTTCACCAGTAGCTATGCTCAAGTCTATTCAATTTTTTCTTACAATTGCAGCTTACCATGACTATGAAATCTAGTAGATGGACGTGAAAACAGCCTTCCTCAATGGGAAACTTGAGGAGGATGTGTATATGACACAACCAGAGGGATTTGTTTCAACAGTTGAAACAAATTAAGTCTGTAAGCTACAATGATCCATTAATGGATTGAAGCAAGCTTCTCGTAGGTGGAACATCTGTTTTGATGAGATAATCAAAGAGTTTGATTTTATCAAAAATGAGGATGAACCATGTGTATACAAGAAGGTTAGTGGGAGCGCTGTTTCATTCCTTATATTATATGTTGATGATATATTACTGATAGGGAATGATATTCCTACGCTACAATCGATTAAAATCTAGTTATCTAAACACTTCTCCATGAAGGACTTGGGAGAATCATCCTATATTTTGGGGATAAAGATATATAAAGATAGATCTAAAAGGATGATTGGCTTGTCTAAAGGAACGTACATTGACTCGATGCTAAAGAGGTTTAGCATGGAAAATTTCAAGAGAGGTCTCATGGCGATGAGCCATAGAATACATCTTTCCATGAAACAGGCCCCAAAGACACTTGAGGAGAGAGACCGTGTGATAACCCAAAAATTTATAAAATCTTGAATGATTAAAATAAAGGTTAAAGAATAAAACCTAGATGAGAATTTGAGGATTTATTTAAATTTTTTAAGTAAAACCTATATGGTTTGCTATTCGAATGAGAATAGAGAAAATATGGGTTACAAAATTTCTAAACCCTAGAAATGAATTAATATGTACTTGAAGGAATATCAAAAATAAGGTATTACGATACCTGTGAATTCTATGTGAACTAAATAGTCTAAGAAATGTTATATAAGTACATATGGAAATTTTCTTAAGGAGATAAGATTTCATATGAAGAGATGCTATGAGGTTAAACGAAGATGAGTATATGTATAGAAATATGTATATACTTAGTAAGGTGCTATAAATATTTTAGCAAGAGGAATGATGAATTAAGTTAATGATATAAGGATCAAGATAAAACTATGTTAGTAATTAACATAGCTTGAACGTTGGCCTTGACTGGCAAATAAGAATTTGAATAAGTATAAAGTCGTTAGTTAATACGATTAACAATAAGAAATGAGTAATTTAAAACTCAAAATTTGAGTTAGAGATAGAATTTTAAATAAATATACATCATATAATGTGAATACATTTATTTTGTATATAAAAGTGAATTAAGAATTAGGTTATGTAACCTAATATATATATATATATATATATATATATATATATATATATATATATATATATATTAGGTGTGATAATTAAATAACCTAAGAGGTTATAATATGGGAGAATATTAGTATATAAATATATATACTAACATTAAGAGATTTATTTTATATACCTCAAATAATTAATGTTATAACCAAAGTTTAATTAGGTTATGGAATTAAAGATATTTGAGTAAGGAATTTATTTACAAAGGTGTAGTGGAACCCTATTTAAATGATAAGGGTAGAATGGAATAGAATTAAAAGTAATGGACTATAATAAGGTTATAGCCCAAGAATTTAAATAGAGTCCAACAGAATTAGTTTTAATGGACTAAGGAAGTTATATTATTTTAAACAAGTCCAATTAATTAATTAAGCATGTGACTTGTGGATAAAGTGATTAAGGGCGATTAAATTGTTAATCTAGCCCAATATATTATGTGTGGGATAAGTATTATAATGGCCCAATTAAATTTTGGGTGGAAGCCCAAATTTATTTTGTTAGTAAGCAAAATAATAAAAGTATAAGCCCAATATAATTTAATTTACATGTGGCCCAATTTTTGACCCACTTAAGGAGGGGCTATTTAGTTATTTGTTAAATCAATTAACAATTAAAATAAAATAAGGATTTGGAAGATATCATGGGCCAAGTGGCCGGATTAGAATGAAGAAGGGAAAAGAAGATAAGAAGAGAAAAGAAGGATAAGGAAAGAGAAAAAGGAGAAAGAAGAAAGAGAAAAGGAAAAAGAAGAAAGAGAAAGAAAGAAACAGGAAAAGAGTAGGAAGAGAGAGAGAGAGAGAGAGAGAGAAGAAGAAGAGGTGGTCGAAGCAATGGAGGAGTAAGAGAGGAGGGGCGGCAGCCCCATGAGGGAGAAGAAAAGGAAAGAGAAGATCCTCCATGGAAGAAGAAGAAGAAGTACAACAAAGGTATAAAGCTATTTTTTTTTCTTCCTAAGCTTTATTCTCTTTCTTTTTGTAATTTGATAAAAGGGGGTTTTTCATTTGGAAGTTCAAATCCCTATAATCTATGTGTTTTTCATGAATTCAAGTATGGATCTATCCATATTGGGTGTTGATTTGGTTGGAATATAAAGAAAAAGAAAAAAAATATTTTTCTAGTTTAGAAACCCAAATTTCTATGTACTTTGAATATCCACCGTTTTAAATCTATAATTCCTTTTTACGATCCGTCAAAGAGGGGTGTTATATATGTGATTACTAGTTAACCCAAGTGGTAGCACTAAAAAATGTTGAGTTTTTATGGTGTAGTGACTGATTAAGCCAAAATAGTCCCATTTTTGGTAGAAGGAAATAAACTATTTTGGGGCAGTTTCTGGTGGGGGCATTGTCATCATTTTTCGACCCTAAAAAATTCTGGAAAACTTTGAGATGATAATTTGATGAGTTTTCTAGATTGTGTCCAAAAAAGGCAATTTTTGGATGTATAGATTAGGAGTTATGAATTTTATGGGAAAAGACTATTTTAAAAGTAAACCCTTATAACTCCTTGTGGTTAACTCCAAAATTGATAAAATTTTTATTGGAAGTACATGTATATAACAGAAGTATACCCTATAAAGTTTGGAATTTTTGGACAAAAGTAAAGTTTATGATAAATGTCTACATATTCGTCAGTTTTGGCCATTTGAAATATAGTAAATGAATTTTAAAAATTCCGAGAAAAATATATGTTCAATATGGGACTATATTCTGCTAAATCCCATAAAAGAAAAAGTTTTGGGACTGATTTGGTATTTTTCATATAAATGATGTTATATGGATAAATGAGTTTAATTAAATATGTGATGTCAAAAATATGAAAAATGAGGTTTTTCGACTTGAGACCCTTAAGCATGTTTTATGCAGATTTTTGGTGGAGGTTTGGGTCGGTGGTGAAGAGTTGATATGTGTATGGCATTTTAGAGTGCTTAAAGGAATTAATTAAGGAATAGAAAACAATTGAAATAAATTGTTTATTTATGTGATTAATGACTTAAAATAATTTTATGTGACTAATGATATTTGACTAAGATATTATTAGTAATAATTAACTTAAATGTTATTAAAAGGTTAATAATCTTAGCTTGAAATACTATTAAATAATTAATAATATTAAATGAGAAATTAAAATAGAGAATTAAATTATTTTTAAATGTAGTTGTTGAATTTGGTATTCAATGAACTATATTATGTGTATAATCTGCTGAAAAAGGAATCAAGATTACTGAATTTGATTTCGAGTTGCTAAAATTGAATTCAGTCGGCTAAATCTAATTTTGGTCTGCTAAAATAGTGATTTCAGGATACTGAAATGAAATCCGACTTACTGAAATGGTATTTTGGTTTACTAAATGTTATCTAATTTTACTAAGATAACATATAAAAGGGAAAAATTATAAGTATAAGTTATGACATGATGAAAAGATTATCAAAGTGTAATGATAATGCTAAGGCTATAATGTGATGTCTAATACTTAACTAGGTTTAGACTTGAGTATATATATAGTGTTAAGGTTATCTAATATTTGACTATGTGTTTAAATAATATATAGTTTACCTATAAGGTATGTTATGCTAATTGAACGATCAATCTTATAATTGATAGGTCTTTCATGAGAGATTAAATTAGATTGCGTGGTAGTAATCCACGGTGCAGGCAAGTTTCTTTAACTCAAACTCGAGTTATATTACAAAGCATATTAGTGAATGATTATTGATGATTATTCACGTCTAAACTGATTATTGATTCGCACTTAGTGCATGTTGCATATGTTCATCTGGTATAAAAGGCTGATCACCTTCATTACCATAAAGTTCAGTTAGATGGTTCATGGTCATTGTTGACCTCCAAACATTATTGATTCAGTCACTCAATTATTGACACCTGATTCATGTTATTTCACAATTATTACATTGTTGAAAATTTGAAAGCTTATTCATTATTTTCAATTATGATATATCCTCAATTAAATTTAAACTTGCTGGGCAAACTTGGTTCTCACCCTTGCTATATCATGATAAAAAATTTTAGATGAAGAAGAAAGCTCGAGTAAAGACAGAAGCAAAGACAAAGTGCAAGATTAAATTATGGTGCAGTTAGATTTATTAAATTTTCTGACGAAAATAGCATTGTAAACCTTTTTAGATATATATTGAAGGTATGTTTTTAGTTAAGGTTGTAGACCTTGGGAATGATGTGTAAAACTTTAATGTATAAACAATTTATGTTTATATCTTCCACAATAGTTATATAAATGATGCACCAGATCTGAGGTAAAAAGTACCCGGATTTGGGGGCGTCACAAGTCGTATGAGTAAGATTCCTTATGATTCAGCAATAAGATCTATCATGTACGGTATGATATGTACTAGACCGGATGTCCCTCATGCACTTAGTGTAACAAGCATATATCAGTCGAATCCAGGAGAAAAACACTAGAAGGCAGTGAAAAATATCCTAAAGTAGTTAAAAAGAACTAATGATGTATTTCTTATCTACGGTGAGTTTGAATTGAAACTAGAGGGCTTTACAGACTCAAGTTTTCAAACAGACCAAGAAGACAGTAAATTCATTTTGGGTTATGTGTTTACCTTGAATGGTAGTGCAGTGAGTTGGAAAAGTTCCAAACAACAAACAGTTGCTAATTCAGTGATAGAGGCAGAGTACGTAGATGCAGTGAAGCTGCAAAGGAGGCTATTTAGATGAAGAAGTTCATAACCGAACATGGTGTGGTTCCTAGCATTAGAGGACCAGTACCTTTATTCTGAGACAACACCGAAGCTGTTGCTGAAGGTAGTATGCATACAAGCCAATCATGTTTGATGATAAATCATATACTTTGTAATAATATTATTTATTTATTAATAAAAATTATTAATTTATTAAAGGCTTTTAATTATCTACATGATGCTGCTTTATAATATGTGATAAACCCTTAGTTTTAAGCAATGCTTTTAGAATAATGATGATGATCATTCTAATGAGATCTAAATTCTTTGAAAGCTTAAAACTAAAATAGTTCTCAATCGTTGGATTAATAAATCGGGGATTAGTGAATCCGGATAGATTGGTACATACGTTGCTCGCTCATTTGATGAGGATGATTGATCTCATGATTATTGTGTGGAGACACAAAAGCAAGTATGTAGGTGCTTATTAGAGAATAAGTTCACTGAACGTGGCTCACTAAGGAATACCTAATGGAGTTTTACTTGCCTGTCAATAGGAATTACTGTAGTGATAGTAGTACAAGTGATCCTTGGACTTGAGATCATCATAATATCTTGTGTATGATGAGTTATACTTTGACTTATTCCTTAAGACCCTTAGGGTATATCAAAGGGTATGCTTGGGTATAATAAGTCGTACATGGAGATAATGTATGATTAATAAAAAATCTATCACTTCTAGTAAAAGAAGAGAAATATCCTATGTGATTCGATAAATGACAACCCTGTAGTCCTTGGCCAAGGCAGAATAAAATTAGAAATGAGTTTCTAATTTGTATTATTTGGAGTTGTGCATTTAAGAGTCAAAATACATATAATTAAATAAAATAATACTTGGCAGTAATTCCATGTCTTATATTTAATTGGGACATTATATGGTAAAAGGATTGAATTTTACGGTAACTATTTACTCAAAGGTTCTTTTATGATTAATGTTGAAATCTATATTATCTGGAAAGTTGTTAATCGCTAGGGAGGCTTATCCCTATTGTAGAATAAATATTATTTATTTAAATAAATTAATAGTTTAATTTATTTATTTAAATAAGATTAGAATTATTCTAATTGATTTATTCACAACCAGTTTAATATGGAGAACCTAAAGGGTCAAACTATAAAATGAAGAATAATTATTTAAGAAGAAAATGACATAATCGTAATAATAAGTTAAGTATATTTAATTTAATATATGGTGATAGAATAAATTAAATAGCTTAATATTTATTAGTTAATATTTTAGAAATATTATATATAAATTAATAAGAGGAGTCTTATTATTTTTACTATTATTATTTAATTCCTAAAAGAGTTTTGGAATTAATTAATAAAATTACTCTCATATATCCTAATAAGATTAGGAGACTAATTAATTAAAAGAGTTTAATTAATTATTCCTAATAAGATTGAGAACCTAATTAATTAAATGAGTTTAATTAATTAAAATAAAACATAATTCCTTAATTGTTAAGGAGGGTTGCCTACATCTATAAATTAGAGAAGTCTTATTATGGGTGAGGGTTGTTGACATTGTCACAACAAATCTAATTCTAATAGTTGGGAGAGTACACCTTTTTCTATGAGAGATAGAAAAAGTAGGGTTTTGCCAAATACCCATCTTCTTGAATCTTTCTTCTTCCTTGGTGGATCACCTCTAGAGGCCAAACACTTGGGTGGCTAACATTGATCAAAGGAAGGAACCAAACCTGATGGATTCAAGTTGAACGCAAAAAAGATTGGAGGTGAACTTGTACTTGAGGAAGCTCGAGTCTTCAAAGGTATAATTCTTGTTCTTCATATTTTTGTTTAATTAATAATTGTGCATAAAGGATGATATGGGTATATGGTTTTGTAAAATTTTAAAACTCTATTTTACCACGTTTTTGCTTATTTTGTGCAATTTAATTATGTTCATAAATCTTACAAACCTAACAGTAACATCGGAGCCAAGCCCTTACGAAAATTATTAATTATTCAGATTTGATATGTATGTTGATATGTGTTTAAAATAATTTAATTGGGCATAATTTTTTGTATAAAATTTATTTTAAAAAAAAAGATTCGCGAAGCCTGTTTGTGAGACCCCGAATTTTATGAAATGAAAGTATTCAATTTTCTTATAATTATTCTATTTAGTAAATGGTTAAATTGATAAAAGGTTAAAGTTAAGGGTGATATGTGAAATTTTTTCAAAGTATGCAAGTTATTATAAAATATTCGTTTGGTCGGGGAATATTCTTTTTGTCAGGGAATATTTGTACGGCGGCACAATCATTTGTGAACCCCACAACGGAAGTATTTTCGTATTTAGAAAATGATAGAATTATCTTTTTATAAAAATAACAGCGAAAGTGTTACCGTTAAAACTGTTGAACTACTCCTAGTAAAAAAATACGATGTCTGGCGCTGTAGTTGCATAGTAGCACACAATATTGATTATTGATGCTTAAGTGAGAAGTCACTCAGTTATACTAAATTCTTGCTACAGTAATTGCTGCATCATATCTCTCATATTATTGATTCAATTATTATCACAGTATCATCTGCATAATATGATATATTATTAAATTAATAATTGAGACGACAAAGTTGTTTATATTATTATTTGTAATATTGACAATGTCTAGAAGTTCTGTCAAAGAGAGATTTGGTCACCTAATTGCACGCCAATAAGGAGAAATCCTTATTGGAAAGCCCCCTCTTTCTTGGGAACGACCTGGTTGTTAAATATTGTGAGTTATAATATTAATGATGAATAAGTTTGTGTTGATTAAAGATGAAATTGATAGTTCCATTGTGTGGGAATTATTAGTGTTAGTGGAAATCGGCATTTATTTCGATAATAATTGATGTCTGGAAGTTATATTGACCAATCGAGTAATTAATCGGATAAATGAGAAATTAATTGCTATTAATTCACATGATTATAACTATTTGTTCACATGTGTGTACTATTGAATCACATTCATTTACTATTAGGGGAGTTGGTGCAAGTTTGATAATACTTGCATGACTAAGTTAAAAATGGAGGTATAGATGAATGTACTATACTATAATTAATTTTTTCACAAGTTTAGAACTATTGAGTCACATGATTTACTATTGATTCACATGATTTACTATTAGGGGAGGTGGTGCAAGTTTGATAATACTTGCATGACTAAATTAAAAATGAAGGAAAAGATGAGGGTATTATACTGTAATATTTTGAGCCCCAAAATGTGCAATTATGGAAACCATATTTTCCTATAAATAGAAGCTCATTCCTTTATTATTTTTCACTAATTCACTAAGTCTCACAAGAGCAATTATTATAGAGAAATTATAGAGAGAGAAGCTATAGAGAGAAAGAAGAAGCGAAGTCTGCTACTTCACTATTCCAATATCCAGTCTTCTTCTGAGGTAAAGGATATTATTATTATAGTAAGGGGTATTATTCTTTCGTATTCATGAAGAGAGTTATTTTCTTTCAATTCTCGTAAGGGTTGTTATTCCATTCTTTATTATTATGTTGAATAACTCTTTGTCTGTCAAGTCCGCATACATGGTGAAATTCTTCTGTTATTCCATTCTTTATTATTAAATAACCTGTCTGTGCGGTCTATTGCAAGCCTGGTGAATTCTGTTGTCATTCCATTCTTTATTATTACATTGGAATATCCTATCTCATGCGGATTAATGCATGACTGACCCGTTCTCATTCTTTATTATTCATTTGGAATATCTTGTGCTGTCTTGGATTACGCATGACACGGTTCCATTCTTTATTATTACATTGGAATAATCTACATATGTGGATTATCAGCATGCATGGTGAATGATCCTTCGTATTCATTCTTTATTAAATTATGGAAATGATCTGTCTACGTGGATTACCGCATAGCAGGTGAAAATCCATTTACAGTTTTGTATATTCTATTATACTTGTCTGAGATATCATTTTTTTTGTACTCGTCATGGAATATCATTTTCTTTGGTATTTTTTACGAGTTATTATTCATGGGTTATTATTCACCTGATTACTATTCACTCTGGTATTATTCACTCGGGTATTCGGGGTACTTTTTATGTCGGAGTACTATTCATGAGTTACTATTCACGGGTTACTATTCACCCAATTACTATTCACTCTAGTATCATTCACTCGGGTATTCGGGACACTTTTTTGTGTTGAGGTACTATTCACAGGGTACTATTCCTGAAGTACTATTCACGGGATACTATTCACCCGAAAAATATATTTCTTTTCTGTCCAAAATATTTTTGGTACATGAATATTATTCTTGAATTTTACTCTACAAAGCAGTATCATGTTGACAATTTGGACGTTATTGATTCTTGGATAAATTAAATTATAAATCTTTAAAACTTATCCTTGAACTTATTTTATTGAATTATTATGTCATTGTCATCATCCTCATGCTTATATTGTGATGAAAGTCATCTTTGACTTACGTGCATAGATAGACTTGGTATGATTATAACCAGGGATTATTCGATATAATCATGACCGTAATGTGACGAATGATGTGGTAAAAGTCCTCATTAGCCTGTAGTTCATTGATGGACAATTGTTGGTATGATTATGACCAGGGATTATTCGGTATAATCATGACCATTGATGATTACATGAATATCCTTGGTCGTGATGCAGGGATGATTCAATTTTATTTATTAAGCTGAGTCTCAGCGATAAAGTTGATGAAAAACTTTTTAAATCATAGAAGATAGTAGATTTTATGCTCTACTTGACTCTTCTAATGGATTATTTATTTCGCTGCAGTTGTTGATCTAAAACTTGTTGTCTATTGTATTCTATCAGTTGTTATCTTCGTTGAAGGCTAAGGATAATTTATTCGCATTATCTTAGTCATAATATTTCTTACTGGGCTAGTTGAGCTCACCCTTTCTTTCATTGTTCTCTTCAGGAAATGAGAATATAGTTGGGACGAGTCGGGGAATGGAGTGATGGTCCAAGATGGTGGCTATAGTAGTCCTCACTATTTTTATAAAATAGTGTGATAATAATTGTAATAAGGACTCCATTGAGTGTGGATATTGTCTAGAAGACAATATTCGTGTTTAAACTCTCAGCAATGTTTTGTCGTATTTTGCACGACAATTGTATAATTAAGTTTGTAGTTAAGTTCTGTACCATGTATCTGGCGACTCAAGATGGGTGAAGTATACCTGTTTTGGGGGCGTCACACTATTCTTTTTTTTGTTTTTTCAAAAATGTTATCCTGCACATTCACACATGTTGTGGTACTTTCGTTATATTTGGTTAATACAAATATATATATATATATATATATATTATTTTTTATTTTGATTTTTATTAAGATAAGAGTTTTATTTTAATTAAATTAAATTAAATATTTTTTTCAGTAATTCTAAATTAAAAATAAAGGAGTTTATTTTGATTTTGAATTGGATTAAAATAAAGTCGTTTATTTTAATTGGAATTGGAATCCACGTTTGTTTGAATAAAAAAGTTTATCAAAAGTTTTTTTTAATAACTTGGAATTGGATTCCAAGTTTGTTTGAATAAAAGAGCTTATTCAAATATTTTATATCAACTTAGAATTAGATTTCACGTTTGTTTGAATAAAAGAGTTTATTCACATATGGAATAGGATTCCATGTTTCCTAGAATAAAGGAGTTTATTCACATATAAAATAGGATTTCATGTTTCCTAAAATTAAAGGTGTTTAATTTTAATAAGGAATATGATTCAACATATTTTATTTTTCCAGCAATTTTAAGTTAAAATAAATTGTTTTATTTTGTACTTGAAATTGGATTCCTTGTTAATTAAAATAAAGGAATTTATTTTGATTGGGAATTTGATTAAAAATAATGGAGTTTATTTTTATTTAAAATTGGATAAAATAAAATAAAAAATTTATTATGATTTTGGTTAAAAATAAAAAAGTTTATTTTGTTTCAAATTAGATTTTATGCTAATTAAAATTTCCCATTAAATTGATATCAATATATATATTGAATGTTTATTATTCATGAGATGAATGTTATTTATTGATGTATATGGTGATGTGTATGATAATAAATGAGATTAATTATGGACAATTGATCAATGTGATTGGATTTTATTTTAGTTGGATGCATGAATGTATGAGTTTTATTAAATGAGCTCTGCGTACCTCGTCTTCTCTAATTTTTTCTTAATGTAAATTCTATCTCCCTCCTATGTACTTCCCCTTGACTGCTTGTAAAACCCCAAATTTTACGAATAAAGATTTAATTTTCTCGAATTTTTTTTTTAATATTATGGTGTGGATTTGAGATAATGTTATAGTTGTGGGTATTATTTATAAATTTTGCAAAGTATGCAAGTTGTTATATAATATTCAATTGGTCGGAGAATATTCATTTTAACAGGGAATATTCGTACGACGACACAATCATTGGTGGACCTCACAATAGAATTATTGTCTGATTGAGAAAATGACAAAAATATCTTTTTATAAAAATAACAGCGGAAGTTTTACCGTTAACTGTTGAAACACCCTTATGTTAAAAAATACAAATGTACGCTGTTGATTTCATAGTAGCATACGGTATTGATTATTGATGCTTACATGAGAAGTCACTCAGTTTTGTTCAATTATTGCTACAGTAATTGTTGCATAGTATCTCACGTTATTTGATTCAATTATTGTCGATATTTTATATATTATTAAATCAATAATTGAGATGACAAAGTTATTAATATTATTATTTGCAATATTGACAATGTCTAGAAGTTCCGTCAAGGAGAAGTTTAGTCACCTAATTGCGCGCCAATAGGGAGAAATCCTTATTGGAAAGTCCCCTCTTTCCTGGGAACGACCTGGATGTTAAATATTGCGAATTATAATAATGATGATAAATGTTGTTAAAAATATTGAAGGGATTTTTATGAAGTATTTGATGTAAATTTTGCTTATTTTATGGACCCACATTTACCCTTTTTTCAAATAATCGGTAAGAAGTTATTCAGTATATATATAATGGGACCCACCTATGATGGTGAAATGTTGGTAGGAGGGGAACATGTGGGGGGCCACTGGAAGAAAAAAAAAGAATGTCAGGAAGGATTGCAAATGTTGGTCACGGGTGGTATATATATATGTTATATGAAAAATTTTGTTTATATATGTATATATAAGTAGTATATATATATATATATAGATTTATTTATTATAATGAGATTGGAGGGAGCTAGGCAATCAATGATTCACGTGATGAATCACGGGGTGTATCCCGTGATTTTTTTTATAACATATGTTATATATATATATATATATATATATATATATATATAATATTATATTTTATTTAAAAGTTTTCGTTTTATTAGAATATTTTATTGCATAGTACAGCATAGTAAAATCAAAATTTTTCAAAAAATTCGGCCGAACGTCGCCCGTGACTTTCCCTTCACTGTGCGCTCAAATAGTATCCTTTTCATTTTCCTATAAATAGGATGCTTAGTTAGAATTGAAAATCACACCAGAATCAGAGAATTCTTCTTCTATAATATTGAGCGTATTTCTTTCGAGTTTTAGAAAGCTTTGAGTGTAAAAAATAGTGAAAGTTTTCTTCAAGAATTTATCCGCTATATCAGTTGGAATACTCCTCTTTTTGAGGTAAGGAGCATTATTTCTTTCGTATTCATGAAGAGAATTATTTTTTTTCAATACTCGTAAAGAGTATTATTTATTTCATATTCTGAAGAGATATTATTTTTTGGATTCGTATGAATATTATTTCGTTCAATATTCGCAAGAAATATTAATTTCATTTAATATTCGTAAGGAATATTATATTCGTTTAATATTCAAAATGAATATTATTTTCGTTTAATATTCGTAAGGGATGTTATTTTTGTTCAATATTCGCTTGAAATAATATTTCCTTCCATACTCTATAGTATGTAAGTAATATTATTTCATTTCAGATTTCGAATTCTATACTCATTTTTTTAAAGTTTTGACTTCTATACTCCATAAAATTAGTAGAATATCCTTGATATTTGTGCTTCATCCAATATCTTTTCATAAAAATATTATTCTGAGCATTCTTGATAAATTTTAACTTTTTCATGCCAGAGTACTATTCACGAGTTACTATTCACTCGAGTACTATTCACCTGGGATACTATTCATGATAAAAATTGATTCGTTTTCAGTCCAAATTATTTTTGGTACAATATTATTCTTGAATTTTACTCCACAAAGCTACATGTTGACAATTTGAACGTTATTGATTTCTAGATAAATTAAATTATAAATCTTTAAAAATTTATCCTTGAACTTGTTTTATTGAATTATTATGTCATTGTCATCATCCTCATGCTTATATTGTTATGAAAGACATCTTTGGCCCGTAGTGCATAGATGGACTTGGTATGATTATGACCAGGGATTATTCGGTATAATCATGACCGTAACGTTATAAATGATGTGGTAAAAGTCCTCATTGGCCCGTAGTGCATTGATGGACAGTTTTTGGTATGATTATGGCCATGGATTCTCTTCGGCCAAGGGTGCAAAGATGAATTATTTTATGGCATGATCATGACCGTTGATGAAAACACGATTATCTTTGGCCCGTACTGCATGGATAATTCGTGGTCGTGATACTAATGAATATCCTTGGCCCATAGTGCAGGGATGATTCGATGATGTGTGTGATGCCCCAAAAATAGGCATACATCACTCATCTTGAGTCGCCAAATACATGGTACATAAATCAAATACAAACTTAATTATACAACTGTCGGGTAATGTACGACAAAACATAGCTGAGAGTTTAAACAAGAATATTGCCTTCTAGACAATATCCACTCTCAAATAGAGTCCTCATTACATTTATTGTCACACTATTTTATAGAATAGTGAGGACTACTAATACACCATCTTGGACCATCACTCCGTTCCCCGACTAGTCCCGGCTACATTCTCATTTCCTGAAGAGAACAATGAAAGCAAAAGGGTGAGCTCAACTAGCCCAATAAGAAATATTATGACTAAGATAATGCATAATAAATTATCCTTAGCCTTCAACAGTATAACAACTGATAGAATATAATAGACAATAAGTTTTAGATCAACAACTGCAGCGGAATAAGCAATCCATTAGAAGAGTCAAGTAGAGCATAAAATCTACTATCTTCTATGATTTAAAAAGTTTTTCATCAACTTTATCGCTGAGACTCAGCTTAATAAATAAAATTGAATCATCCCTGCATCACGACCAATGATATTCATGTAATCATCAATTGTCATGATTATACCGAATAATCCCTAGTCATAATCATACCAACAACTGTCCATCAATGAACTACAGGCCAATGAGGACTTTCACCACATCATTCGTCACATTACGGTCATGATTATACTGAATAATCCATGGTCATAATCATACCAAGTCCATCTATGCACGTAAGCCAAAGATGACTTTCATCACAATATAAACATGAGGATGATGACAATGACATAATAATTCAATAAAACAAGTTCAAGGATAAATTTTAAAGATTTATAAATTAATTTATCCAGAACCAATAACGCCCAAATTGTCAACATGATCATCGCTTTTGTTGAGTAAAATTCAAGAATGCTCGAATAATATTTCCATAAAAGATATCGGATGAAGCGTAAATATCCGTGATATTCTACTAATTTCATGGAGTATAGAAGCCCAAAACTTTAACCAACCGAGTATAATAGAATATATGAAACTATGAATGGATTTTCACTACGCCATGTGGTAATCCACGTGATGCATCATTTCCACAATTTAATAAGGAATGAATACAAAGGATTATTCACCATGCATGTGGTAATCCACATAGACATGTTATTCCAAATAATAATAAAGAATGGAATAACGTAAGAATTCACCATGCATGCGATAGAATCGCATGCAGACGGGTTATTCCCAATGTAATAATAAAGAATGGAACCAGTCATGCATAATTCGCACAGCATGTGATATTCCAACAGAATAATAAAGAATGGAACCAGGTCATGCGTAATCCATACAGACAGGTTATTCCAACAGAATAATAAAGAATGAAATAACAACAAAATTCACCAGGCATGCGATAGACCGCACAGACAGGTTATTCCACTTACATTTGGCTTAGAAGAATACGAAAGAATAATACCTCTTACCTTATAAGAAAACTGAATACTGGAATAGTGAGGTAGCAGACTTCTCTTCTTCTTTCTCTCTATAATTTCTCTATAATAATTGCTCTTGTGAGACTTAGTGAATTGGTGAGAAATGAAGGAAGAATAAGCTTCTATTTATAGAAAAATATAGTTTCAATAATTGCACATGTTAGGGCTCAAAATATTAAAGTTTAATACCTTCTTCTTTTTCTTCATTTTTAATTTAGTCCTGCAAGTATTATCAAACTTGCACCACCTCCCCTAATAGTAAATCATGTGAATCAATAGTAAATCATGTGACTCAATAGTTCTAAACATGTGAAAAAATTAATTATAGTATAGTACCTCCATCTATACCTCCATTTTTAATTTAGTCATGCAAGTATTATCAATTTTGCACCAACTCCCCTAATAGTAAATTATGTGAATCAATAGTACACACATGTGAACACATAGTTATAAGCATGCGAATTAATAGCAATTAATTGCCCATTTATCCGGTGAATTACCCGATTGGTCAATATAACCTCCAGACATCAGTTATTATCGAAATAAATGTCGATTTCCACTAACATTAATAATTCCCACACAATTGAATTATCAATTTCATCTTTAATCAACACGAACTTATTCATCATTAATATTATAACTCACAATATTTAACAACCAGGTCGTTCCCAGAAAAGAGGGGGCTTTTCGATAAGGATTTCTCCTTATTGGCGCGCAATTAGGTGATCAAACCTCTCCTTGACAGAACTTCTAGACATTGTCAATATTAAAAATAATAATATGAATAACTTTGTCGTCTCAATTATTGATTTAATAATATAACAAATTATACATATGATACTATGACAATAATTGAATCAATAATATGGGAGATATGATGCAGCAATTACTTTAGCAATAATTGAGTATAACTGAGTGACTTCTTACGTAAGCATTAATAATCAATACCGTGTGCTACTATGCAACCACGCGTATTACTGTACTTTTACTACTGGGTAGTTTAACAGTTTTAACGGTAACACTTTCGCCGTTATTTTTATAAAATGATTATTCTGTCGTTTTCTAACTACGACAATACTTCTGTTGTGGGGTCCACCAATGATTGTGTCGTCGTATGAATATTCCCTGTTAAAACGAATATTCCCCGACCAATTGAATATTATATAACAACTTGCTTACTTTACAAAATTTATAAATATTACCCACAACTATAACATTATATCAAATCCACACCATTATATTTAAAAAATATTTCGAGAAATTTAAATCTTTATTCATAAAATTTGGGGTCTCACAATCTCCCCTCCTTATAAAATTTCACCCTCGAAATTTACGTACATGGTATGCCGAAGAGATGAGGATACCTTGACTTCATTTCAGATTCTAACTCTTGAGGTATAACCTTTGAGTGTTGAATACGATCCTTTCTTATCCAAGATTTTAACACGTATCTCATCATACGTTAAATCTTCTGCTATCTCATCTAGTTCTAATTCAATAATGTGGTTCGAGTGGTCCACATAATTACGTAACATCGATACGTAAAAAAAACGTTATGAACACGCGACATACTTGGCGGTAAAACGAGTCTATAGGCCACAGTTTCTACTCCATCGAGGATTTCAAATGGGACAATTAAATCGAGGGTTGAGATTTCCTCTCTTCATCGATTCTTGCTTCTAGAATAACGCCCTCTTGAACCTTATTCTTCACATTCATCAGCTCTGAGTATGTAGCTTGACCGGCTTTAACTTTATCGATTAAAGTCGATTCTACTCGTATATTCACTATCTTCACGTGGGTCTCTAGAGTCTTTAACTCTATCTTCATCATTTGTAAGTTATACGAAATGGGTTTTTGTGTTAACAACATCGCACTCATAAACACATACAATCTTCTACTCAATGCGTCAGCTACCAAGTTCGCTCTTCTACGATGATATTGAATGGTATGGTCGTAATCTTCAACAGCTTGAGCCAACGTCTTTGGCGCATTATACGTTCGTTTTGGGTGAAGAAATAGTTGAGGGTTTTAAAAATGGGTTTTGTACTAGGGTCGATACAAAATTCGATTTCACACTCTGGGGGTAGGCTAGGAAGTCTTCAGAGAATACATCAGGAAATTTATTAACAATAGAAATTTCATTCAAAACTGTGACTCTCATCCAAGACTTGGATAGCACGTAACATTGATACCTATCAACTTGCCATCGTTATTCACGACATCCCCTACGGATATTACGGCGGTTGTATTCCAAGGCTTGAAGTCACCAAATGAAAGCTCTCGGGGCTCTTTACTTATGACTTGATATGACAATGATTGACTTTAGTGGTTTGGATGCTTGAATTCACATAACAGGTTGGTTAGAAATATAAAAGCTAACAACCTTACGAAAAAGCATGATGAGTAGTTAACCAATCGATTCCTAAAATCACATCAAAGGCAAGTATTTTCAAAGAGATAAGATCGACAGGTAATATGAAAGTGTCGATTTGAATCAACAAGATTTATAAACAGTGGAGGTAACAAAGGTTTTTACTAACGAAGTTTCAACCAATAAGTCAAAGTCTAACTTCTCTGGGGTCAAATTTAAACGTTGAGCGCAAGCAAGAGAAATAAAGGAATGGGTAGAACTGGTATCAAATAAAGTATAAACTTCGCTAGAGTTTATGATTAGCTTACCCGTGATCACCTTGTTCGGATTCCTAGCTTTTTGGGAAGTTACGACAAATGCTCTCCCTTGAACTATCGATTTTGTCTTGTCTGGGACACCCTTTGATGCCTCCATCCCAGCTGGACTTGACTTTGGTGCATGACAAAATCGGCCTAGGTGACCTTCGTTTCCACAATTGTAACATGCTTTGGACTGCATCGTGCAGTTTGGACATTCACCATGCCTGCGGTAATCCACATAGACATGTTATTCCAATAGAATAATAAAGAATGGAATAACAGAAGAATTCACCATGCATGCGATAGACCGCACAGACAGGTTATTCCCAACAGAATAATAAAGAATGGAACCAGGTCATGCATAATCCGCATGCACGAGGATATTCCAACGAAATAATAAAGAATGGAACCGTGTCATGCGTAATCCGTCAGCATGGATATTCCAATGTAATAATAAAGAATGAAATAACAACGAGATTCACTGTAGGCATGCGATAGGCCGCATATGTGACAAAGTTATTCCACTTACATTTGGCTTAGAAGAATACGAAAAAGAATAATACCTCTTACCTTATAAGAAAACCTGAATCTTCGGAATAGTGAGGTAGCAGACTTCTCTTCTTCTTTCTCTCTATAATTTCTCTATAATAATTGCTCTTGTGAGACTTAGTGAATTGGTGAGAAATGAAGGAAGAATGAGCTTCTATTTATAGGAAAATATAGTTTCAATAATTGCACATTTTAGGGCTCAAAATATTACAGTATAATACCATCCTCTTTTTCTTCACTTTTAATTTAGTCCCGCAAGTATTATCAAACTTGCACCACCTCCCCTAATAGTAAATCATGTGAATCAATAGTAAATCATGTGACTCAATAGTTCTAAACATGTGAAAAAATTAATTATAGTATAGTACCTCCATCTATACCTCCATTTTTAATTTAGTCATGCAAGTTTATCAATCTTGCACCAACTCCCCTAATAGTAAATCATGTGAATCAATAGTACACACATGTGAACACATAGTTATAAGCATGTGAATTAATAGCAATTAATTGCTCATTTATCCGGTGAATTACCCGATTGGTCAATATAACCTCCAGACATCAATTATTATCGAAATAAATGTCGATTTCCACTAATATTAATAATTCCCACACAATGGAATTATCAATTTCATCTTTAATCAACACGAACTTATTCATCATTAATATTATAACTCACAATATTTAACAACCAGGTCGTTCCCAGGAAAGAGGGGGCTTTCCGATAAGGATTTCTCCTTATTGGCGCGCAATTAAGTGACCAAACCTCTACTTGACAAAACTTCTAGACATTGTCAATATTGCAAATAATAATATGAATAACTTTGTCGTCTCAATTATTGATTTAATAATATAACAAATTATACAGATGATACTGTCACAATAATTGAATCAATAATATGAGAGATATGATGCAACAATTCATCAGAGTGATAATTGAGTATAAGCGAGTGACTTCTTATGTAAGCATCAATATTTAATACCGCATTACTACTTATGCAACCACGCGTATTCTTGTACTTTACTACTACGGGTAGTTCAACAGTTTAATTGGTAACACTTTCGCCGTTATTTTTATAAAATGATAATTACGTGCGTTTTCTAACTACTTACAATACTTCCGTTAGGGGTCCACTAATGATTGTTCAATGCATTTGAATATTCCCTCGTTAAAACGAATATTCTCCCACCAATCGAATATTATATAACAACTTGCTTACTTTTGCAAAATTTATAAATATTACCTACAACTATAACATTATATCAAATCCACACCATAATATTCAAAAAATATTTCGAGAAATTTAAATTTTTATTCATAAAATTTGGGGTCTCACAATGTGGATTATTTATTAAGCTGAGTCTCAGCGATAAAATCGATGATAAATCTTTTAAATCATAGAAAATAATAGATATCATGCTCTACATGGCTCTTCTAATGGATTGCTTATTCCGCTGCAATTGTTGATCTAAAACTTGTTGTCTATTATATTCTATCAGTTGTTATACTGTTGAAGGCTAAGGATAATTTATTCTGCATTATCTTAGTCATAATATTTCTTACTAGGCTAGTTGAGTTCACCCTTTCTTTTACTGTTCTCTTCAGGAATTGAGAATATATCTGGGACTAGTCGGGGAATGGATTGACGGTCCAGTTGGTTACATTAGTAGTCCTCACTATTCTATAAAATAGTGTGATAATAAATGTATTGAGAACTTATTTTGAGTTTGAATATTATCTAGAAGACAATATTTGTATTAAAACTCACAACTCTTGTTGTATATTTAAGTTTGTATTTGTATTCTGTACCATGTATTTGGCGACTCAGAATGGGTGATGTATACCTATTTTAGGGGCGTCACAGTTGATATCAATGCTTAGGGATATGATCCCTGGCTGAGATGTGAGACAAGAACTAGGAGGGGAGAGACGGGAAATTCCTTCGCTAGTATGACCTACTTAAGTTTATTTGGTATTTCATTAGTCGGTCAGAGTATAGGGATAATATGTGATATGTCAATTAACCCTTGTTTTGTGGCAGTATTTGAAAATGACATCCAAGAATGTTGAGAATAGCAATGGAGCACAGGAGACCGTTGAGTCTCCACAGATTAATACCCAGGATAATGTGCAATAGGAAGACAATAATCCTCAGGTAAACAAACCACTAAATTCAATCACTGTTATATCAAGCCATAAGTAAAGAGCCCCGAACCTTTTGCTTGTGACTTCCTTATGTGGAATGCATCGAAGCCAGACTTTCTGTAATGAGACGCTGTGAATAACGTTGGCAAGTTGATAAATATCAATGTGATGTGCTATCCAAGTTTGGGATGAGAGTCACAGTTTTGAATGATATTTCTATTATTAATAAATTTTCTGACGTATTCCCTGAAGACTTCTTAGTCTACCCCAGACCGTGAAATCGAATTTTATATTGACTCTAGTACAAAACCCCATTTCTAAAACCCTCAAGTATTTCTTCACCCAAAATGAACGTATTATGCGCTGAAGACGTTGGCTCGAGCTGTTGAAGATTACGACCATAACATTCAATACCATTGTGGAAAAAGCGAACGTGGTAGCTGACGCGTTGAGTAGAAGATCGTATGCGTTTACGAGTGCGAATATACGAACCTATGTGAAGATAGCGAATATACGATTAGAATCGACGTTAACCGATAAAACCGCTCAAGCTACACACCCAGAGCTGATGAATGTGAAGAAGAAGGTTCAAGAGGGCGTTATTCGAGAAGCAATTATCGACAAAGAGAGTATATCTCAACCCTCAATTTAATTGGGCCATTTGAAATTCTCGATCGAGTAGTAACTGTGGCCTATAGACTCGCCTTACCGCTAAGTATATCGCGTGTTCATAACATTTTTCACGTATCAATGTTACGACGACCCAAACTACATTATTGATTTAGAATCGGACGAGATAGCGGAGGATTTAACATATGAGGAGATACGAACATATTATACGCTCAAAGGTTATACCTCAAGAGTTAGAATCAAACGAGGTATCCTCACCTATTCGGCATACCAGGTACGTACGTAAATTTCGAAGACGAAATTTCATAAGAACGGGAGATTGTAAAACCCCAAATTTTACGAATAAAGATTTAATTTTCTCGAAATATTTTTTTTAATACTGTGGTGTGGATTTGAGATAATGTTATAGTTGTGGGTAATATTTAAAAATTTTGCAAAGTATGCAAGTTGTTATATAATATTCGATTGGTCGGAGAATATTCGTTTTAACGAGGAATATTAAATGCAACGACACAATCATTAGGTGGACCCCATAACGAAATTATTGTCGGATTGAGAAAACGACAAAAAATATCTTTTTATGAAAATAACGACGGAAGTTTTACCGTTAACTGTTGAAACACCCGGTGTTAAAAGTACAGTAATACGCATGGTTGAATAGTAGACACGGTATTCATTATTGATGCTTACGTGAGAATTCACTCAGTTTTGTTCAATTATTACTACAGTAATTGTTGCATAGTATCTCACGTTATTTGATTCAATTATTGTCGATATTTTATATCTTATTAAATCAATAATTGAGATGACAGAGTTATTAATATTATTATTTGCAATATTGACAATGTCTAAAAGTTCTGTCAAGGAGAGGTTTGGTCACCTAATTGTGCGCCAATAGGGAGAAATTCTTATTGAAAAGCCCCCTCTTTCCAGGGAACGACCTGGTTGTTAAATATTGCGAATTATAATAATGATGATAAATGTTGTTAAAAATATTGAAGGGATTTTTATGAAGTATTTGATGTAAATTTTGCTTATTTTATGGACCCCCATTTACCCTTTTTCAAATAATCGGTAGGAAGTTATTCAGTATATATATAATAGGACCCACCTGTGATGGTGAAATGTTGGTGGGAGGGGAACATGTGGGGCCCACTGGAAGAAACAAAATGAATGTCGGGAAAGATTGTAAATGTTGGTCATGGGTGGTATATATATATATATATATATATATATATATATATATATATATATATATATATATATATATGAAAACTTTTGTTTATATATATATATAAGTAGTATATATATATATTATAATGAGATTGGAGGAGCTATACAATCAATGATTCACGGGATGAATCACGGGGTGTATCCTGTGATTTTTTATATAACATATGTTATATATATATAATATATATTATATTTTATTTAAAATTTTCATTTTATTAGAATATTTTATTGGATAAGACAAAGATAGTAAAATTAAAATTTTTAAAAAATTAAAGTAGAACGTCAGCCTCGACTTTTCCCTTCACTGCATGCCAAACAAGATCCTTTCCATTCTCCTATAAATAGGATGCTTAGTTAGAATTGAAAATCACATCAGAATCAAAGAATTCTTCTTCTATAATATTGAGTGTATTTCTTTCGAGTTTTAGAAAGCTTTGAGTGTAGAAAATAGTGAAAGTTTTCTTCAAGAATATATCCACTATACCAGTTGGAATACTCTTCTTTTTGAGGTAAGGGGTATTATTTCTTTTGTATTCATGAAGAGAATTATTTTCTTTCAATACTCGTAAGGGGTGTTATTTATTTCATATTTTGAAGAGATATTATTTTTTGTATTCGTATGAATATTATTTCGTTCAATATTCGCAAGAAATATTAATTTCATTTAATATTAAGTAAGGAATATTATATTCGTTCAATATTCGAAATGAATATTATTTTCGCTTAATATTAAGTAAGGGATGTTATTTTTGTTCAATATTAAGCTTGAAATAATATTTTCTTCCATACTCGTAGTATGTAAGTAATATTATTTCGCTTTATTTCAATTCTATACTCATTTTGTTAAAGTTTTGGCTTCTATACTCCATGAAATTAGTAGAATATCCTTGATATTTGCGCTTCATCCAGTATCTTTTCATGGAAATATTATTCTGAGCATTCTTGATAAATTTTAACTTTTTTATGCCAGAGTACTATTCACGGGTTACTATTCAGGAAGTACTATTTATGAGGTACTATTCACTCGAGTACTATTCACCCGGGGTACTATTCATGATAAAAATTGATTCATTTTCGGTCCAAATTATTTTTGGTACAATATTATTCGTGAATTTTACTCCACAAAGCAGTATCATGTTGACAATTTGAACGTTATTGATTTCTGGATAAATTAAATTATAAATCTTTAAAAGTTTATCCTTGAACTTGTTTTATTGAATTATGATGTTATTGTCATCATCCTCATGCTTATATTGTTATGAAAGTCATCTTTGGCCCGTAGTGCATAGTTGGACTTGGTATGATTATGACCAGGGATTATTCGGTATAATCATGACCGTAATGTTAGAAATGATGTGGTAAAAGTCCTCATTGGGCCGTAGTGCTTTGATGGACAGTTTTTTGTATGATTATGGTCATGGATTCTCTTCGACCAAGGGTGAAAAGATGAATTGTTTATGGCATGAATATGACCGTTGAGGAAAACACAATTATCTTTGGCTCGTAGTGCATGGATAATTCGTGGTCGTGATACTACTGAATATCTTTGGCCCGTAGTGCATGGATGATTCGATGATGTGGATTATTTATTATGCTGAATCTCAGCGATAAAATCGATGATAAATCTTTTAAATCATAGAAGATAGTAGATATCATGCTCTACTTGACTCTTCTAATGGATTGCTTATTCCGCTGTAATTTATGATCTAAAACTTGTTGTCTATTATATTCTATCAGTTGTTATACTGTTCAAGGCTAAGGATAATTTATTCTGCATTATCTTAGTCATAATATTTCTTACTGGGCTAGTTGAGCTCACCCTTTCTCTCAGTGTTCTATTCAAGAATTGAGAATATAGTTGGGACTAGTCGGGGAATGGATTGACGGTTCAGTTGGTTGCATTAGTAGTCCTCACTATTCTGTAAAATAGTGTGATAATAAATGTATTGAGAACTCAAAATATTGAGAACTTATTTTGAGTTTGAATACTGTCTAGAAGATAATATTTGTATTAAAACTCACAGCTCTTGTTGTATATTTAAGTTTGTATTTGTATTCTGTACCATGTATTTGGCGACTCAGAATGGGTGATGTATACCTATTTTGGGGGCGTCACACTGCTGATCAAGGTTTCTATTTATTCTAAATAGTTTTGTAATAGGAATAGTTAGAATTAATTTTGAAGAATTGGAGATCAAGGAGCAAGGAGTGCTTGAAGACCCGTTTGTAATGGAGCCTGGGTTTAAATGTTATGGTTATATTTAAATTTAATTCTTGCACCCTAGGTTTGACCTTTTGGTTCACTTGGTGGCTCTAGTGAACCAAAGTAGAATAAAGTCCATAATCAATTGGGTAGATATAGTATTCTATACGTGCATGCTTATACTATATATATATATATATATATATATATATATATATATATATATATATATATATATATATATTATGCAAAAATGCTTCCCATGTTAATTAATATGACGCATATTTTATGTAATAATCCGATATTTTCTATATAATTAAATTAAAAAAATTTGCATATAAATTATTTATTTATTTTTTAATTTTATTTTTATTTTAAAGGTGAGAATGCGTGCAAGGTAATGTGTATGTATTTATGTGATGAATATAAAATATATTTATTACATGAATGATTACAAATAATTTTATTTTAAAATTATTGACCATTATAAATTATATTCTTATAATAATTAATTTTATAGTAGAAATATTTTTATGAAAATATAATTTTATATTATTTAAATAATATATGAAATGATTATTAGAATTATTATAATAATTATTTTATTTTATTATATGAATTTAATTTATATTAATTAAGTTAATTATTTTACCTTAATTAATAAAGGTATATATGCCAGATAAATCAGATATGAAATGTAAACCCTAATTTTGGATTTTTATCAAGGGATAAGAATAATAATATTATATTAAGTATATTTCAGTGCTATAAATATGTACTGTATGTGTGTACTATTAATTTGTGAAACAGTTTTGATGGAACAGTAGAAAACCCTAGTATTAGTCTGATAAACCCTAATTTGAAACTCAAATTGGAGTTTAAGATCGGTCAAAAATTGTGTTAATGTGATTAATAACAAGTATTAGAATTATTAATGCTAATTAGGTAGACCCTAATTATTGACTCAAAAATCATAATCTTGAAATTAGAAATCCTTATTTGCTAATTGAAAACCCTAATGTGAAAGTCATTTACGACTTTAAAAAATTGTTAAGTCGTTATGTAATCACGATAATGTGATTAACGACCGGTATTATAGATAACCATAATTAGGGAGAACCCTAATTATTCAAAACCCTAATTACAAATTGATAACTCTAATTACTAAATTGATAACCCTAATTGTTAATTATAAGCCCTAATGTTAATTATTGGATCTTAAACTCTAATGTTCAAGTATAATGTAATTAAAAAACTAATTGTAATTATGAAACCCTAATTTACATTTTTAGGAAACTAAATTTTACATTTTTAAAAAAAAAAACCCTAATTGAAAAATCCTAGAAAGCCAATGTACAAAACCTTAGGGTTAAACCCTAATGGTCAAACCCTAAGGGTTAGTCAAGATTACAACCTTGCCATTAAAATTGCTAGCCACACTATTACAAAACAATAAATTAATAACGCGAAAAAAACGTTGTAGTTTCAGTCAGAAAAACGTCGTGATTAAGGGTGTCATCTATTTGACACCCTTACACTATTTTTAAAACGTTGTAGTTAAACACATTACACAACCTTTTTTAAAAAAAAAACGTTTTAGATTTATTTTTCATAAATTAGCAAATGCTTAAAAATGTTATAGAAGGTATGATTCCACAATATTTTTTGGCTAAAAATATTGTAATTTAATATATTAGACAACGTTTAGACACATTTACACAACGTTTTTAAAATGTTGTAGATTAAAAAAAAAGAAAAAAAAGGTTATGGTTCACCTACATTACCAATTCCCAGCAAGTGCCATAACCATGTCTGTGTTGCCTTGAGCCAAAGGATAGAACAAAGAGAAGGAATAAGTAATTTGGACAAAATAACAGATCGCCAAGTACAACTACACTAATATTACCTTTAAAATAAATAGCATACCAATCTCACTGTTTTTTAAAGTGCATGAAAGTCAAATAGGGATAGCTAAAGTTGGAAGGGGAGTAGTAAATAAAATACACAAAAAATCAACTTCTATTTAGCATGATCTGTACTTCTTAAAATTAAAAACAAAACAAATTTCAATCAAATCATACATCAAATCAAGACCAAGGATTTATCTCACTTTGCACTACCACCTTACTAGAAAAAATGATCACATTCATAGTCCTCTAGGCGTAGTAAGATACAACTGCTTGATGGGCAGTTGAACCCATTTTTTAGCCCGGTCGAATGAGGCCTGCAAAAGGAAATTTCCAAACATTACAACTGCATGTAATAACATAATAATTGCTTAAGCAAAATGCCAACTGACATATTTAAGCCATACTATCCGGATAAAATTAAGAGTACCTGTGTGTCACGTGTTGATTTGAAGAAATCACCATCATCACGCATAGGCCAACCCAAAGAGAAGCAATCGGACGACCTAGACAACATCAGAGGCTATAAAGATAGAAGTGACTAATCAAACTCATTTTTAGGTGTTAAAATTAATGTTTACTTAATAATTCTAAATGAAAATTCAAAACTGTAGTTCAATATTTTAATTAGAGGTTATAAAGATACACCTTCAGGACTGCTGATAGCAAAGCTAAATATGCAGGATGGGAGGGAATACTCAAGGAAGCATTCCTCGATGCTCTCCACTATACATAAAAATTAGTTTGATTAGTCACTTCTTGTTGCCCTTGAGGGAGCCTGAAAGGAATGAGATTCTTACTTTTACGCTCATAAGCTCAGGATCATACTGAATATGCACCATATGAAAACTACAGAGAAACTACGCATGTAGAAGCTGTCCAGTAACAAAGTAGAAGCAAGCGCGTCATCTCTCACCGTAAACTGTGTTTTCTCCCCATGTACTTGCACCATGTTTTATAGTTTTTGAAAAGCTTGTTCATGACAGCATCGACTGCTCGATCATCAAGCTGCAGAAGACATGGGTATTTAGGTTCAATTACTTGCCCAACTGAACAAAAAATACGAGGAAAGTTATTTAAGGAGATAGCAGACACAAATGACAGTATGACACACATATGCAAACATTGGATTAAGAACCTTTCAAATATGAAGTTAAAATGAAACCCAGGAAAGTGTATAATGCATTTACAGGGTGGATTCAAAACAGGCATAAGGTAACTAACTCTGAAATCATAAAAAAAATCAGAATACAAAGTAGTTATAGTTTGACACATGAAAATTGAACATACCTTGTTAAGTGGCTCGGGCTGGGATTAAGCCTTATATGAACATTTGCGAGCAGAAACGTCAAATGATCCCTCTAGCGCCTGACTTCATGCATGCCTTAATATGAACATTTGTTATCATCATGCATGCTCTCGCCCACAAAACTGCAGAGATAAAATTAATATTAATGTAGCAGCAATAAAGAGGGTTGAGATTTTTAGCTACACTATGGTTCAACAATTAATATTTGACTGTTTTGTACTAGTGAAAGTTCCACCAAACTTACATACTCCATTGCCACCAGTCTGTTTCCAGTCACTGTATGATTTAAGTCCCAAAACACAATTGACAATCTTTGCAGATTTCCCTCCCTGGAAAATTATACATGTAACATGATGTTATTAAACATAATATCGTTATGCAAAATAGCATCCTCGAAGTGGATTAACAAAATTTACTCTAAATAACTCTAAAAGTCTGTATAAATCAACAACAGAAACTGAACAACTGTTAATTCAGATGCGGATAGCACAACTTGCTCTTTCAAAAACTTGCATACATTTATCAAAGGATGTAAACATTTATTTATCTAAAAAATAGTTTTAGAACACAACACGGTATAAACAACTTCACATCAAAAGTCGCAGAATGAATTTTGATTCTAGTTAAAAGCTGAAGCAAAATAGTCCTGATGCAGAAATTGCACCAAATTGGAATATTACCAAGGTTATCATATATTACCTTGGGAGGTTTAATGTCCACCCTGAGGAAAAGCTCGGGATTCATTAGAGGTAATTCTATAGATTCCCTCAGTTCTCGAATCTGATCTGAGAGACCTCCCACAGCAGAGTAACTAACATTTTCAGGATTTTCATGAAGCATATTATACACAACTGGATCAACCTGTTAAACAAAATTCATTGAAAATACACATCAAAACTTCTTATAATGCGAACACATGTACAAATTAATAATCAATTTTAACAACCAATAGTAATTCAGCACAAAAAGAAGTTACTAACTTCAGGTGGGAGCGCTCGCATAATCGTGAGTGGTCATATCGAGAATTACTCTTTTGCCAGTAGTGAGTTTTTCCTTGTCCACTTTACTGCGACAGCCAACAACATACCTCGGGCCATTACCGGCTTTAACTATCACTGTAATAGAACACAAGATTAAATGAACTAGAGGAAGAAAGGGATAATGAAGCACATTTGTGTTCTAAATACAAAATATGCCCAAATACTTTACTTTTATCAATTTATAGGTATCATGCAAACTAGAGATCTTTAGATTCATTTATCCATTCTTTCTGGATTAACCAAAGACAATGAATAAAGCTTAGTCAAGTGACACCTAAATTGAATTGAGAACAGTAATCTGGGCTAAGTGAATGTTTACAGGAAAAATCTCAAGTATATATTTATAAACCACAAGGAAAAATAGTCAACAGTATCACATCCTAAATACAACAATTTTACCAATCTCTTACCTTGAATCCAACAAGACACTGCAATTATTGAATAGAAATATAGAATAGTACATTAGCAGAACAATAACCTAACTAATACAATAAACCCAGACAACAAAACCCAGTAAAACAGAAATGACCAAATAATCACCTATGAACAAATAACAAACGCTAAAATGAGCATAGGAAAAAAAATAATACATCCAATCTGGCCATGAGCAGGATAAACAATGAATCAAAACATGAAGCACAGATCGGAACAACACGGATAACATCCAGATTTGAACACTAAAGGAATAAGCAAAAAATCAGAAGTCCAGATCAGATAATACCCACAGTGAAAGCCAAAATGAACTACCAGATCGAGTAGATCCCACATCCAAACTCCAACCCAAGCAGAACATCAAGATCTGGACCCCAAAACCATAACCCCATACCTCCAGATCATAACTTCAAACCCTCCCTCAAAACAAACCCCTATTAATCTATAACAGAGAAGCCCCGAGATCTAAGCCCTCGGACTTAGCTATATAAGATTGAAAAAAAAGATTTTTAGAGGGGTGCCCATAACAGCCGCCGATAAAGCTCGAAACAACACCCAGTTTGTAAACAAATGGAGAAGAAGAGATGGTGGGCCGGAGAAGAGGATAAAGAAGGAGAAGAGGAGCAGGTGGGCTGAATGGAACGATGGGTGAAGGAGAAGGAAGGACATGCTCGCCGGATGAGAGCCCTTAATCGCATCAGCCTTATCCCAAATGCTCATGACCGTACTGGTTTTAATTTCAAATTTTTACTTCCGTGTTTTAAATTTTTGCTCCGTGTTTTTTTTAGATAGATAACGTTTTTTAAAAAACGTTATCTATTTAAAATCAAAAATTGCCTAATATAAATACATAACATTTTTTCATATGTATTTATAATATTTTGTTAAAAAACGTTGTAAAAAAAAATACCACAACGTATTTTTATAAGTCATCTTTTAAGTGTTGTCTTTTTATAGTTTTGTACTGGTGCCAATTGACTATTTTACCCCTTTTGCATAATTGGACATAACTTGCAAATCTTACCATGATCTTGAGTTGGTGACCAACTCTATCTACTCCATGTGCTACAAATCTCAGCATATTAGCATTTATAACACAGTCATATACATTACAACATCATATATATAGATTATGAGAGAGAAAAGTCTCATATTTTGCTTCATTTTTTCTCCAAACACCCAACCAAATCTCTCTCTCTCTCTCTCTAACCCACGAATTTCTTAAGTAAATCAGTTTCCAAACCAAGCCCCACCATCACCCATAACACATCTAAAGCCCAGATTCAAGATAGTTCATTGAAAGATATAAAGCCCTAAACCAAAAATTTGATCTTTGATTCCATGTTAGATGTTAGTTTTTGTGTGTTAAACATGTTGTATGGAGTATAATTAAGTGATCTGGGTTGATAGATATTAGATCCATAACATCTATAGGCTTGGATTTGAAGATTTCTAAAATCTGGGATTTTTTTTATAATGTCTGACAACGAATGTCAGACCTTATATCTCAGTGATCGTTCATGATTTTTGTGTTTTGAAAGTTTTTAGTTATAGTTTGCTATGAGAGCTTTTATCTGGAACTGGAATCAGGTTTATATCTTGTATATATTGCAAGTTATTAATGGTCAAAGGTCGTTGACCGACCATAATTTTCTAAAATCTGGAAAACCCAGAATTTGCTCAGAACAGCCTGACAACATGTTCATAGCCTCAGATCTTTCAGTTTTTTGTTAGTTTGTTATTGTTGTTACATCTAAGTTGAACTATGTTATTTGTACTTCATGCTTATGCCTTTTTATCACTAAAACATTAAGTATGTTGGATTTAATAGACGGTCAAACTAGGTCACTCGGTCACGGTTTGAGTTTCTGGAAAACCCAAAAACTATATGAACAAAGATTCTAACAGTGCTTTGACCGGCTTGTATTTCTCTCATGAGATGTTGTTAGATTGTTATAGTGCATGATATTTGTAGCTTAACATGTGGACTATAGGATTGGATCATTAGATCCTACAAAATAAGGCTGGAACGCCAAGATTCAGAGCCCCAAAAGTGGTAGCATGAACTGTTCTTCAATTCTGGAAAACCCAAAAATTGAAGAACAGTGTCTAACAGGTTTTCCAGGGCTTAGATCTTGATCATGTGTTAGGATCTGACCCAGAAATTGTTATGAACTTCTAATATTACATGAGTACTACAATATCTAATCGATCTCTAGCCCAGAAACACATTACACAATGATTTATGCTTGGTCAAAGTATGCAACTCGATCACTAGCTATGAATTTCTGGGTTTCATCAAGAACATGAAGAACACCTATAGCGACGGTTCTGTCGCTATAGGCAGTCTTTAGTGACACTTAATTTCTAAAAATTATTATTTTATTAAATAATGAGAGAAAATTAATTTTAAATTATTAAAAATACATAATAAATTACTAAAAATTATTTTAAAGCCTAAAAATTAGTTTTTAATAATATTGAATGTATTTAATAAATATTTAATATTTTTGGAATATTAAAGACATTTAATTTATTTAATTATTATATTAAATAAATTATTTAAAAATAATTTTAATACTTGAAAATCATTTAAAATTATATTATGGTATAGGAAAATATTTTAAGTTATTTTTAATGACTTTTAATATTTTGTGATGAAATTTCATTAATAAATTAATATTAATGATAATTAAGTTATTTAATAAATGTATTAAATAAATTATGAAAAATAGAAATAATGATGATTTAAAGGTTATAAAAATATTTGAAGTTATAAAATATAAATTTTGATATTTTGTCATGAAAATATTAATATTTTAATATAATGATATTAGATTTATTTAATATTTAAATTAGTTTAAAAATAATTTTAATATTAGAAAAATCATTTTAAATGAAAATAAAGAGTTTAAGAATATTTTAAGTTATAAAATATAACTTTCAATATTTAAAGGTAAATTTCTTTAATAATTTAATATTAAATGATATTTGATTTATTTAATAATTATATTAAATAAATTGTTTTAAAATGGTTTTGTTAATTTAAAAATCATTTAAAAATGATATAAATGAATTAAAATATTTTAAGTTATAATTAATGACTTTTAATATTTTGATAAATAATACATTAATATTTAAATATTAATGTTAATTATTTAAAATAATTTTAATTGTTTTAAAAATCATTTAAGGGTAATATTAATACTTTAAAATATTCAAAGTTATTATAAATAACTTTAATATTTTAGCAATGGTTTCATTAATAGTTTAATATTAATTAAATATTAATGATAATAGAATTATTTGATATTTAAATTATTTTATAATTATTTCGGTGTTTGAAAAATTATGATAAATTTTAATAATTATTTAAAAATTATTATAAGGCTATAAAAAATAGTATGACTGATACTTAAGTTGTCCAGAATATTGTTAAGGGTACAGAATAGAGTTTTAAACTCGATAATTACCCGATAAAGCCGTCAGTACGCTGACATGTTTCAGAAATTAATCTGGACTTAGATAACTGGACTAGATACGTGTTTGTTTGTGATCCAATGATTGATATAATTATGTGACAATGTGATTAGGTTATGTGCTGACTGTGATGAGCAGTATTATGTGTTAAGATATAATATTCTAATCGAACGAATGATTTTATTAATGATAGGTTGTTATATAAAAGATAAAACTAAGTTGCGTATTGTAAGCAGTAGACCAGGCAAGTATCCTACCTTTACATTTACTTTATGCAATGGACATAAGTAAGAAAGTTTTAGAATTATATTATCATTGTGCCATAATATTAACTCTATTGTTATCGATTATGTATCCGATCATTATTTATCAGTACAGTATTATTGTATAATTCAGATATTTATTCTGTTCGTTAATTTCTAAATATGGTTATACAAGTGTCCTCACTTGGATAATCATTGTATTTAATCACATGTTGATACATACTTATTAATTTCCATTATATATACGTTGACTTAGAAGCTGTCTAAGCTATTTGATCCGGCTAGACACAAACTTAATTTTTTTTTTAAACATGATAGAACTTTATTATTATCCGACCAAATTATTTTGGTTCGGATTCCCGACTAAGTATGAACATCCCGAACATGGGAAAAATTTTATGCGCCTAAGGCAGATAGAATGAACGATAATATCGTTCCTGCATGTAATATTGATCAATACAGGGCACATTGGGAAGATCACCCTCGTGCCCGTAAGTTATGACGGTTTGCGAATGAAGTTCTGCTAAAACTTAGCAAAAATTAAAAACAATGTTCATAGTCTATCGATTAATCTCTAGTTATAGTCAGTACGTAGTTTCAAAAATTTGATATAGAATAAATATATTGTTATTATTGGTTTAGCTTACTTCACAACTGTTGATTTGTTGTAGAAATGTCTTTCAAAGAAAATATTTAATCCTTTCAGCTGATATTTATTGTTGCTATTACTTGATGGGCACTCAAATGCTCATCCTTACTTAATTTAAATATTTTCAGCTAAGTGTGAATAACTAGAAGGTTCGGCCAAGAACAAGGGAAAAGGAAAGCAAACATAATAAGTGTTATGGTATTCTATGTAATAGTATGACTTTATTAAGATAATGATATCTATTAATTATCATGTAACAAATGTAGTAAAGGTTGCGTACTTGGGATTAGACTCTGATATATGTAAATTAAGTTCGTTATTTATATTATTATTATTATTATTATTATTATTATTATTAGTATTATTTCCGCTAATATAAATGGTATTGTAAAACACTGAGTTCGGGTTTCAACACTACAAGAAAACTGTCTAATTCCGACGGAACTAAGTTCGACGGACCTATTCCCTCGAAGATAATACTAATTCCGACGGATTATTTAGTCGAACATAATTCAGCCGAAACTATAGTAATTACGATGGATGTTCGTCGAAAATAGATATATCCATTTGGCACCATCTTTCCCGCCAGCGCTAATCTTATATTCGACTAAATAGTGTTTATCCGCGACGAAAATTACGTCGAGGATACATTATGTACGACGGAATAAAGTTCGAGGGATATTTTATCAGAAATAATCTTTAAACCTAATTAATCAGCTCGTCTTCCCCAGCCGCCCCTCATTCTCTTAGTTTGCTCTCTCCCTCTCTCATTTCTCTCTCATTTTACGCTCTCTCTCACTTCATTCTTTCTCTCAGTGTCACTTCTATCTCACTGCTCTCATCTCCACCACCACCTTCGCCGCCAACACCAACGGTTCCACCACCACTACCGTCGATTCCACCACCACCAGCAATTACCATCGTTGTCGATTCCACCACCATCACTGCCGGTTCCACCACCAGTAGACGCCACCACCATCGTCGATTCCACCACCATTAGTGCCACCACAACCAGCAGCCACACACCACCAGGCACCACCGTTGGTTGCACTACTTTATTTTACACATTAATTCAATTTTAAGGTTAGTTTTCAGCAAAGCATTAGATTATTAGGGTTAATTTGTTGCAAATTGTTAAATAAAAATTATTTTTGAATGTCTGAAAGTTATAATATTTCTGAAATTTGTGGCTTAATTTGTATAATGTTGTTGCTGTGAATTTGTGGGTCAAAAATTGAGGTCCTGTTGTTGAAATTGGGGGTCTGAAATATGAAGTTTGAGTCTTATTCTTCTTGTTTATATTGCTGAAATTGGAATTTTGATTTTGGAATGTGGACTGCACTGCATATTATTTAACTGCATATTATTTGGAATTTGGAAATTGCAGAATATTGATATTATGAAGTGTATAACATATCAAATTTGGGTTCCTTATCATAATGTAACTGATTTTAGGACTATTTTTAATCTTGATATATTTGCTATTTCCGACTGAATTTATAGCATGAAATTGCATCGTAATTATGAAATTTCAGAATATTTGTGGGCCTGCATGTATTGTATTAGTAATTAGTTTCCCAATATTAATAAATCATAAACTAAGTACCATTTACTTAGTTTCTTACTACTAAAATAAAATAAAATAAATATAATTTAGTTTAGTTTATTAAATAAAATAAATTTTAAAAATAAAATAAATAACATAATATAATACAAAATAGAGTAAAATAAAATAAAATAATAAATTAAATTAATTTAAATAAAATAAAAACTTTGATTTAATTTAATAAATAAAATAAAATTCAATAAAAAATAAAATTAAATAAAAATAATAAATAAAATAGAATAAAATAAAATAAAATAAATTTAATTTAAATAATCTAAATTAAATTAAATTAAATTTAAAATAAATTAAATTTAATTAATTTAAGTTAATTTAATAAAAAACATTAAAAATTATATAATATAATACAAGATAAAATAAAATAATTTTAATTACAAAATTAAACTAAATTAAATTAGAACTTATATAATATAATACAAAATAAAATAAAAAGTAATAAAAATTTAATTTATTTTAGTTTAATAAATAAAATAAAATAAAATGTTTTAATTTAATTTAATTTAATAAATAAATAAGCCAATTATATAATATACTACAAATTAAAATAAAAAAATATAATAATAAACTAAGTATGAGTGAATGTCGAACAATAGTCTCTATAGATTCCAAATAACAATTTTTATAAAGTAAGTACCACTTAGTTTATCATCATTGGCAAAATAAACTAAGTAGCTAGAAGTGAATGTCGAACAGTAGTCTCTATAGATCCCAAATAACAATTCTCATAAACTAAGTACCACTTACTTAGTTTATCATTGACAAAATAAACTAAGTAGCATTTGCTTAGTTTGCTACAATTTTCAATAAATGCAATAATACTCTCCCTACATATATGTACTCTTTCTTGTATGCAGGTTTTGACATAGCGATTCAGCCTTAATAAGACTCCAATAGGTTCTGTTTGTGTCTATACTCGAATAATAAAGGTAATTGAATTCTTTGCAGAGACATTCCTCATTTGTTCCATCATAATGATGCCACATCCTAAAGGTGCCAAAGTTGTTGAACAAAGTTTTAGGTTAAGCAACCCTCTGGATGAAGCGAACACTTCTCTGCTAGGAATGAATCATCTCCCCATATGAGTCCAATCTATGATATAAATAGCTTCTCACTACTCCGAATTCCTCAGATGGGTAGTTCTCACAGAACGTCTCACCTCTTGTATGAGAACTATCCATTTTGAGGAATTAGGAGTGGTGAGAAGCTGTCTTTATCATGGATTGGACCCATATGGGGAGATGATTCATTCTTAGCAGAGAAGTGATCGTTTGTTCATCTAGAGGGTTGCTTGTTCAAAACTTTGTTCAATAGCTTAATGGAACTCCTCGGGGATGTTGTCATTTGTTATGATGGAAACGATGAGGAATGTTCATGATAATTGAATTAACTTTATTATTCGAGTATAAGACACAACAGAACTACGACCTTTTTTTTTTTCATCTTGAGCTTCGGTAGAGATTCCATATAACAATTCTCATAAACTAAGTAGCATTTTCTTAGTTTTCCACAATTTTAATAAACTAAGTAACATTTTCAATTATATATGTACTATACTTTGAAACTTAGAAACCCGTTTTGACATACACTCGGTAGGGGTGAATGTGAACAGATCCCCATTGGGGATTTGTTATTGGATGTTATGTCTCTCACTTAGGCTTGGGGTCAAATAATACGAAACGGTATATTTTTTGTTATTTTGAGGATTAATCAACTGTTATCTCTATATGTTCTCCGAGTGCATACTTAGATTAAGTTATCCTATTCTATTTCGTGTGCTTGGAGACCATGGGGAGGTGCTGTCGAAATTTTCTTAAAACTCATGAAACGTACTCAACGTGTTTGCACTAGTGACAAGACACATCTAATAATGGTATAGAAGCCTTACCCCTGTCCTGTAGAGATACTAGGTAAATCTAATTCATGCATGAATATCCAAATTAACTTAATGCGTACTTCTGTGTAGTTAAAAATGCCAGCCGACCGGAGTTGGATGTACCGTAGGATACCCAGTGATGGGAGGGGATTAGTCTCAGCTTATCGTGTTGGGTTTTAGATTTCTTGAACAAAGCACTAGAACATACGGATGATCCGAACGGGAAGATGCGATGCCCATGTGTCAAGTGTAAAAATCTGATTTGGAAGAAAGTCGACGAGATTAAATTCGACTTATTTTCTCGTGGATTTGTGGATGGGTACTTCGTATGGACTCATCACGGGGAATCAGAAGTGATTGAAAATTGTAAGACCCCAACTTTTATGAATAAAGATAATTTTTCTATAAATATCATTTTTGAATATTATGGAATGAATTTGTTATAATGTTATAGTTGTGGGTAGTATTTATAAATTCTGCAAAGTATGCAAGTTGTTATATTATATTCGATTGGTTGGGGAATATTCGTTTTAGCAGGGAATATTCATACAATGGCGCAATCATTGGTGGACCCCGCAACGGAATTATTATCGGATTGAGAAAACGACAAAAATATTTTTATGAAAATAACGGCGAAAGTTTTACCGTTAATACTGTTGAACTACTCGGTAGTAAAAGTACGAAGAATACTGGCGTGGTTGCATAGTAGCACACGGTATTGATTATTGATGCTTACGTGAGAAGTCACTCGGTTTTGTTCAATTATTGCTACAAATTCTTTGCGTAGTATCTCACGTTATTTGATTCAATTATTGTCGATATTTTATATATTATTAATTCAATAATTGAGATGACAAGTTGTTAATATTATTATTTCCACTATTAACGATGTCTGAAGTTCCGCCAAGGAGTGGTTTGGTCACCTAATCATACGCACCATAAGGAGAAATCCTTATTGAAAACCCCTCTTTCTCGGGAACGACACAGTCGATTAATATTGTGAATTATAATATTGATGATAAATATTGTTAAAAATATTGAGGGAATTTTTATGAAGTATTTGTTGTAGATTTTGGCGTATTATTTGGACCCTATTTACCCATTTATCAATATAATCGGTAGAAAAGTTATTACGTATATATATATATATATATATATATATATATATATATATATATATATATATATATATATATAAGCATGTGTGGGTGCATGTAAAGTTGATAAATGGGGAAAGAAAAAGATTGTCGGTGGTTTATTTTTTCAACCAACTTTGTGGTTATATGTATATATATATATATATATATATATATATATATATATATATATATATATATATAATGTCACATGTGGGTGGTGGTGGTCCTAGTGGATATTTTGGCAGGTTTTGGAATGATTTTTCAAGCTTGGTCATTATTGGCCAAAACTTTTCAATCATGCAGTATTATTATTAGCTTGTTATTAAGGGAGCTTTTTAATTGGTCAAGGTTTTTAAATTGGAATATGTTAATTTTTTTCATTGGACAACTCTTTGAAAAAGATTACTGATGCGTTGGATCAGTGAAGTTGTAATATCCGCCCGTGACTCTGCAAATTATTTAATCTGAAAAAAAAACTGTTGCGTCCGTGATATTTTTCTAAACAGTACCCCTTCTATTCTCCTATAAATAGGATTCTTAGTTAGAATTGAAATCACAACAGAAATTCAGAGAAATTCTCTTCTATAATCTTGAGCGTATTTCTTTAGAGTTTTAAGAAGTTTTGAGCGTAGTGCAAGTTTTATTCAAGAATATCCTCGCCCTACCAGTTGGAATACTCTTCTTTACTTTGTAAAGGGTATTATTTCTTTTGTATTCATGAAGAGAACTTCATTATTCCATTCTTTATTATTATGTTGGAATAACTTTTATCTATCTGCAATCTGCGTATACATGGTGAAATTCTTCATTATTCTATTCTTTATTATTCTTTGGAACATCCTCACTGCAAGCGCTTACGCATAACTCCGGTTCCGTTATTTATTATTCTATTGGAACATCACAGCTGGCATGAATTTCACCTGACCGGTTCCGTTATTTATCATTCTGTTGGAACATCGTATGCGTGCGTTTGGCACGACTTCGATTCCGTTATTTATTATTCTGTTGGAATAACCTGTCTGTGCGGTCTATTGCATGCCTGGTGATATCTTTTGTTATTCCATTCTTTATTATACTTAGTTGGTTAGAGTTTTGGCTTTTATACTCCATGAAATTAGTGAAATATCCTTGATATTTACGCTTCATCCAGTATCTTTTCATGGAAATATTCTTCTGAGCATTCTTGAATTTTACTCTACAAAGCAGTATCTTGTTGACAATTTGGACGTTGTTGAATCCTGGATAAATTAATTCTTGAACTTGTTTTATGGAATTCTTATATCATTGTCATCATCCTCATGTTTATATTATGTTGAAAGTCATCTGTGGCCTGTAGTGCATAGATGGACTTGGTATGATTTTGACCAGGGATTAATCGGTATAATCATGACCGTAATGTTACAAATGATTTGGTAAAAGTCCTTATTAGCCCGTAGTGCATTGATGGACAGTTGTTGGCATGATCATGACCATTGACGAATACAAGAATATCCTTGGCCCGTAGTGCATGGATAATTTGTGGTTGTGATACTAATGAATATCCTTGGCCGTAGTGTAGGGATGATGTGGAATATTTATTAAGCTGAGTCCTAGCGATAAAAGTGATGAAAAATCTTTTAAATCATAAAAGATAGTAGATTTTATTCTCTACTTGACTCTTTTAATGGATTGCTTATTCCGCTGCAGTTAAACTTGATGTTTGTTATATTATATCAGTTTAACACTATTGAAGGCTAACGATAATTTATTCTGCATTATCTTAGTCATAATATTTCTTACTAGGCTAGTTGAGCTCACCCTTTCTTCCACTGTTCTCTTCAGGAAATGAGAATATAGCTGGGACGAGTCGGGGAACGGAGAGACGGTCCATATAATAGTATTAGTAGTCCTCACTATTCTGTGAAATAGTGTGATAATAAATGTATTGAGGACTTATTTTGAGTTTGTATACTGTCTAGAAGACAATGATTGTATTAAAACTCACAACTCATGTTGTATATTTAAGTTTGTATTTGAATTTCGTACCATGTATTTGGCGACTCAAGATGGGTGATGTATACCTATTTTGGGGGCGTCACAAAAATATTGTGGAACAACCAATTCCACGGGATTCATACGTCGAACACTATGATCCAGTTGAGATGTTGGTCGATGCTTATGGCCCTACTACTATTGACTGGGCTGAATATGAACCTTCTTCAAATAGTGCGAAGCAAGTGCCAAATGATACAGCTGCTGCCTTTTATAAGTTGCTATCTGAATCTGGGGTCGCGTTGTATCCGAGAAATGATACGGACACCAAGCTTTTTGCAGTAACGAAGCTCTTACACTTCAAGAATGAGCACGACTGTAGTGAGAGAGGTTTCAATGATTTGCTCGCTATAATTGGACAGTTCTTACACAAGGATAATACTCTTTCCGCGAATTATTACGAAGTGAAGAAGATGGTCAAGGGGTTAAATATGGGGTATCAGAAAATCGATGCTTGTGAGCAGGATTGCATGTAATACTATGGGGAGGACAAAGATAAGGGACAATGTGATATATGCAGCTTATCGCGCTACAAGGTTACAAAACGTGGGGGGAAGGAGAAACATGTTCCTAGGAAAATCTTACTAAGATTTTCCACTTCGCTACCGAGACTTCAAATGGGCTATTCATGTCGTCTTATACTACTACCAACATATGAGTTGGCATCGAACAAGGGATGTCGTGCCTGGTCAGCTGACTCACCCAGTGGATGGAGATGAATGGAAGAGATTTGATGTAAATTATCCTAAGTTTGCGAAAGAAGTTAGGAATGTTAGGCTTGACATGGCTACAGATGGCTTTTGCCCTTTTAATAATTTTAGCTACTTAGTTTGGCCAATCATTATGGTCGCTTATAATCTTCCACCGGCAATGTGCATGAGGGATCCGTATTTATTTTTGACTTTACTCATTCCGGGGGATAAAAGTCCTACAAAAGACCTTAATATGTACCTTCAACTGTTAGTGGATGAACTAAAGATGTTGTGGGAGACAGGGGTTCAGACGTATGATAAATCAATATGCGAGAATTTTGTGATGAAGGTAGCCCTGTTATGGACTATCACTGACTTTTCGGCTCCTAGGATGGTTAGTGGTTGGTCAACTCACGGGAAGCTGTCATGTCCAGTGTGTATGGGAGATGTGTAAGGAAACCATTGCGGACGTGGCGAAAATGTAGTTTCTTTGAACCGCTCAGAGATTCTTGCCTCTTGATCACAATTACAAAAAGATGTCTGCATTCTCAATAGAAAGATAGAGAAGAAGGGGGTTGTTGGTGGTACCGTCGTGCAAATGCGGTGAGGTCTTGAAATTTGGTTGAATCAACTTGATTTTCCTTTGTCGGGAAGGAACACAATGAAATTGAGAGCAAATAAGGCACGGAAGACTCATAATTGGACATACTTGCCTATATGGTTTGAGTTGTTGTATTGGGGCACACATTCAGTTCGTCATTGTATAGATGTCATGCATACCTAAAAGAATGTTTTCGAGAACTTATTTTACACCGTGTTAGATGCGAGTGGTAAAACTAAAGACAATGCTCGAAAAGATATGGAGGCATTGAACATTAGGCCAGAATTGTGGCTTCGCCCTAACACTACAAAACCTAAAGCTCCATTTTGTCTTACTAAGCAACAAGATGAAGACGTCTGTAAGTGGGTTAGTGGGTTGAAGATCCCAGATGGATATGCGTTGAACATAACACGTTGTTGTAAGGTTGAGCAATTGAAATTTTTTGGATTCAAGAGTCACGATTGTCATGTATTTATGCAGAAGTTGATTCTAATTGCATTTCGTGAGATGTTACCCAGAAAAGTTCTGGATGCATTGAGCAAACTGTCAAATTTCTTTCTAGATATTTGCTCAACTATAATTAAGTACAGTGATGTCGAGCAGATGGAGAAGAATATTGTGCTTACCATGTGCAAGCTTGAAATGATTTTCCCTCCAGTATTTTTTGACTCGATGGAACATCTGCCTATTCATCTGCCGTATGAACTCAAACTTGGAGGACCGGTGCAATATCGGTGGATGTATCCTTTTGAGAGGTAATATATAAACTGCTAATTGCTCTATCCTTCTCATATTAATAATACTTCAATTTGTCTGCATATTATTTATCGTAGGTATATGCGATGATTAAAACAAAAGGTCAAGAACAAAGCTCGTGTAGAGGGTTCTATTGCTGAACGATATACAGAGGAAGATCTTTTCAACTTCTGCCCATTGTATTTTGACGATGTTGTCTCAACGAAGCACAACCGTTTAGGAAGGAATGAGGTTGTTGGTCCAATGACTCATGCTGATGATGAGTTAGCTGTATTAACATATCCGGCTAAACCATTTGGCCTTAAGATGCTGACTTACTTAAGCGACAAAGAGTTGAAGATTGTATCTATATACGTGCTTCTAAATATGCCCAAAGTATCATCATACATCACGTAAGTCTAAGCTTATTTGCTCCATTTATTATAATTTACAAGTGTAGTCATCTCTATATATGCTAAAGACATTTTACTAATATCGCAGTTCATTCAAGAGGAAGCGTATGCTTAAACCTAACTTTTTATCGTAGAGAGAATTGGAAACATTCACTAATGCTAATTTCCAACAGTGGTTTAAGAAAAGGGTTGAAGCGGAGAATATTTCTGAGCGTTTTATAGATGTCATCCGAGGACCTTACAAAGTTGTTAGTTCTTTTCCTAGTTTCATCGTGAATGGGTACAGATTTAGAGTCGATGACTTGCATGAACTCACAGCAGTCAATTCTGGGGTTGTGGTGTTAGGAAGCTGCTACCAAGATTCTGAGTCCAATTACTATGGTCGTTTATAGGATGTAGTTGTGCTCAATTATCACGGCGGAAAAAAGGTAGTTATATTTAAGTGTAGCTGGTTTGATACTGAAAAGGGGGTTAAAGTTGATCGTAATAAAATCACAACCGTGTATATCAAGTCAGTGTTAAAGTCTGATGACGTGTACGTGTTAGCAAGTCAAGTGACTCAAGTGTTTAATGCTCCTAATGTCGTAAATACTCGAAGCCCCTGGTACATAGTAGTCACTACTAAAACACACTCATTTAATGCTGATAACATGTTTGGTATGGATGAGGCATTGCAAGAAGATGTGAGCAACCCATTGGCCGTAGTGTTCCATGTTGAAGATGTGGTGAGTACTGATGTCATTGATATACCTAACGATGAGGATGTCGAGGCCAACATACACATGAATGATTATGTAGTCATTGAGGATGATAACGATGACGAAACTGATCTCAAAACTAAGGATGAGGAAGATACTGAATCCGAGAATGATATACACGTTGATTTTGATGGGTTTGATGACGTGCGAAATTTAAAATGAGCATTCATATTAGTACTTACCTCATATTATTAAACCTTACATATTCGTAATCTACCAATTTTGTTATTGCAGTAGGATATTCATGGCTAGACATAGCGGTGGAGGTCGCCGAGGGTGGTGGGCGATCCGAAGATTGAGACTAGTAGCCATGATGGAGGCTCTTCTTCAGGCGCGAGTAAGTTATCTTAACTAGGATTTAAATATATCTCAAGCTGCATTAATTACAATTATTATTGAAGTACTATGTTAAATACAATTATTATAGATGCACCTCATCGACAACACCGAGGGACGAACCTTGGTATCTTTGGTCGTCCACGTACATGATTACTAACTTACAATCTGCGGTGGATGTCGTTTCCTAGCAGTAAGTGTTAATATATTCGTACTATTTCTATCAGTTATTGCAAAACACAATTCACATAACACATATTGTTATACTTTTTCTGTAGTATATTAGACGCGGTGGGCTAAGCACACCTACTACACGCGATTTGTTTGACGATCTCCCGGAGGGTGCATGCGGTTCAATCGAGATGCTGATGGTGCGATGCCACTTTTATGCGGCTGCCTCTTGGGGAGTTCCATGTAAGTTAAACATATTATCACTACATAGTTGTATTTGGATGACAAAATCAATTGTTCCTAATTTTAAATAATCTTTTGTTATAGGTTTATTATCGATTTGACCCGAGCATCTCTCAGTCAGCTGGTGATGATGTGATTGAGCATCACGTCGCTGCAAATTACTCTGGATGGTCAGATGAGATGCAACAAGGAAAGCGACTTCGGCAATTGTGGACCCACCGGGACCACCATCGAGATCATCGACCCAAGATAGTCTCCGATTAAGCCTGGGAGGCTATGTGTGTGCACTGGGAGGCTGATGACTTCAAGAAAAAGTCTGAGCAGGCGAAGAAGAATCGTGTCAGCTCCAGATAGTACACACTACTGGTTCTCAGTCGTTCGAGGAGGCGAAAATGGTAAGTGAGTTGTATTTAGTTATTTATGTGTCAAGTTCTCACACAAATACTTAAGACCTATTTTATGAATGTTTGTATTAGGCATTGGGGAGGACCTTGGGCCGAGATCCTACCATTCTAGAGTTTTGAGATCAAGCCCACACCCCTAAGGACGAGCGTGCTTTGTCTCAGACAGCTTTAGCTGTATGGGTAAAACTCATCTTACTATTTAGCTTTTAATAATATTAAGTCGTAAATAAAATGATATAATTAACATACGTATACGGAATACATTACTTGGCCGATTTTAGAGGCTTCGGGACGAGCGTATAGCTGAGATGGAGACTATTAGGAGGGGTTCTGAGCCGTTAGATTCTGCCACCTCTCTCCCCGATATTGTATTAGATCAGGATGAGGAGCTGAGGCTATGGGCCGCGTCTCAAGATCCCCCTACTAGCAGTACTAACAGATATCGAGTGTTGGGTCTACCGAGGATACCCGCATATACACTTCCTAGAGGTAATATTTTTTTATGTTTCACGAAATTATCTGAATTTATCACATTATATAAATTATTATTAATAATCGAATTTGTATCTCTTTATAGGCTCCAAATGCTGCAGTCAAGAGAGAGCACATATCGCACCATCTCATACGAAAAGTCGGCTTGGATGAAGATATCTTCCAAATACCGATAAAGGCGTAAGCTTTGGATAGGTTCCATACCAATCCTGTCTTTTCGGCGTCGTGATTGCCTTCTAGTTCTCGTCTTCACCAGATTGCTTAGGATATTATAAATAGGGCCTTTGCAGAGAGTACGAGATTACCACGGGAGCAGTTCGACGTTTGGAGCGCCGAGATGCTCCGGATTGTGATTAGCCTTTTGGAGGAGGCTTTTCGTCCGCCCCCACCTACTCAGGTATTCTTATTGTTTATGTTTTTCAATTAAGGCTAGTTTGTTAATTCTCGGATATATATATATATATATATATATATATATATATATATATATATATATATATATATACTAATGATTTATATTTTTGATTCTATCAACAGGGTGGCCATGGTGAGCAGGCTGGCGATGATGAGTAAGAACATGAGGCTGATTTCCATACACCAGAGCAACGTCGTTCACCTCCGCCCGATGATGATACTTTGTGACGCCCCCAAATCCTGGTATCTTTCAACCCGACAGATGGTGCTACATGGTACTCACAACTGTACATTCATTCTATTGAAACGACATCAAAATGTGTGTGTCAATGACATTCTTATTACATTAATAATATTACATCCCGTTCCCAAGTTCTAAAACCATTACATTCTTTGTTCGTCATACTATGATATACACAACTTACTAGTTTATTACAAGGTAAACTAATTGTTCATCTTCGTCTTGCCTTTATCCTTGTCGGATCCCACGGTTTATTCGGTCCTAGTTGCATTCATATGGTTCAAGCAAGAGTGAGCATAACAAGCTCAACAAGTACAACAATTTCTTTTAAACAACATGCTTGAAACATAGGAATCGTATATCTTCAGTAATTGAACAATAGTTACGAAGTACTACCGATAATTCAAAATAGCACTTCTTTTCCTTCAAAATATTTTACAATGACAATATTCAGTAAAACATCAATTCTGGCTCAAGACCATGAGCAGTGCATAATTTCTTTGAAAAGGACAACCCGACACTAAGTCCGTAAGTCCGATATATCTTACGAGCACTTCTGGGTGATCATCCCATAGTACTCTATGTTGATCAATACTACATCTTGTTAAACGTATGTACGTTTAAGTTTCGGCAACCTCGCGTGCCCATCGAATAATCGATGAAAAATACAATTGTTTATTCATACTTAGGCTTACCTTGAATCCGTACCAAACAATTGGCGTATGATAGTGTTAGCAATTCTATATTGAAAGACTTGTAAATAAATCAATCAACTCTTCAAGATTAGTCTAGCCGAGATAAAACTGGCATCAACCCTTTAGTAAAACACTTCATGCATTTCATAACATGAATCACAGAAAATGTAAAGATCGAGAAATTTATAATTTAATTTAAATATTTATGAAATTAAATAAATATTTAAATAATTTATTTATTGAGGAAAATAAATATTTGATGAATTGTCATGAATTAATTTAGTAACTAAATTGATTAATGTTAATTGAATCGAGTAATGATAATTTTATTTGTTGAATTTAATTTAAGGAGTTGATTAAATTAAATCAATTGCTTAATATTTAAGAAATTAGTTAAATTAAATGAATTGTTTAATTTAAAGGAAATAAATAAATTAAATATAGTGATGTGTCTAATTTATTAATTAAATTAGATATATAATTATTTATTAATGATAATAAGATTTTTATTATTAGTATTATAAGTTATTTAAATTAACTAAACTAAGTTATTTAAATTAATCAACTAAAAGTGTGACATAAAACTATATAATATAAATGTTATTAAAATAATTTAGTTTGGGGAAAGTTGGTTAGCCAAACAAGGCCTTGTGGCCTTTGGCTTATTCCGACTGACATCTATTTATTTTTTTAACTTAAAGAGAACGTGCCATATCGGTTTATTTTACGCGTCTATCTCCTAAGGTTAGCGCTCAGTTTTCTTGTTTCACGTATAATACCAAGGGGTATAACAGAGGGTTTGCTAGAGAGTAAAACACAGAGTTTTAGATTAGCAAGAGGAAGAAGGAGATTTTTAAGCCCTAACACTATCTTTTGCTAGCGTTCAATCAAGGATTTAAGGTATAATTCATTCCTAAATTTCTAAGTTTTAGTTTTATCTAAGTTCTCTGTAAATTGGTTTTTAAGGATTTGTTATTCAAGCGTTGTGTATATGGTGTGTATTATGTTGGAGAATCTGTTAATTATCATATATGAGGGTTGTTTAAGTATCAAATTCGTGGGAATTGAGTTGTAAGTGCGTGAATAGTGTTTTTTAGAAAATTTCCAAGCAGAAATGCGTGAATAGTGTTTTTCAGAAAATTTCTCGGAAAGTTTTTATTTTCGTCCCAGAAATTCAAACACTTTAATTCTACCACGTAGCCAAAATACTACGATGTTCCGATATGTCTAGGTCATAGAACGACCTTCAATTAGCTACTCCCATATATAATTAATTAAATTCATTTTAATCCACATAATCAAATAAAAATTTAATTCTCAAAAATCTAAATTTTATGGGGCGTTACATACTTTTACTAGTTTATAGTTCATTTGTATATATTCATGTTATTGTATATCTTTTGTATATATTGTATTGTCTAATTAAATTAAATGCATCTGACTATTGTAAATTATATTGTTTAACATTTATGGAACATTAGCTTATATTTGTAATTGGTTAGCTTATAATACATTTTGGTGGATATTTGAATGTGAATGTGAATGATAATGAGTTGAAGATTAAGTTTTAGTGCTACGTGCATATTTGAATGTGAGATACAGGTTTATATTAATATGTATTGGGTTGTGACAGGTTACAGGTACATTAATGAGTTTAAACACTTGGAAACTAAACTTTTAAAATCTGCATTTAAAAAAAAATAGTTAATTTCGACGGAATATGGTATTTTCAACGGAACTTTTCTCGGAGATAACAAATAACCATTTTTTAATAAATGTCGAAATATTCTAATTTTAGTCATAAATACGTTATCTTTGACGGAACATATCTGTCGTAAACACGCTATCTCCGACGCAAATTCCGTCGAAGTTAATAATTAGTCAATTTTAATAAATATTGGGTTATTTTAGTTTTGAGTCGGAAATAAGATAATTCCGAGGGAATAAATTTGTCGGACATAAGGTCTATTATATTCGACAAAAAGTTTCATCCTATATATTCTATCGAAACTAGGTAATGTTCGACGAACATCCGTCGGAGATAATTTCGTCGAAGATAATTAATATCCGACAGAATTCTTGACGGATCTTATTTTTGAAGCGTATATATACGACCGAATTTCTGACGGATATTTTTGTCATAAATAATATATTTTCGACGGAATAGGATTAGTTCCAACGGAATAGTCCGTCGAAAATAAGCTTTTTTCTTATAGTGCAAGTACCTAAATTTGGGGGCGTTAAAATATGGTATCAGAGCTTTAGGGTTTGAAACCATATGTGGGATAAAACCTTAGGCTATAACCTTAGGACAGAGGGAAACGTTGAAAATATAAATAACTTAAATAGAGTTTAAACTATTATATAAAACTATTCATCGTCAAACAAAATAAAAGAAAAATTATATATATAACTATTATTTACTGTATGTATATACTATATGCTAATCAGGATAATTTATGTGTGTAGATGTTAGATAGAAAAGGATTAGGATACCCACAGATCGTAAAGAAGGAGTCAACCTTCATGACCGAGCCAATGCCAAAGCCAATAGCTGAAATAGAGGCTCACTTAGAAAGCAACCCTGATGAGGTGGTTATTGTGGAAATTATGGTATCAGATCCAGAAATGATAGTATAACTGATAGGTAGAGTATAGTTAAAGAATATATGGTCAAGCTTGAGTTCTTAAACTCATATGTTTATGACGAGTTCTTAAACTCATAATATGTGTTTAGTTTGACGAACTAGGTATAGCTAGGTGTGAATGGATTATTGAGGATGATGGGAATATATAGAATACTAAGCAAATGATCCTTAGTGAAAGCGTAAGAAATAAGTAGTATTAGTAGTACATGAATATGTATGATTCTATGTAGTGTATATGATAAGTATATCTGTATAAGGTAATATTCTCAACTTTCGTATAAGTTGTGGACTTTTGAGTCACAAAGGGATAGTGGATGTTTAAAGTAGTATGTGCTATGGTATGTCAAGTGCTATAAATATGAATCTATGTTGGATTAATGAAATAAGTCGGTATAAAGATAGTAATTATTTATCTGAGTACTGGTTAATACAATAAACCAAATTTTCAAAATCCAATATTTAGAATATATGATTATTTGAGTAAAAAATTTCACGTTATGTGTATACTCTAAGACATAGAAGGTAAGTCGATGAAAGATAAATTATGATCGGATAATATCGCCAAGACGAAAACGAAACCAAAGGATAGAAGAACCTGTCAATAGAGCTGGAGGACAACCAGATCCGATACAGAATTTTACGAATTTGCTCGCTCAAGCTATGAAGAATGGAATACCAGCCTCGGGAAATCAGCCAAATAATCGATTGAAAAACTTCCAAGACTTCAAGGAAATCAGACCACCAGGACTTAGAGGATCAACTGATTATGTAGAAGCGTTTGTGATAGCTAGGGTAACGGAGGGGCAAAAGACAGCTTTTGCCACCTATATGATGAAAGGGGAGGTGAATTTTTGGTGGGAGACAAATCAAGCTAGAGCCGAAGAAGGGAGTAGTGGAGGTAGGACTGGAAAAAGGAAAGGAGACAATTTCGGAAATACCAAAATTAGGCCAGGAGGTGGAAAGAAACAGGTTATGCAGTGTGAAAATTGCGGAATGAATCACTCGAGAGAGTGTCTTAAAGGTAAGTTTGTGTGTTATAAGTGTGGGAAAAAGGGACATATCTCTCCCAACTGCCCCAATCCAAGAATGTATTGTGGGTGTTTTATTTGTGAATCAATAGAGCATAAGGTGAAAGACTGTCCAAGAAGGAGAAGGGAGGCAAGAAATGCGAATACGAGAAAAGCACTACAAGAAATCACACATTTTATGACTATTTTTTTGCCACGCACAAAATTTTGTCACAATTTGTTAATTAATAATTATGAAATTCATAATCGTCACTAAAACTTTTGTTTTTGTGATGACATTTAATTTTGTTACTATTAATCATTTATATCGTCACTAATTTACACATTTGATGACGATTAAGAAAATTTTGTCACAAGTTATTTTGGAGGTAGAATTTCGCACCAAAATTTTGGAGGAAAACCTTTTAGTGACATTTTTTAATAATTGATGACAGTATTTATTGTCACCAAATATTTCTTTCGATGACAACATAATAGTTTGTCATTAATTATTTGTAAAATTTAGTGACAATGTGCTTTCGTCACTAATGTTCACATTTAGTGACGCCAAATACAAATTCATCACAATTTTATTTGGAGGCAATTTTTTTCTAAAAATTTTGGAGGCAAATTTTTTAAAGATGAAAAAATAATAATTTATGACAATTTGTATTGTCGTAAATACCAATTTTATATGACGAGATAATAGTTTGTCACTAATTAGATGAGTGGATAAGTGACAAAAATGGTTCGTCATAAATTTTTATATTTAGTGACAAAGTATATAATATCATCACAATTTTATTTGGAGGCAAAAAATTTCTAAAAACTTTTGGAGGAAAATTTTTTTATGATGAAAAAAATAATAATTTATGACAATTTATATTGTCATAAATACCAATTTTATATGACGAGATAATAGTGCGTCACTAATTAGATGCGTGGATAAGTGACAAAAATGGTTCGTCATAAATTCATATATTTACTGACAAAGTACGTAATATCATCGCAATTTGATTTGGAGGCAAACAAATTTAAGAAATTTGGGAGGCAAATTTTGTAAGGACGAAAAATTAATAAATTATGACAATTTTTATTATCACAAATACCAATTTTATATGACTAGATAATAGTGCGTCACTAATTAGATGAGTGGATAAGTGACAACACTGGTTCGTCATAAATCCTTATATTTAGTGACAAAGTATGCAATGACGTCACATTTTTATATGGAGGCAAAAAATTTCCCAAACAAACTTGTATCTAAGCGACATCACCGGTCTTCCTTTTATCATTGGCAGCCTTCATTTAGTCAAGAACCTCCATTATCAATTTTCAATAATCCCAATTTGAAGGTAGAAATTATTTGACATTTTAGGTACGTTTCTAGATTTTGATTTGAATTAATTAGTAGTTGTTTTAATTAAACAACTACGATTTTGAAATGATTTCTATGAAAATAACTAAAATATATAAAATTTACCTCTTAATTTACTGAGTTCTTAATTCAAGCAGATTAAAGATAGAAATTGGGGGTGGTTATTAGATATCCAAGCGGTTGACAAAATTTGGGAGGGAAATATAATATATTGGAGCAAAAATTATAGCGGGAAAAAGAAGAATAATTAGAGTAAATAATAGCAGTCTCTCTTAAAGTAAATATTATTGAAGAAAAATTTAACAATTTTCTTCATGTTTGTAATATTAGAGAACTTGACTTATTATATACACAATATTGATTTATAAAAAAAAATACATAACAACGTTTTTAATGTATTAGATAATTATTATTATTTTTAGATAATTAGTACTTCCTCTGTCCCATAATAAATGTCTTAATTTGATTTTACTACGTGAAATTGACCATTTTTTAAATTAATAAATATTAAAAAAAAATCAAAATACACGCTAAGTGCTTATGATCATAATAACTTCCGGAGAATTTACTACAAGTGTCATGTTTCAGAATTTTAAAATTATATATAAATATTTTTAATAAATAATTCTAAAAATTGTCAATTTGACCATGAAAGTCAAATTATGGTGTTTATTATGGGACGAAAGGAGAATTATTTAGATGATTAATATTAATTAGTATTGGAACTGCTTCTATGAAATCAGTAGGTGGTAACTAGGGGTGTTTAACCGGTAAAAATTGGTCTGAACCGAACCGGTATCTAAATCGGCCAAATTTTGATACCGATACCGATACCGGTACCGGTTAGATCGGTATACCGAACCGGTGGTATCGGTTCAATACCGATTTTTACCGAAAATTAATACAATTATTATTTTTATTATTATTACTATTATTTTATTATTATTACTATTATTTTTATTAATATATCAGTCTCTTCATGTTTTGTGATCTAAGGAAAATATCTGTAAAAATATTTCTTACCCCGACAATGATTGCTTCAACTGTCGTCCGCTAGTATTACTAGCAGAATGTTTAAAAAGTGGGTCGACCTTCGTTGACTTTAGAGACTTGTGGGTATAATCGTCCAATTTATTTGTTTAGCATGTCCGCTAGTATTACTAGCTTACGTCGTATCCTCATTTTTAATTTTAGCCATTAATCAGTGGAACAGACGCTTAGACACTTAGGATGCTATTTGTCCATTTTTGATTCATAGCAAATATATGATATGAACCATTAATTGATCACTATTATTAATTGTTATATATTATTGTTGAGAGATTTTTTATGAGAGATAAAATTGGTCACTATTTTGTTAAAATAAGTTTTTGAGAATTAATTATAGTGAATATAAATTGTATTATTATATATAAATACATTAAATTTTTTTATAGTAAATTTAATTTTAATAAAATTTTTTAAGTGGTTTACAATATCAATTATTTCTTTTAATAAACTATAAAGTAAATAACATTACGTTAAATTTTAAAATGTCATACATTAATCATAACATAAAGAAAATGAAAAAAAAGAGAAGAAGATGGTGGCAATCTTTTGTGTAATAGAGCACAAATGCATAAAAAAAATACTCATATGTTCTACACAAAGAGTCAAGTTTGAGTTTACTCTTTAATTTATAATATACTACAATTCAAATTGTAATGTAATTATATTTTAATAGAAATTTTAGAAAGTTTATTCTTTAACAATGTTTAAGTAATTTAAAATATTATTTTTATTAATTAAAATATTATGTTGTAATAATTTAAATTTTAAAATAATGTTAATTAACAATAAACAAAATTATAATAAGTATTACTCTTTTGGTGGAATGCAATTATAAATGTTAAAATATTACTTTTTTTATTCTACAAAAGAATTATATTTAAGTTTGTTGTAATTAATTTATAATATCCTAAAATTTAAATTTAAATTTAAATTTATCTTTAAGTTTTTAAAATAATAATTTTAAATATAATATTACTTGTAAAAATGTTTTTTTAAGTTATCAAATTCTGTTTTTGGAGTCCCTAATTTAGCATCTAGTTGTATGGCGAGACCAAATTTAGGATCGAGACAGAATTTGGGTTTTTCCTCTCTTTCTTGGCCAAAATTCATATGTCAATTGATCCCATCACATAACTTTGCTTGCCCTCATGTCCTCCATCACACGTACATATCCATCTTCTCTCCTTTCTTTTCTATCCTATATCTCCTACATATATCATCTGAAATTGATTTTCATTTTCTAAGGTAATTTTTCTTCTCTTTCAATTCATTAAGAAAGCTAATCTGAATTTATTTATTTGTAATATCTGCACTTTGTTCATTCATTTGTGCTTAATCAAATCTGATTTTGGTTATATGTGGTGATTTTAATGTTCAATCAATTTTGATTTTGGATATATGTGCACCACATGTTTGATGTTTTGTCCATGTGTTGCAAAATTTTTAAATCCTTATTTTTACATTCCAATATGATTGTATACATATGTAAAAAGTTTTATTGTTATCCGTTTATATTGTAACGAGTTCCTGCTGATGGCAATGGGGTCTCCTCACAGGCGACAGCTGTGGCCTCGTTTTCAGTTCTGATAAAAGAGCTCTAACTCATGCAAGCATACATGTGTCAACAAGTAATACAGAGTAAGTAGAGTATCGATCCCATAGAGAAAGTTGTCAAATTTAAATTACTATGCATTAATTAATTCACTATACTTATATGCTTAAACTAATGACTATATTGGTGAATTACTCTAACCGCATATAACAACTAAAACAAGAATAATAATGGAATAAACCAAGTTTGGAAATAATGGGATCCTAACTTCATTTAATACTTCATCTAATTACCACTATCATGCAAGAATTGCTCACTTATCACAGGAAAGTAGCCAAGAGCACTAATAGAGTCATAGCCATTTTTCAATGTACTATGACCTACTTACATAGCATCCACAAGCGATAGACAATCATATTGAATTTAAGCACAAGCCCTAATTTTAACTCATATGGTGAAACAGTATATGTCTATCTGGTTCACGAAATACACAAGCCATGCAAAACAGCCCCATATATGTATGCTATCATGATTACAATCCATACCTGCATGTTCATTGTCAATTCCATACAAGTACTGAAAACGAATGGTGATCAAGCATTCATACATGCAAAACAATCATAATAGAAATTCCGTATGATATGAAATGTTCTTGAAATGATCAAGCATGCAATTAGACTACATATTAAAATCCGTGAGAATCCCATAATGGAGTTTAGTTCATAACTGAACCAAAAGCCATTGTGGGATCAAAGCAAAACATGGCTAATAAGCAAACAATTGAAAGATGAAGGATAGAAACGATCAAACCCAATTGCTGATTATAATCCACTATTAACGTTCAAATCCTCATATATATCCAACAAAATACTAATAATAATCCACAATGATAGAAAATCCCAAGAAGAATTAGAAAAATTGGCATTTAGGCTTCGTTCTACGTTGGAATCTCTCTCAAAGTGTAAACCCTAGTTATGATATGAAAAATACGTAAAAAGTAATGAATGATGCCTCGACACGATCGAAAAATCATTTTTATCGATTCTGACCCTTTTAATTAAAATTAAAATAAAAGCAGTTCGTGACCTCGTGCATCGCCATGCTCCTCCAAGTGTGTTTCTCGGCGGGCGCATGATTTGCGATGTCTGCAATGTCATGTCCGTTAGGTGCTTTCATGGCGTCAAATCCTCGAAGCTTATTCTATCACATGCGGTAGTGTAAACTTACATTCTGCACTCTGCTTTGTTGCTTACGAGTGCAGTTCTACATTGTTGTCTTCTTCTTCTCTTGAATTGTTATCTTTGTTCATCCTTGTCATGCTTGGTTTCCTTGCTCCACTAGATCCTCACGCCATGCATCCATTAGCCTCATGCCATTAATACCACCAAATTTGGCCATTTCCTGCACTTTTTTCACCAATAGGAGTTTTAAGTAAATGCAATGCAAAATAACATGAAATGCAACTAAAAACACCCTAAAATGAACTTGAGATGGACATAGTTCGCGTGGATTGGTATTCAATAAGTAGGTATAAAACCCACTTATCAAATACCTCCAAACTTGAACTGTTGCTTGCCCTCAAGCAATGCATACTAACGAACAATGAAAACGCAGCTACATTACTATGCAACTAAGCTATGATGCAAACTAGTCTCACATTGTTCCAGCTCTAACAGAATTTTAGTCCAAATTGCCTCAGTGAATTGTCCAGATTCAAGAATACAGATTCGAACTAAACTATAGGCATAATATCATACACTCAGATAATTCATAACCACTATAGAGATGCTGTGTGTGTGTGTTTTGTTCACCAAAACTTGACTTAAGCAAAGAATACATATGCTACACTGCTCAAAATAGAAAATTATAGTCTAAATCAAGACTCATGTATACTTATGCACGAAGACTGTTCCAACATATCAAAACAAACTGAGGTTCAACAATGGGCTTAACTGCTTTATTGCTACTCACGAGGGCGAATTTTTGCTCTTTCCCGCGGTGTTTATTGCTATTTTTCTTTTCTATTTCTATTTCTTTTTCTTTTTTTTTCCACATGACTGTGCAATGTCTTATTCCATTAGGCAACACTGCTACCCCTTAGCGAGCTTTCAACCAACGAATCCCAGACCATGAAAGACCTTAGGGCACTAGGTGTAGAGATAATCCCCTCGGGCGTACTTACTCAAGTAGCCAAGGCCCCGAAATAAGACTAGCCACGTTATTGCTACTTTTTTTTTATACATAGCATACCCATGTTTTCCCCAAGTTTGAATGTCAATATTTTTACAAGTCTACATCCATGTTCCACATATTTCTCTTTTTAAAACTACATTTTCTATCGAGCAATGCAACATATACTTCTTATACTTCCAAGCAATTGTGAACACATTTGTGCAAACCGAAAATATTTAAACAGCAACATGAATTTCATCATGTAAAACATTATAACTACGTTCATGTTATCCAAAATACTCACGAATCTTTCAAAATTCACTATCATCATTGGCTAGACAAAATTTCCATAAAGCAAGAACTTTGTGAGACATGCAAACTAACTAAAACAAAAATTTCTAACACATAAACAAATAAACTAATCATGCAACATGACAAATAAACATGCAAAATTTTAAACTAATCATACAAAAACTACATGCAACTATCCTACTACCCCAATACCCCCAAACTAATAATATTCAATGCCCCATTGAATGAAGGTAAAGGGTAAAGAAAACTCTCCTAATGATCAGTGGTACCACCCTCCTCGGGTGGTGAATCTGGTGGTGGATATGGCACTGCTGTCCCGAACTGAGGCCACTCTAGCATTGTTCCTTGCTATGCAAAAGCCTCGGTCAGGGCTCTCATGAGACCCATAGCAAATTATTGTACATGGCATTAACCCTTCGCTCCAACCTTCGAAGCTGGCGATCACCATGGGCAGCAGGTGCTTGTGTGGATGGGCCTACCTCATCTGTCTGAGTGGGCTGCGGTGGTGGCATTAGAAATGTGGGTCGAAGAATAAATCCTCGTCCACGCGAGTGTGGGTCACCTCCTGCCCACTCCTTGAATTTCGTAATGGTGGCGTGAGTGATGTCCTGACTTGGGTTCAGCATCTGTTCATTGTCCCAATGGCAACCCTGATGAGTACACAACATAGCTACTACTGACGCGTGTGGAATGCTACATGTAGTTCCTCCCCCCAGATACCGTAATATATTTTGATTGATAAGATGGCCCACATCAATATATTTGTCAGTGATTAGGCCCCATAAAATGATCACCCGCTCCGCTGTGATATCATACTGATGTGACGAAGGCACTAGTTTGGCACATATGAGCAGATTCCACGCCTATGCATAACGGTTCAGGGTTGTGGCTAGAAATATTCGAGGTTGAATCGTGCCAGTTTTATAGGTCCACTTCGTGCCAGGCACGCACAACTCAGCAATCACCAATTCTAAGTTTGTCTCCAAGTATGCACTTGTAACCCAGTTTGCCGACCCTGTTGGTGGTGTCTCTATAAGTCTAAAAATGGCTCTGATGGCGGGGGGTCTATAATCAATTTCAAACTCGCGAACCAGAGAAACACCGATCATAGTGACTTTGGCATTGGCATAGAACTCTCGGACTATACTCAATGGAATGGGTGTAGGAGCGGCAGTCAATCCACCCCATCCTCGTTCACGAATCATGGCACATAACTGACCATCTTGCCCCTCCGGTTTGAAACCACGCTCCTTGACAAACGTCTTCGCCACAATTCTGTAGTACTCCTACTAGACTGCCAAATCCAAAAATTTGGTATGATCGACGATATCCTCCCCTTGACTGCCAAAGGAGGATGATGATGATGAAGAAGAAGATAGTGCCCTTTTTGGACCCATTTGCAGTTGATGGCGATAATACATATGATCTGACTGAGATTGAATGTTAGCAAAAACTTTGATTTTTTTCCACACTGATGTCGCACAACCCTCTCTTGAAACCCTAGTTTTATACTGCAATGCAGAGGTTGAGTAGATGTGGAATGTGGAAGAATTGTGGGTGGTTATGTGGTGGAGAGATTGATGGCTTCAATTGTGTAGTTGATAGAGAGGAAGAGACGTGCGTTCTGTTATGTTTGCAAATGAGAGTCTAACTGATCTCCATCACGTTTTTAAACTTACAAATTTTTCCATCGTCGATGTCGTATGTCGCCGCGCACACGACATTATTAATGTTTTATGTTTGCGCGCGCCGCATAATGTCACTGTTTATTGTTTGATATGCGCACGCACGCCAAGCCATGATATAATATGGCGTGGCCGCAAAACTGAAGGTCGACTCCTGCGCTTCCATTGTGCATATTCTCTACTGCAGGACAGTGATCATGTTACACCTACATTAACACAAATCTCTCTCGTCAAAGTGTGCATTATTGAACATACATAATTGATCAAATGAACGCTAAATTGACATCAACCGTTACCCAATGCAATTTTAATTACACACTCACTTATGCAACACAGCAATTTATCAAAAATTAAATAAAGAAGAACTAATTAGAGCAACCTAATCTGAAGAAATAAAAAGAAAATAGAGATAGAAATAATGGGTTGCCTCCCATCAAGCGCTAAGTTATAGTCAATTAGCTTGACTGTCTCTGATTCTCATGTTGAAAAAAGAGTTGAGGCAACTTTCTGTCTGTCCACCTCACCCCAAAATTTAATGACTTCAGCTTTCGTCAATGGCTTTACCTCCAAATTTGAGTTTTCACCAAGTACACAACTTAACGGTTCATAGTTCACCAAATGCTGAACTTCATCATAGACCTCGATCCACCAAATCAACCCAGAAACACTCTTCTTCATCTGTTGGGAGCTTCATTGCCTTGAAGACATTAAAGGTAACCTCTTGATCATGTACACGCATTGTGAGTTCCCCTTTTTGCATGTCTATCGAAGTCCTGCCTGTGGCTAAAAATGGTCTCCCTAGTATGATTGGTATGCTTTTGTCTTCTTCGTAATCTAAGATTATGAAGTCAGCCAGAAAGATAAACTTGTCCACCTTAACCAACACATCTTCAACAATTCCCCGTGGATACATGATGGATCTGTCAGCTAGCTGTAATGATATATTTGTCATCCGTGGAGCCGGCAATCCCAACTGTTTGAACACTGACAAGGGCATCAAATTTATGCTTGCCCCAAGATCACATAAACACTTATCAAAGCTCGTCTTCCCGATTGTGCACATAATTGTGAAGCTGCCCAGATCCTTCAGCTTTGGAGGTAATTTCTGCTGAAGCACTGCACTGAACTCCTCTGTCAAGGCTACTATCTCAAATTCATCTAATCTTCACTTCTTTGACAATATACCCTTCATGAACTTTGCATAGTTTGGCATTTGTTCCAATGCCTCGGCGAACGGTATATTGATTTGCAGTTTTTTAAATACCTCCAAAAATTTGCTGAATTGCTTATCTTCCCTCTATTTGTTTAATCTCTGCGGATATGGAAATCGAGGTGAACTGCTAATCTTGAATCGTTAATCTTTTCCTCTGAACTCGCTTTATCCCCGCCTCACATTGCATTCACTCGATTTTTCCAACTTTTCTTTTTCTTTAGTCATCTGTTCTGCCTCTCGCGGCCGCGTGACCTCTTCAATACAAACAGGCGCGGGCGCGCGACTTGCAGTGTCTGCAATATTTTTCCCAGATCTCAATGTGATCGCTTGGCACTGTTCCTTCCCGTCTCTTCATGGATTTGTCTCTATATTACTTGGCAATGAACCTTGGGGCCTGTTGTTAAGCATGCTCGCCATTTGCCCCATCTGAGTCTCCAAATTCTTAATAGCCACCGCTTGACTTTTGATCATAACTTCCGTGTTTGCCATGTATTTCAACATCAGCTCCTCCACTTCTGATTTCTTTTCTTGCTGAGGTGCAGCTGGAGTGTGTTGTTGTTGTTGTTGAGAAAATCCCGACGGAAATGGTGGTTTTGGTGTAAACTGTGGCCATTTAGGCCCGAAATTGTTGATTCTATTTGAAATCGACATCTCCGATTCCTTTGGTTATTAGACCAACTGAAATTTGGATGATTGCGGTTGTTGGGGTGGTATGTGTTCTGAAACTGTCCTTGGTCTTTCATGTAGTTTCTCACATACTGTACCGACTCTGAACTGATAGCACACTGATCTGTGGAGTGTGACCCCGCACAAATCTCACATACAAAGGCAACTATTTTGACTTTGCTCTCTGCCAGTTTATCTATTTTCTTTGCCATCGCTGCCATCTATGCCGATAACTAAGTAATATCATCTACCTCCAACACACCTGCAACCTTGGGCTGTGGCATCCGAGATGTAGGATTCTGGTAATCATTTGCAGCCATAGTTCTGATAAATGTATAAGCCTCGTCATAGCTCTTTGCCCATAATGCTCCTCCTGTAGCTGCATCTATAATGGGTCTTGATTACCATCCTAATCCATTATAAAATGAGTTAATCACTATCCAATCCGGCATACCGTGATGCAGACACTTCCTTAGCATCTCTTTATATCTCTCACATGCTTCATATAAGGACTCGCCCTGTTGTTGCTCAAACTGAGAGATAACTGTCCTCATCTTTGCAGTCTTGGCCATTGGGAAAAACTTGGCTAAGAATTTCTGTGCTAAGTCCTCCCATGTAGTGATTGACCCTGACGACAAAGAATGAAGCCAACTTCTCACCTTATCCCTCAATGAGAATGGGAATATCCTAAGTCTGATAGCATCCTCCGTCACACCGTTGTATTTGAATGTATCAAAAATCTTGATAAAACTCAACAGGTGTTCATTCGGATCATCCGTAGCAAAGACTCCCCAAATCAGACTTAAATTCTCGCACCATCCGAATAGTGCGGTTTTAATCTCGAAAGTATTCACAGCTATCGCAGGTCTGACTATGCTAGAATGTAGTCCGTTAATATTTAGCATGGAGTAATCTCTTAGAGCCCGGTGCTCTTCTCTTTGCTCAATTCTCTGTTCTTCTGCCATACTAACTGTAGTACTCTCTAACTGAGCTTGCAAATTTCTCCGCACACTTGCTTTCCAACCTCTTCCGTTAATGTTATCCTGCGCTGGTGTTAATTATGAGTTGGATGATCTTGTGTGCATAAAAATCTATAAGTACTTGAAATCACAAACAAAACAAAAACAGAAATCAGATAAGAATAGATATGTCTAAGTCATACAATATAGCTTAAAATTGATGATAATTATTTAAATTTAAACGCCTTTCCCTGGCAATGGCGCCAAAAACTTGTTGCCTCTTTTTCAGTTCTGATAAAAAAGCTCTAACTCATGCAAGCATACATGTGTCAACAAGTAATACAGAGTAAGTAGAGTATCGATCCCATAGAGAAAGTTGTCAAATTTAAATTACTATGCATCAATTAATTCACTATACTTATATGCTTAAACTAATGACTATATTGGTGAATTACTCTAACTGCATATAACAACTAAAACAAGAATAATAATGGAATAAACCAAGTCTGGAAATAATGGGATCCTAACTTCATTTAATACTTCATCTAATTACCACTATCATGCAAGAATTGCTCACTTATCACAGGAAAGTAGCCAAGAGCACTAATAGAGTCATAGCCATTTTTCAATGTACTATGACCTACTTACATATAGCATCCACAAATGATAGACAATCATATTGAATTTAAGCACAAGCCCTAATTTTAACTCATATGGTGAAACAGTATATGTCTATCTGGTTCACGAAATACACAAGCCATGCAAAACAGCCCCATATATGTATGCTATCATGATTACAATCCATACCTGCATGTTCATTGTCAATTCCATACAAGTACTGAAAACGAATGGTGATCAAGCATTCATACATGCAAAACAATCATAATAGAAATTCCGTATGATATGTAAAACAGCCCCAGCGATCAAGCATGCAATTAGACTACATATTAAAATCCGTGAGAATCCCATAATGGAGTTTAGTTCATAACTGAACCAAAAGCCATTGTGGGATCAAAGCAAAACATGGCTAATAAGCAAACAATTGAAAGATGAAGGATAGAAATGATCAAACCCAATTGCTGATTATAATCCACTATTAACGTTCAAATCCTCATATATATCCAACAAAATACTAATAATAATCCACAATGATAGAAAATCCCAAGAAGAATTAGAAAAATTGGCATTTAGGCTTCGTTCTACGTTGGAATCTCTCTCAAAGTGTAAACCCTAGTTACGATAAGAAAAATACGTAAAAAGTAATGAATGATGCCTCTGACACCAGTCAGAAATCATTTTTATCAATTACAACCCTTTTAATTAAAAATTAAAATAAAATAGTTCAAAGACCTCGGTGTATAGCATAGCGGCCACATGCTCCTCCATGTGTGTTTCTCATGCGGTATGCGACTTGCAATGTGCAATGTCTGTCCAGTCGGTGCTCGTGCGGGCGCACGTCCTCAAGCTTATTCTGTCGCTGCGGTAGGCCATTGCGATCCGTGACTCTGCTTTGTTGCTTCGAGTGCGGTTCTACATTGTTCTTTGCAACTCTTGAATTGTTATCTTTGTTCATCCTTGTCATGCTTGGTTTCCTTACTCCACTAGATCTTCACGCCATGCATCCATTAGCCTCATGCCATTAACACCACTAAATTAGGCCATTTCCTGTACTTTTTTCACCAAAAGGAGTTTTAAGTAAATGCAATGCAAAATAACATGAAATGCAACTAAAAATACCCTAAAATGAACTTGAGATGGGCATAGTTCGCATGAATTGGTATTCAATAAGTAGGTATAAAACCCACTTATCAACAGCCTACAGTAGTGATGCTTCAGGGGACCTTACATCAGAGCCACAGTCTGCTGATAACTTATCTTCCTCATAGAGAGAGTCTGAGTTCTCGCCTCGATTTGGGACAAGATCTCGAACCCAGGTAGTCTGGCGTCGGCCTTCTGATAGATTTGTTCCTAGAATTGTGTCTTCTCTTGCTACTGAAACAAGGGTTATTCCTTCTGAGGTTGAAATCCAAATTCAGAATCTGGTTGAGGACTTGAAGAGCACTTCACTTGAAGAACAAAGAAATGCTACAACTTAACTTTGGGTACTTCCAAGACATAACATGGATAATCGAATTGTAATTGCAAACTGTGGGGCCATTCCCTTGTTGGTTAATCTACTCCATTCACTAGACGCAAAAATACAGGAAAATGCAGTCACTGCACTTCTCAAATTGTTTATTAATGAATCTAATGTCCGTGCATATTGTTCTTGCTTGGTCTATTCATTTAATTAGTAGAACCATGCACTGCTGCTGATTCTAACATTTTAGTGGGTTCTTTGTGGTGTCAGATCCTTGATTTCTTAACTTCTTGGCAGATCAAGGAGCTCAAGATGAGTTAAATCTGAGATCTCGCAGGGAAGTTCTGCAACAGTGGGCCCCAAAAGATCAATCATCTTTAGCAGTGTGATGTCTTGAATGTTTGAGCAATCTCTAAGTAGGAGATGACGAAGGTTTCTCAAGCAAAGGAATGGATTCTAGCCATTAATAGTTGTTCGGAAAGATCCGAACCTCTAGTTACGTAAGTTTATCCAATTCTCGAACTTCTTTTTCAAATCTTGGCAACCCCTAGATAAAGATGACTAAGATTTGTAAGTTTCGACATAGATGACAGATGTTTAAGCTTGGTTTCAGAGAGGTTGAGAATCCTAAGTTTACTCATACACTCCACGAAATCAGCTCCTGCGTCTCCTGAAAGATCGACACCAGTTTGAATTGTAGGCAATGAAAGTAACTTCAATTGGGTACAATTCTTTAATACGAAGTGACGAAGGTTGATAGAATTTGAAAGGGGTGACAGGCTTTCAATCTTTGTATTGGAGAGGTCAAGCCTCAGTAAGCGAGACATATGATGACAAGAATTATCTTCTATATCTATCAATGCACTGCAGTACGAAAGATCAATTACCTCGAGATTTTTAAGGGAATTTAATCCCTCCAACTTCTCCAATGATGCACAATGTGATAGTAAAAGCTCACGAAGATTCTGAAGACTAGAAAGAGATGGCAAGCTTTTAACAATTATTTTTGAAAGATTGAGTACTCGAAGACATGTCAGATGTTTAAAGAACTCATCTCCAATTTCAGTCAATTTGCTGGAGCCTGAAACATCAAGTACCTCAAGGTCTTTGAGAGCTTCCATACTTAACAAGATCTTTAAGCGAGAACAACCTCTTAGATATAGGTAATGAGGATTGCTAATGTTGGAAGGTAGATAATTAAGTGAACATCCAGATAGATAGAGGATCTTAAGGTTTTTCAAAACTCCCAATGATTGATCATGAGATTTCTAAAACTTTGAAGAATTTGAAAGAGCAAGAACTTGGAGATTTTTTAGTATAGCCATGCCGCGCAGTCTATCTAAAACTATACAATCACTTAGAAAGAGATGAGTGAGATTTACCAGATCTTTGAGCAACGGTAGGGTTTTAATCCTGGTTTTTTAAAGATTAATGGTATGTAGATTCTCCTTTTTCAGAAAGTGATTATCTTTGATAACCTTCAAAGAGGTAGCATTAAAAAGATCAAGAACCATGAGATGTGTTAGTTCTGCAACACTACCTAGGACCTCTAAGTTGGAGCACATTCTAAGGATTAGCCAGCGCAGTTCCTTACAATGGTAAAGAGATTCAGGTAATGATTTGATACGTAGTTTAGAGAGATTGAGAGTTCAAAGAGAATGAATGCCCTCAAAGAAATCATTTGGAAGAATTTCCACTGAACTAGGACCAGAAATCTCAAGAACAGTTAAACTTGGAAGAGTAAGAGGATGGATATCCTCTATAACGTCACAGCCTCTGAGAACAAGCACACGAAGGCTTTTCATGCCGACATGAGGCGATGTCGATTGATTTGATTGTTGAGTTGAAAAGGGCAAGAACTTGAAGTTTCTCCCTGGACAAAAGGGAACTAATTAGGACATCCTCACTATGGTCACCATCGAGCAATAAAGTAGAAAAAATTGTCCTTCATTGTCCTAGAAAGTGCTTGTATGATACTATCTCCATGTGTGATTCTCCCAAAGCCTTCTGAATTGGATTCAAATATAGTAGCCAATCCTAGTCTGGCTGTTGCACCAAATCCAGGCTGGAGGAAAAAATATAAATCCAATTCAGGTCTATTCATAATCACATAACCAGCCTCTAGTTCTTTCATTATCCGGCAATCTATTATATCCATCAACACATGATGTCCTATATCGTAAGCCTTCTCAATAGAATTGATGCAATTGAGGTATCCTTCCAACATCCAGTAAGTTATCAGTTCATTGCCAGCAGTGCAGCTCCTAAGGATTTTGTCTGTCCCATAACAAGTAACATATTTGATGATCCAGTGACTCTTAAGACAGGACAAACTTATGAACGAAAAGCAATCTAAGAATGGATTGATAGGGGAAACTCCACTTGCCCCATTACACAACAGAAGCTAAATGACACTCAACTGCCTAAGACAAATTATGTGCTCAAACGTTTGATTGCAAGTGGAAGGCGAGATATCTAATCCAATCGGAGAATCAATACCAAGAAAGTGAACCAAATTTTAGCTCGGCATGCCTTTGGCTTCCTTCGCGATGTCATAAGCCAAGCTACTATGGATGGCACTTTGGCGGCGGTGCGACTTGTAATCAAGAACCTTTGTTTGTCGAAATCTTGAAGGAGTCTCGAAATGGCGGTCCTCCGTATTGAGTGGTGCTTGGCGAGGGAAGCTAATATTGACGTAGATATTCAATTTATGCTCTCAAAGTCACCTATTATCAATGGTTTTGTGGATATTCTTTTTAATTCTCTTGATGCTCGAGTCTTGAGGATAACAGTTTTTCTTCTTTCTAAACTTGGGTCAAGAGACAATACAGTGATCCAGACACTAACCAGAGTAGGTTCTGATGTTGAATGTGTTGTAGCACTCTTTAAAAAGGGGTTGCTAGAAACTGTTGTATTGGTTTATCTGTTAAGACCTGCTGCTATTTTATTTATTTATCTAATTATTCTATTGTTTTGATGTATGTCTGTGTATGGAATAAAGGTTGGTAATGGTTCCTGAGACACTTAGAAGTAAGAGGACTTCTAATTGACATTATTGTTAATGATACTCCGTATAAACAAAGTTTTCTGCTTTCTTTGACTTTTATTTCTTGTAGAATCTTATCTCTGCAAAAAGTCGTATTAATAGACAAAAGCATTCAAACAACATATATTCAAGCAATCGATCGACTTAGCATTACATATATATTGAAAATCAATATTTTATTGGATCATCTTATGTACGTGGCGAAGTTACAAAGACGCAGTAAAATTACTTTTATTTTTACCCTTTCAATTTTACTCCTCAAATGTTCTCCGTCATCGGTTGGGCCATGAAGAACATTTTGGTAAATGATTGAAAATCTTTTATGATAGTTATTCGAGTGTCGATTGTGTCATTCTTTGGAACAAGCTTTCAAACATTTTCATTTGTTCAATTTATGGTTGAACTGAAATTTTATATTGGTGTATTTGTTCCCTCTTTCTTTAACAACTGGACCAGATTCTCATTCAATCAAACATAGTTAATTAAGACTTAGAACTTTGTGTTTGAGGTTATTGTTAATTTAGTCATAGTTAATTAAGCCTTAGCAGTTCTGTCTACATAAGATACGTAAAGTGATGAAGTGAAATGTGACGCCCCCAAAACAGGTATACATCACCCATCTTGAGTCGCCAAATACATGGTACAAAATACAAATACAAACTTAATTATACAAATGTCGTGTAATATACGACAAAACATAGCTGAGAGTTTAAATAGGAATATTGCCTTCTGGACAATATCCACTCTCAAATAGAGTCTTCATTATAATTATTTTCACACTATTTAACAGAATAGTGAGGACTACTAATGCTATCATCTGGACCGTCACTCGATTCTCCGACTAGTCCTGGCTACATTCTCATTTCTTGAAGAGAACAGTGAAAGAAAGGGTGAGCTCAACTAGCCCAGTAAGAAATATTATGACTAAAATAATGCAGAATAAATTATCATTAGCCTTCAACAATGTTAAACTGATAGAATATAATAGACAACAAGTTTAACTGCAGCGAAACAAGCAATCCATTAGAAGAGTCAAGTAGAGCATAAAATCTACTATCTTCTATGATTTAAAAAGTTTTTCATCAACTTTATCGCTGAGACTCAGCTTAATAAATAAACCACATCATCGAGTCATCCATGCACTACGGGCCAAGGATATTCATTAAATCATCAATGGTCATGACTATACCGAATAATCCCTGGTCATAATCATACCAAAAACTGTCCATCAATGCACTACAGGACATTGAGGACTTTTACCACATCATTTATTACATGTCATGATTATACCGAATGATCCCTGGTCATAATCATGCCAAGTCCATCTATGCACGTAAGCCAAAGATGACTTTCATCACAATATAAGCATGAGGATGATGACACTGACATAATAATTCAATAAAACAAGTTCAAGAATAAATTTTAAAGATTTATAAGTTAATTTATCCTGAAATCAATTATGTCCAATTTGTCAACATGATACTGCTTTGTGGAGTAAAATTCAAGAATGCTTAGAAGAATATTTCCATAAAAAGATGTTGGATGAAGCACAAATATCTAGGATATTCTACTAATTTCATGGAGTATAGAAGCCAAAACTTTAACCAACTGAGTATAATATAATATATGAACCTGCAAATGGATTTTTGCCCGCCATGCGGTAATCCACGTAATGCATCATTTCCACAATTTAATAAGGAATGAATACGAAGGATCATTCACCATGCATCTGAGAATCCACATGGCGAGTTTATTTCAACATAATCATAAAGAATGGAATAACGAGAAGAATTCACCGAGCATGCGATAGCCCGCACAAACAAAGTTATTCCCAATGAATAATAAAGAATGGAACTAGGTCATGCGTAATCCGCACAGAGCATGGATATTCCAACGTAATAATAAAGAATAGAACCGGTCAAATGCGTAATTCGCACGATGGGATGTTCCAATGTAATAATAAAGAATGGAACCAGTCATGCGTAATCACATAAACAGGATATTCCAATAAAATAATAAAGAATGGAATAACAACAGAATTCACCAAGCATGCGATAGACCGCACAGACAGGTTATTCCAACAGAATAATAAAGAATGGAATAATAGAAGAATTTCACCATGTATGCGGTACTTCGCATAGATAGGTTATTCCAACATAATAGTAAAGAATGGAATAACAACTCTTACGAGTATTGAAAGAAAATAACTCTCTTCATGAATACGAAAGAATAATACCCCTACCTCAAAAGAAGACTGGATACTGGAATAGTGAGGTAGCAGACTTCTCTTCTTCTTTCTCTCTATAATTTCTCTCTATAATAATTGCTCTAAAGCTTTAGTAAATTGGTGAGAAATGAAGGAAGAATGAGCTTCTATTTATAGGAAAATATAGTTTCGATAATTGCACATTTTGGGGCTCGAAATATTACAGTATAATACCTTCCTCTTTTTCTTCATTTTTAATTTAGTCCTGCAAGTATTATCAAACTTGCTTCACCTCCCCTAATAGTAAATATTGTGAATCAATAGTTATAATCATGTGAAAATACGAATTACAGTATATTACCTCCATCTATACCTCTATTTTTAATTTAGTCATGCAAGTATTATCAATCTTGCACCAACTCCCCTAATAGTACAAGAATATGAATCAATAGTACACACTTGTGAACCAATAGTTATAATCATGTGAATTAATAGCAATTAATTGCTCATTTATTCGATTAATTACCCGATTAGTCAGTATAACTTCCAGACATCAATTAATATCGAAATAAATGTCAATTTCCACTAACACTAATAATTCTAACACAATGGAACTATCAATTTCATCTTTAATAAACACGAACTTATTCATAATTAATATTATAACTCACAATATTTAACAAACAGGTCGTTCCCAGGAAAGAGGGGGCTTTCCGAAAAGGATTTCTCCTTATTGGCGCGCAATTAGGTGACCAAACCTCTCTTTGACAGAACTTCTAGACATTGTCAATATTGCAAATAATAATATGAATAACTTTGCCATCTCAATTATTGATTTAATAATATAACATATTATGCAGATGATACTGTGACAATAATCGAATCAATAATATGAGAGATATGATACAACAATTACTGTAGCAATAATTGAGTATAATTGAGTGACTTCTTACGTAAACATCAATAATCAATACTGTGTGCTACTATGCAACCACATGTATTACTGTACTTTTACTACCGAGTATTCAACAGTTTTAACGGTAACACTTCCGCCGTTATTTTTATAAAATGATAATTCTGTTGTTTTCTTACTACGACAATAATTCCGTTGTGGGGTCCACCAATGGTTGTGCCGTCGTACGGATATTCCCCGATAAAAAGAATATTCCCCGACCAATTGAATATTATATAACAACTTGCATACTTTGAAAAATTTATAAATATTACCAACAACTATAACATTATATCAAATCCACACCATAATATTAAAAAAAATATTTCGAGAAATTTAAATCTTTATTCATAAAATCTGGGGTCTCACAATCTCCCCTCCTTATGAAATTTCGCCCTCAAAATTTACGTACGTACCTGGTATGCCGAAGAGGTGAGGATATCTTGAATACCTTTATCGTCGAAAACATTACACGTTGCATATGTGCATGCCCGATGTCCTCTGATTGCATCTGAATGCACATTAGTCCCTAAAATAGCAATTTTAGGCCTTGATACCAACCTCAAATCTCAAAATATAAAGAATGAAAGTTTTAGGTCTACTCGTTATATTTTCGAATTATCCTAAATCACCTCAATCAGAGTTTGTATGAAAATGTTATGCCCAATTTACTAAAGGACGTCCTACGATTTTGGTTTAACACTTGACGGTATACTTTAAGCGCCAAAATTTGGCCTTGGGCAAGCGCCTAGGCACCCAAGAACAGATTCTAAGAGCCGACCCTAGTGCCTAGGCGCTCGACCTTTGGTACTTAACTCCAATTTTCCAGATTTTACAACTTTTGACACACATACTTCAAATCTTCATAACTCTTCATCCGTTATCGGAATTAGTTCATTTTCGAGGCTATGGAAAACTTGTAACATGCTCTATAAAACCCCCATGATTTCATAATTTTTTAGATTCATTAATTATTCCGAAATTTTGTTCCAAAGTCCCCTAAGACTAAGTTTTTACTAACAACGATACATGAAAAATGTTATGAATACGCGACATACTTGGCGGTAAAACGAGTCTATAGGCCACAGTTCCTACTCGATCGAGGATTTCAAATGGGCCAATTAAATCGAGGGTTGAGATTTCCTTTCTTCATCGACTCTTGCTTCTAGAATAACGCCCTCTTGAACCTTTTCTTCACATTCATCAGCTCCGGGTGTGTAGTTTAAGCGACTTTAACTTTATCGATTAAAGTCGATTCTAATCGTATATTCGCTATCTTCACGTGGGTCTCTAGAGTCTTTAACTTTATCTTCATCATTTGTAAGTTATACGAAATGGGTTTTTGTGTTAACAACACCGCACTCGTAAACGCATACGATCTTCTACTCAACGCGTCAGCTACCACGTTCGCTCTTCCACGATGATATTGAATGGTATAGTCGTAATCTTCAACAGCTCGAGCCAACGTCTTTGGCGCATGATACGTTTGTTTTGGTTGAAGAAATGGGTTTTGTACTGGGGTCAATACAAAATTCGATTTCACGCTTTAGGGGTAGGCTAGGAAGTCTTCAGAGAATACGTCAGGAAATTTATTACTAATAGAAATGTCATTCAAAACTGTGACTCTTATCCAAGACTTGGATAGCACGTCACATTGATACCTATCAACTTGCCACCGTCATTCACAGCGTCCCCTACGGAAAGTTTGGCTTTGGTGCATTCCACACAAGGAAGTCAACAACGAAAGGCTCAGGGCTCTTTAATTATGGCTTAATATAACAGTGATTGACTTTAGTGGTTTGGTTTCTTGAATTATCATAACAGGTTGGTTAGGAAAATAAAAACTAACAACCTTATGAAAATAATCAATTTTGGCATGATGAGTAATTAACCAATCGATTCCTAAAATTACATCAAAGGCAAGTATTTTGAAAGAGATAAGATCGACAGGTAACTTTAAATTGTCGATTTGAATCAAACAAGATTTATAAACAGTGGAGGTAACGAAGGTTTCTCCTAACTGAGTTTCAACCGATAAGTTAAAGTCTAATCTTTCCGGAGTCAAATTTAAAAGTTGAGTGCAAGCAAGAGAGATAAAAGAATGGGTAGAACCGGTATCTAATAAGGTATAGACTTCGCAAGAATTTATAATTAACTAACTCGTGATAACTTCATTTGGGCTCCTCACTTGTTGGGAAGTCATGACAACCGCTCTCCCTTGAATAACCCGGCTTTGACTTTTCTGGGGCAGCATTTGGTGTCATCACTACCATTGAAATTGACTTTTCTATAGGGCATATTCCACCCTCAACTATTTCATCGAACTCCTATTTCATGATCTGAATCATTAATCTTCGATCCATATCAAATTGAGGTTGACCACAATGTACAGGGTAATTCAAAACTCGATGTTGGGTTCTCTCAATTGCTGTCCAAAAAGAGAAATACATATCATCTATTTTAGCCTTCTTAGATCGGACATCTCTTTCCACAATATCAATGCGTCGTGCGGCTTTTACCCATGTATCACTCATTCTCACTCGTTCAGTTGTTGTGACGCCCCCAAATTCGGGTACTTGAAACCCGAACTCGGTGCTTCACGATACCATTTCTATAAGCTGAATCATACAATAGTAATATTACATTCAAACTTAATTTACATACATCAAAGTTTACTTCCTGCACACGAGACCTTCAAATACATTCCTTACAATACTTGAATAGATACCAATACAACTATAACCATTAACTCATAATACACACTTATTCGATCAGCTTTCCTTTTCCTTGGTTCGTGCCTGAGCCTTCAGGTTGCTCATACATAACTGAAAACATTTAATTTAAGCAAGGATGAGCATTTGAGTGCCCAACAAGTAATAGCAATTATATATATAAGCTGAAAGAATATAAGTATTCTCTTTACATAACACTTCAACAACGAAGCAAAAGTTGTGAAGTAATCAGATCTTGATAAAAATTCACATAACAACTCTCTTTCAAATTCTTGAAATTAGGCTCTACCCATGAATAGGGTTTAAGAAACATACTATGAACATTGTTTTTCATTTTCAAAAGGTTTAGCGAGAATTCATCCACAAACCGCTCTAGCTTACGGGTACGGAGGGTGATCAGCCCCGTTGTACCCTATATTGATCAATACTACATAACTTGAACGAAATTCATCGCTCACTCTATCCGCCTTGGCAAAAAAATCTTCCCATATAGGGATGTTCATACATGCACAGTTCCAAACCCGAAGGTTTTAATCTTGCTTTCAACAATAATATATAATTCAACATATATGTATACGGGTAATTCAACATATAAGATATATAAGTGATTCACATAGCACCTGGAGTTCTGTTTCCAGCTGCCACTGTATCCTGGACCGTCATACTGTAGACCCTCGGAGTTGCTTTCGTTGGGGTACTTGGTTGAGTTTGGGCTGGCTGCTAAAGTCCCACCGCTTCTCCCCAATGGTTACGTTTCTCGCCTCCATTCCCCTCTTTGGGCAGCTCCTCACCGATGCTCAATCGATCCGCATGTGAAGCATCCACCGATCTTCCTTGAGTTAGAGGCGGTTGGGAGAGATATGACCTCTTTGCACTTGACTTATAGCACACACTTACTTACCATTTAGACACTCGCCAGAGTGATTCTTTCCATGATTCTTGACTTTTTGACTACCGCTTCTTTGTACCTTCCTGCTTCACTTGAACATTCCCTGAAAAATTCCTTATTCTCTTCTCACCCCGATTCCCACTACTACTTTCTATCTTCACTGCTCCTCTTGACTTGCTCTTGTTCTTTTTCTCCTTGTTGTAGAGGCTCATGGCCTCACTTCCTGTTCAGCTATGATAACTTTTTCATGAGTGCTGTGCAAAAGTATCTATTTGCAGTACTTGCCACCTTATTGTAGAGCCAGGGTTTTAAGCCCAACTCAAACCTCCTTGCCTTTCTAGCTTCTGTACTCACTTGATGTGGAGCAAACCTAGCCAACTCATTAAACTTCGCGGCATACTCACAAGAATAATCATGTTTTCTGTTTTAACTCCGTGAATTTTACCTCCATTCTAGGCTCGCATACTAACAGAGAGATAGTTTTCGAAAAATAAATCCTTAAACCTATCCCAAGTAATTTCTTCTTCTCCTGCCCGAGTTTTATTTGCCTCCCACCAAAAGTTAGCCTCCCCTTTTTTCATATAAGTGGCAAAAGCGGTCTTTTGCCCCTCATCTACTCTAGCAATTATGAACGCCTTTTCTATTTCGTTCACCCATGTCTGGGCTTCTGTAGGGTCAACTGATCCTCTAAACTCTGGTGGTCCTACGGCTTTGAAGTCTTTGAATTTCGCCAAACGATTGTCTGGTTGGTTCCCTGCAGCTGGTATTCCCTGCTGCAAAGCCTGAGCCATCATGTTTGTAAAGTTTTGCATCGATTAAAACGTGGTTCTCGGCATTAGTAGATTCTTCTACCCTTTGGTTTCGAGTTCGACGGATTGGCGGCATTATCTGGTTAAATAAAACCATAAATTATACCTTTACATTTTAAACATTATTGCATAAGATTAATGTATTAAACTCGTTTCATTTCTCAAACTTAGATTCATATTCATTTATCGAATATTTACATAGCACATAACGCTTTAATTAATGGTATCCCTTTGTGGTTCACGAAAGTTGGGTTTAAAATCTTGACCAACATAAAAGTTGAAAATAGTTCATTACTTATCACACACATTACATAAACACAACATAACCCATACCACTTATTTACCAAGCCTTTCTTCTCGGACATTCATTCGCTCGATGTCCTTCCATTCCACAATTATAACATCCACCTTGCTTATAGTTGGGGCAACGAGGAGAGTTATGTCCTTCACGGCCGCAAATATAACATATCTTCTTCCCTTTCTTCTTATCAGGTTTTCCTAAGTCAGGATCTTCTACCTTTCTTTTTCCCTTACCTCTCGAAGCTGCACACGATGTGTTGCTTGAGGCTCCCATCTAGTCAATTCGGATTTTGAGCTTATCCCGCTCTTCCATTTTTTCTAGCAATGCTTGACGCAGTTGAATATTAAGCAACGTCTCTATCTCCCACAGCCTTTCCAGCGTAGCAACCTTGTTCTCCAGATCCTGCACCTCTGTTGATGCTTGAGCAGCTTCAACTTTAGTGTCTGAATCACTATCTGTCAAATCCACCATTTCTGGATCTGATACTACGTTTTCCACGATAGTCACCTCGTCCGATTTGGGTTCCTGGTAAGCTTCTATTTCAGCTGTTGGCCTCGATATTAACTCGGGGGTATGGACCTGATCCCTCTTATTCCACATATCTTTCTCACCCGACATCTACATACATAAGTTACCCTGATTAGCATATAATATATATACACAGCAATCAAGAGTTTTATATACGTTGTCTCTTATTTTGTTTGACGATAAATTTATTCAATTCTCATCAATGCCTATTTCTCTCTGCCGAAAGGCAGCTCCATCCACTTCGCATCGAATCGCATAAAGGCGATGTCTATAGCTTCGCTCCAAGGTATATATCTTGGTGTCTTTGGCTTCTATCTCAACCTTCAACTATCCTATCAGATCTCTCTCTGCTCAGACCTCCCTCGTAACTCCTAATTCTATCTATTCGTGTTTCGGTGAGCGTCATCCTCTTTCGTCATCCATCCTATGACCATAATGAAACCAACATTCATTAACTCATTAAAATGAAGTAATATTTTATTTAGTACCACTAAAACTCACGAATACCATTTCTATAACTTCTCAATCATACAATAGTAATATTTATCTTATCTTTCGTCTTAATTTACATACATCAAAGTTTACTTCCTGTGCACTTTGATACCTTCAAATACATTCCTACCATTTCTAATACTTGAATAGATACATTCAATACAACTATAACCATTAACTTCCATAATACACACTTATTCGATCACAACTTTCCTTTTACACTTTTCGTTCGTTTCCTTTTCCTTCGAGCTCTCGAGCCTTCAAAGCTCATACATAATCGAAAAACATTTAATTTAAGCAAGGATGAGCATTTGAGTGCCCAACAAGTAATAGCAATTATATATATAAGTCGAAAGAATATAAGTATTCTCTTTACATAACACTTCAACAACGAAATCAAAAGTTGTGAAGTAATCAGATCGATAAAAAATTCACATAACAACTCTCTTTCAAATTCTTGAAATTAGGCTCTACCCATGAATAGGGTTTAAGAAACATACTATGAACATTGTTTTTCATTTTCAAAAAGGTTTAGCGTAAATTTATCCAAGAAACCGCTTCTAGCTTACTTGCACGGAGGGTGATCACCCCATTGTACCTCATATTGATCAATACTACATAACTTGAACGAAATTCATCGCTTACTCTATCCGCCTTTAAGCGCAAAAATCTTCCCATATAGGGATGTTCATACATGCCCGGTTCCAAACCCAAGGTTTTAATCTTGCTCAACAATAATATGTAATTCAACATATATATATACGGGTAATTGAAAAAGTGTATCAACATGTGAATAAATGCTATGATTATCCAAGTGGGGACACTTGATAACCATTTAGAAATCAACTGAATGTAATATATATCCGAGCTAACATGTTGATAATCAAAGCGCATATAATCTGTGACAGAATAGAATAATTCTCAAACTTCTTACTCATGTCCATCAGATAAAGGAAATGCAAAGGTAGGATACTTCGATTCGATTCACCGATTACAAATCTCAACTCAGTTTTTATCTCTTTATCACAACCTATCAATAATCGATCATTCGCTCGATTAGAACAATATATCTTAACACATAGTAATCGCTTATTACAACAAAGACATAATCACAAAGTGATCATACTTTTAGTTCCTATTCTATACTTGAAATATTTTTATACATTTTTCAAATATCTCATCCATGCTCTTACAAGAGCCTTTTCTTTCTATTATAGGGTTCCGACATTTGTTTGCTGCATCGACAACTTTATCGGGTAAATACCGAGTCTAAGACTCTTATTCTATACCTCAACATCTCAAAATATCGACATCTTATTTTTAACCATTTTCAAATTTTAAATTGAAAAATTTAAAATAATTCAAATCATTACTAAAGGGCCTATAGTGATATAACTCACTATAATAGTGTTCTTCAAAACTTCATAACTTCATAATCTGGTTCTCAAGTCACTAGTTTGGCCACTTATAACTTTCAAACATCTAATCATAATTAAATGATTTAAACATTAAATAATTCCATTGTCATTAATAATTAATTTATATTAAACTATTAATGAAACCATTGCCAAAATATAAAAGTTATTTATAATAACTCAAAATATTTTTAAAACATTTATATTACCCTTTAAATGATTTTTAAAATAATTAAAATCATTTTAAATAATTACCACTAATATTTAAATATTAATGCACTATTTATCCAAATATTAAAAGTCATTAATTATAACTTAAAATATTTTAAATCCTTAATATCCTCTTTAAATGGTTTTTAAATAAATAAAACTATTTTAAACTATTTATTTAATATAAATATTAAATAAACTTAATATCACAAATCATTAACTAAATATCATTAATATATAATTATTAATGAAATTATCTTCTAAATATTAAAAGTTATATTTTATAACTCAAAATATCTTTAAATACTTTATTTTCATTTAAAATGATTTTTAAAAATATTAAAATCATTTTTAAACTAAAATATTTAATATAATCAATAAATAACTTTTAATATCATTAATATATAATTAATTAATGAAATTCATCACAAAATATTAAAAGTCATGGAAAATAACTTAAAATATTTTCTTATACCATAATATAATTTTTCATGATTTTTCATGAATTAAAACTATTTTTAAATAATTTATTTAATATTATAATTAAATAAATAAATACTTTTATATTCCAAAAATATTAAATATTTATGAAATATACTCAAAATAATTAAAAACTATTTTTCTGACTTTAAAATAATTTTTCGTAATTTATTTGGTATTTTTAATAATTAAAATCTAATTTTTCTAATTTTTAAATCAATTTCCTAAAATAATAATAATAACTGTCGCTAAAGGCCCCTATAGTGACATGTAAGCGCCGCTATAGGTGTTCTTCACCAACCCAGATTTCATAAGGCGCTTAATGAAGTAGTAAAGACGCTTCAATTTAGTATAACTCTCTCTATCCGAACGAATTTGGACAATCTATAAATCGGGTCTTGTAGAGAAAATACCGTACTACAATTACCAACAATCATAACGCTTAAAAAACATCGATCCGGGAGAAATCACCATCAAAGAAGCTTCCAAAGTCGTTTCTTCACGAAGAACAAATTTGAGGTGCTTACTTTGACCTCTATAACTTGATGATCGTGTAACGCTTTTGGTGATCTATCAACTCCAAAGTGTAGTAAACATGTAGGACTATAACTTCAAACCTTAACATCATCATAAAAAACATAATATCTAACCGAAAATCGCTGGTCAAAGTGCAACACACGAACTTGTTCATGAAAAATCTGGTTTCGCTTAGTTTGGCGATTTGGTCAATCTAAGTTTTGACCGCTTATATCTCTCAATCTAAAACCGATCTAGACTTGATTCTTTTTGCATCTTAAAGACCACATAACAAGCTACACATACCTTCTTTAAAACACCACAAACAAAGAAATAATCACAGTAGAGATATAAGGCTTGACATTTGCCCAAAATAATAGAATTCGATTTTTTTCAAAAGTTGGAAAAACTTTGATTTTGAGCACTTTGATGTTATGGGTCATGAATTTAACAATCCGTAACATTAATAGACTCTATATTACACAACTTTAAACAATCAATTGCATCAATTAACATCGAATCAATGATTTCTAGAATTTAGGATTTCCTACCTTTTCAAGCTTGATTTTTGATTTCCGCTTCGATGCTTCCGATTTGTGGTTTGTGATGGTTGGTCTTTGATTATGAGCTTATGGGTAAGATAATTTCGTTGGTTAGAACTTGAGAGAGTGTGGCTAGAGAGTTTAGAAAATATTAGTGTGTGTTTTCATTCAATCTCCTCGATCTCTATTTATAGGCCATGCTAGATGCTTTGATGCCGATTTGGTTGGTAATTATAGAGCTCAAAGGATAATTATGGAGTGGTTGGCCGGATTTGGTGGGATTGGTAGCACAATAATGCACAAAGAATGCACTAAGATGGACAAAAGGGTAAAATGGTCATTTCCTCTTTAATCTATATAAAAATATATTAGATACATCGATGCTACAATTGGATAATTCCATTGCTTGATAGTGATAACATGGTAGGTAAGTATGTTGGGCATTTTTGTTAGCAAGATTCCATCAACAATGTAAGTAATAATACACTAATAAACCAAAAGGGCATTTTGGTCATTTCACATATAATTTCAAGGGCATTTTTGTACATAGCAATTAAATGTAGTATTTAATCACTAGATGGTAATTCATATTATTTACCAATTACTTTCTATCTTTGGTAAATTAAAACACTTGTACATTAACATCGTAATTAAACCCGATAATTTAAAATTAGGGTTTTCATTGAAAAATTAGGGTTTCTTAACGCTATCAATTAGGGTTTCTAATCGACCATTAGGGGTTCTCTAATGATCTCGTATATTACTACAATACAGCCATTACTATCTCTAACTTCAACCGATTAGGGTTGTAATAATTAGGGTTTGTCCTAATTATCGCGTAAAAAAATAGTAATTAGGGTTTTCTTCTAATTACCGATATTCGTACACAAAGAATTTCATATACATACATACTACTACTTAGTCATTTCTCATAACCGAGTTTAATAATTAGGGTTTCACAAAGACGGTAAATATGCTACCCTAATTGACCGCCATCGCACATATTATTATCTCGTTCACACATACACACATGACATATAATTATTGTATCAAAAATCATTATAATAATACTATAATATTATTATTCTCATCTCTTGATCACAATCCCAATCCAGGTTTGATCTCATATCCGACTTCTCTTTCGCATCAATAATCAAGCTAAAAATAATTAACATAAATATTCTCAACAAATCATATAATAAAATATTTATTATATAAATTCTAATTGGTCACTTCATATTATTTCCAATCATGTTTTCATGGAAAATAATATTTCGCTTATTTCCATATCATGTTTTCAATTGAAAAAATAATTAATAAAATATTTCGCTTCACTTATTCTCGTTAAATTAATTACCATAACAATATATTTATTTTGTATAGGTAATCTCGGGATTATTCCAAAATTATTTCTAATTTTTCAAGTAATAAATATATTTCCTTATCTCCATCGCTCTTCTTATTCATGAACACGATTTTGCAATTCTAAATAATTATAAATAAAAAAATTTATACGCAAAATTTCTTATTTATTTTATATATTATCCTGGTTGGTGATTAGAGGTCTCTCTCATTCACTCCATTAACATTTTTAGTCATTCTCAAATAATCGCCACAAAACAAGGGTTAATTAACATATCACATATTATCCCTATACTCCCAATTCCACCAATTAAATACCAAATAAACTTAGGTAGGTCATATACTAGCAAAGGAATTCCCGTCTCTCCCTCCTAGTTCTTGTCTCACATCTCACCAGGATCATATCCCTAAGCTTTGATACCAACTGTGACACCCCCAAAATAGGTATACATCACCCATCTTGAGTCGCTAAATACATGGTACATAATACAAATACAAACTTAATTATACAAATGTCGTGTAATATACGACAAAACATAGCTGAGAGTTTAAACAGGAATATTGCCTTCTAGACAATATCCACTCTCAAATAGAGTCCTCATTACATTTATTGTCACACTATTTAACAGAATAGTGAGGACTATTAATGCTATCATCAGGACCGTCACTCTGTTCCAAGACTAGTCCCGACTACGTTCTCATTTCCTGAAAAGAACAGTGAAAGAAAGGGTGAGCTCAACTAGCCCAATAAGATATATTATGACTAAGATAATGCAGAATAAATTATCTTTAGCCTTCAACAATGTTAAACTGATAGAATATAATAGAGAACAAGTTTAATTGCAGCGGAACAAGCAATACATTAGAAGAGTCAAGTATAGCATAAAATCTACTATCTTCTATGATTTAAAAAGTTTTTCATCAACTTTATCACTGAGACTCAGTTTAATAAATAAACCACATCATCGAGTCATCCCTGCACTATGGGCCAAGGATATTCATTAAATCATCAATGGTCATGACTATACTGAATAATCCCTGGTCATAATCATACAAAAAACTGTCCATCAATGCACTACAGGCCACTGAGGACTTTTACCACATCATTTATTTCAGGTCATGATTATACCGAATGATCTCTGGTCATAATCATATCAAGTCCATCTATGCATGTAAGCCAAAGATGACTTTCATCACAATATAAGCACGAGGATGATGACACTGACATAATAATTCAATAAAACAAGTTCAAGAATAAATTTTAAAGATTTATAAGTTAATTTATCCTGAAATCAATTACGTCCAATTTGTCAACATGGTACTGCTTTGTGGAGTAAAATTCAAGAATGCTTAGAAGAATATTTCCATGAAAAGATACTGGATGAAGCGCAAATATCCAGGATATTATACTAATTTCATGGAGTATAGAAGCCAAAATTTTAACCAACTGAGTATAATAGAATATATGAAACTGCAAATGGATTTTCGCCCGCCATGCGATAATCCACGTAGACAGATCATTTCCACAATTTAATAAGGAATGAATACGAAAGATCATTCACCATGCATGCGCGGTAATCCACATAAACAAAAGTTATTCCAAAGATAATAATAAAGAATGGAATAATGAAGAATTCACCGTGCATGCGATAGACCGCATGCATGAGTTATTCCCAAAAGAATAATACTGAGAATGGAACCAGTCATGCGTAATCCTCACGACGTGATATTCCAATGAATAATAAAGAATGGAACCAGTCATGCGTAATTCGCATGCATGTGATGTTCCAATGTAATAATAAAAAGAATGGAACCAGTCATGCGTAATCTGCGCATGCATGTGATATTCTAATAAAATAATAAAGAATGGAATAACAACAGAATTCACCAGGCATGCGATAGACCGCATAGACAGGTTATTCCAACAGAATAATAAAGAATGGAATAACAGAAGAATTTTACCATATATGCGGTACTTCGCATAGACAGGTTATTCCAATATAATAGTAAAGAATGGAATAACAACTCTTACGAGTATTGAAAGAAAATAACTCTCTTCATGAATACGAAAGAATAATACCCCTTACCTTAAAAGAAGATTGGATACTGGAATAGTGAGGTAGCAGACTTCTCTTCTTCTTTCTCTCTATAATTTCCCTCTATAATAATTGCCCTAAAGCTTTAGTGAATTGGTGAGAAATGAAGAAAGAATGAGCTTCTATTAATAGGAAAATATAGTTTCGATAATTGCACGTTCTGGGGCTCAAAATATTAGAGTATAATACCTTCCTCTTTTTCTTCATTTTTAATTTAGTCCTGCAAGTATTATCAAACTTGTACCACCTCCCTTAATAGTAAATAATGTGAATCCATAGTTCAATAATGTGAATAAATAGTTATAATCATGTGAAAATACGAATTACAGTATAGTACCTCCATCTATACCTCCATTTTAAACTTAATCATGCAAGTATTATCAATCTTTCACCAACTCTCCTAATAGTACAAGAATGTGAATCAATAGTACACACATGTGAACCAATAGTTATAATCATGTGAATTAATAGCAATTAATTGCTCATTTATCCGATTAATTACCTGACTGATCAGTATAACTTCCAGACATCAATTAATATCGAAATAAATGTTAATTTTTATTAACCCTAATAATTCCAACACAATGGAACTATCAATTTCATCTTTAATCAACACGAACTTATTCATCATTAGTATTATAACTCACAATATTTAACAACCGTGTCGCTCCTCAGAAAGAGGGGCTTTCCGATAAGGATTTCTCCTTATTGGTGCGCAATTAGGTGACTAAATCTCTCCTTGACAGAACTTCTAGACATTGTCAATATTGCAAATAATAATATGAATAACTTGGCCATCTCAATTATTGATTTAATAATTTAACATATTATACAGATGATATCTTGTGACAATAATCGAATCAATAATATGAGAGATATGATCAAAGCAATTCATTATGCAATAATTGAGTATAATCGAGTGTCTTCATGTAAGCATCAATAATCATTACTGGTGCTACTATGTAACCACGCCAGACATTCGCACTTTTACTACCTAGTAGTTCAACAGTTTTAATGGTAATACTTCCTACCGTTATTTTTATAAAATGATAATTACGCGCTTTTCTTACTATGACAATACTTACATTGTGGGGTCCACTAATGATTGTGTCTTGCATTTATTCGGATATTCCCAATAAAGAAGAATATTCCCCAACCAATCGAATATTATATAACAACTTGCATACTTTGCAAAATTTATAAATATTACCCATAACTATAACATTATATCAAATCCACACCATAATATTAAAAAAAATATTTCAAAAAATTTAAATCTTTATTCATAAAATCTGGGGTCTCATATGAAAAGACTAGTTTTGTAGTTGATACAAATGGTACTAGTAACTTACTTCATACGTTTAGATTAGTATGTTATACTTCAGCCATCTGGGATATATATGGTCAGGTATTAATTGCTTATACATCCTTTCTAATGTGTCTTTTGTTTACACAAACTATTTCTGAGTGAAGATGCAACAATTGATGATTTGATGGATCTTGTAAAACAAATTGTTGCCTTTCACATGAAGGTATGACTCATCTTATTGGTTTTTTGAGTGGTTATATCTTCTCAATTAGATTTCGTGTGAGTTTGTTAATGTTCGCTCACCAGGATAGTGGATGTAAGCTATGTTTATTTGTTATGAGATTTATGGATTGCATATATTAGCAAGATTTTTAGTAAGAAATCTCTGATACTGCATTGTAGCATAATGCTGAATGTGAGGCTATCGATCTTCTGATGGAGGTATTTACTTACTGTATTCCTTGTGTATCCTTTCTTTTTGCACTTCAAGATACATATGTAAGTGGCCTTTCGAATCATTACAGGTTGAAGACCTTGATTTATTATTGGAACATGTTGACAAGACAAATTATGGAAGGACATGTCTTTACCTCACCAGTTCAGCAAGGTGAGTGGAGTCCAACAATCTTACATGAATTTATGAGGGTGACTTAAACTGTTTGTTTTGTCCTTATATACTTTTGTTTGTATGGTTTACCGTTTATGTCTCGGCCTTTTGTGAAGAGATTTTTTTATGTATAAATCTGAGTATCTTAATTATTGTGATGTGCAGAAGAATTGATTTATAGCCCTGCTCCTTCACAACTAGTTATGGTAACTGTTTGGCATATTCTCAAAGATTTTGACTTGTAGATTACTACATTTTGGAACAACCCATAGTAGCAAAATAAGAAAAGCACAAATTCTTCATAACATTCAGGATGTTTTAGGTAGCAAGAATTGGATTTGGTTTGAACTTCCATAATTTCTGCAAAATACTAAATCTTGCATTATAAGCTAATTTGGTTTTTTTGATTTACAGATAGAGTTTTTTCTAGAAGGTCAATAACTACAAGGTTGAAGGTTTTAATTAAGCATTTTTTTAGGATATGGATTTCAGAATTTCAGCTTTTTGGATTATATAATTTGGTTTTGTGGTACTTAGATTATTTAAGCAACTGTTTATTGCCTAACAAGTTAGGTATTTTGTTGAATCAGTGAATCTACTATTTTTTTATAAGAAAATTACTTTTTTATTTTAAATGTTTATTGTCTTTTGTCTCTTATATTATATACAGGTGTAAAGTTAATTTAAAAAGCTCACTAAATGTATTATATTTTTTTTATTGAAAATTTTTAATGTAACAATATATTTTGAATGTCAAACAACTTAATATGACCACCACATCATCACGATTTATAATCATTTATTGACAAATAATATTTGATCAATGAAAATTAAAATTTAATGACGAATAATATTAACACTTTAGAATTAATAGTATTGTCATTTTATATATTCATTTAGTTATAACAATTGATCTCGTCACTAATATTAACTATTTGGTGACAAGTTATGTCGTCACTATTATATATTCATGACCTTTAATTTTGTAACTAATAATAGCTCTTTATGTGACGAGTTCTATCGTCACCATAAGTATTCAATTAGTGACAGAGAAAAATGTGTCATAGAAAGTAAATCTTTGGTGACAAACTATATCGTCACTATTATATATTCATTTAGTCACAACAACTAATTTTGTCACTATTAATAACTCTTTCTGTGACGAGATGCATCGTCACCATAAATATTCAATTAGTGACATTGGAAAATGTGTCCCAAAAAGTAACTTTTTGGTTACAAATTATTTTGTAATATTATTTAAAATATGAAATGACAACGACATAATTGTCATGTTAAATATATTATTCGGTGACGAATTGTTCTGTCGTCATTTATGTTCTTATTTTTGGTGACGAGAAACATAATAACATGATGAAAGAATAATCATAAATATGACAATATTGTCGTCATTAAAATTAGATGATTTAAATAGAGTAACATATTTTTGTCACTAAAACAATATCATTTAATAACGAAAAAAGATTTTCGTCATTTAATGCACTAAGTTTTGATGACGAAACATAATATAGAGTGACAAAAGTTTCTTTCAAATATTGACGCTATTAATGTCACTAAAAGTAATTAATTATAGTGACAATGGTGTAGATCGTCACCATAAGTTAAAACATTTAGTGACGACATATAATATTGTCAAATAAACCTAATACCACGCTTATACAGTGACGGTCACTGTGACGATTAACACTCGTCACCAAATGTTTTAGTGACGAAAAATGAATTTTATGTGACAAATTTTAGCGTCATTTTTTGTGTAATTTCTTGTAGTGAAGGCAGCAGGACATTGGCGACAACAAGACCAACTTCAACAAACAAACCAACAAAATAAACCGCAAGAGTCTTCAACATGACCGTTCGAGATAACATGACAGATGGGGATGCAAGTCCAGATATTATTCGTATAACTTTTATTTTCTTATATATAATTTTCTTATATATATATAATAAATTATTTTATAAAGAAATTTTGAAGGAGGAATTTGAGTTCTATTAGAAATCAAATTTTTGTTTAAGTAGATAGACAAGCTTTTTCCTTAATAGTTAAAGATCGGTTCGATCAATTATGATCGAGATCTACTTGCAATGACTGTGTATGCTATGTACCCTTGTATGTATAAGTTTTAAAACGGTGATTCCTGGGGACGGAATCTTTAGAAGGGAGGGTGAATGTAATAACCTGATATTTTCTATATAATTAAATTAGAAATTTTTGCGTATAAATTTTTTATTTATTTATTTTATTTTATTTTTATTTTAAAGGTGAGAATGCGTGCAAGGTAATGTGTATGTATTTATGTGATGAATATAAAATATATTTATTACATGAATGATTACAAATAATTTTATTTTAGAATTATTGATCATTATAAATTATATTCTTATAATAATTAATTTTATAGTAGAAATGTTTTTATGAAAATATGATTTTATATTATTTAAATAATATATGAAATGATTATTAGAATTATTATAATAATTCTTTTATTTTATTATATGGATTTAATTTATATTAATTAAGTTAATTATTTTAACTTAATTAATAAAGGTATATATGTCAGATAAATCAGATATGGAATCCAAACCCTAATTTTGGATTTTATCAAGGGATAAGAATAATAATATTATATTAAGTATATTTCAGTGCTATAAATATGTACTGGATGTGTGTAATATTAATTTGTGAAACAGTTTTGATGGAACAGTAGAAAACCCTAGTATTAGTCTGATAAACCCTAATTTAAAACTCAAACCGGAGTTTAAGATCGGTCAAAAATTATTTTAATGTGATTAATAACAAGTATTAGAATTATTAATGCTAATTAGGTAGACCCTAATTATTAACTCGAAAACCCTAATCTTGAAATTAGAAATCCTTATTTTCTAGTAATTGAAAACCCTAATTGATTTGAAACCCTAATGTGAAAGTCATTTACGACTTTAAGAATTTGTTAAGTCGTTATGTAATCATGATAATGTGATTAATGATCGGCATTATAGATATTAATCCTAATTAGGGAGAACCCTAATTATTCAAAACCCTAATTACGAATTAATAACCTAATTGCTAAATTGGTACCCCTAATTGTTAATTATAAGCCCTAATGCTAATTATTAGATCTTAAACTCTAATGTTCAAGTATAATGTAATTAGAAAACTAATTGTAATTATGAAACCCTAATTTACATTTTTAGGAAACTAAATTTTACATTTAAAAAAAACCCTAATTGTAAAATCCTAGAAAGCTAATGTACAAAACCTTAGGGTTAAACCTTAAGGGATAAACCCTAAGGGTCAAACCCTAAGGGTTAGTCAAGATTACAACATTGCCATTAAAATTGCTAGCCAATTGACTATTTTACCGCTTTTGCATAATTGGACATAACTTGCAAATCTTGCCATGATCTTGAGTTGGTGACCAACTCTATCTACTCCATGTGCTACAAATCTCAGCATATCAGCCTTTATAACATAGTGATATACATTACAACATCATATATATAGATTATGAGAGAGAAAAGTCTCATATTTTGCCTCATTTTCTCTCCAAACACCCAACCAAGTCTCTCTCTCTCTCTCTAACCCACGAATTTGTTAAGTAAATCAGTTTCCAAACCAAGCCCAACCATCACCCATAACACATCTAAAGCTCAGATTCAAGATAGTTCATTGAAAGATATAAAGCCCTAAACCAAAAATTTGATCTTTGATTCCATGTTAGATGTTAGTTTTTGTTTGTTAAACATGTTGTATGGAGTATAATTAAGTGATCTGGGTTGATAGATGTTAGATCCATAACATCTATAGGCTTGGATTTGAAGATTTCTAAAATCTGGAATTTTTTTTTATAATGTCTGACAACGAATGTCAGACCTTATATCTCAGTGATCGTTAATGATTTTTGTGTTTTGAAAATTTTTAGTTGTAGTCTGCTATGAGAGCTTCTATGTGACGCCCCCAAAACAGGTATACATCACCCATCTTGAGTCGCCAAATACATGGTACAGAATACAAATACAAACTTAATTATACAACCGTCGTGTAATATACGATAAAACATAAGCTGAGAGTTTAAACAATAATATTGTCATCTAGACAATATCCACACTCAATGGTGTCCTCATTACAATTATTATCACATTATTCTGTAGAATAGTGAGGACTAATAAAGCCATTTATCCTGGACCATCACTCCATTTCTGACTCGTCCCAGCTATATTCTCATTTCCTGAAGAGAACAATGAAAGAAAGGGTGAGCTCAACTAGCCCAATAAGAAATATTATGACTAAGATAATGCAGAATAAATTATCCTTAGCCTTCAACTGTATAAAAACTAATAGAATACAATAGACAATAAGTTTTAGATCAACAACTGTAGCAAAAATAAGCAATCCATTAGAAGAGTCAAGTAGAGCATAAAATCTACTATCTTCTATGATTTAAAATTTTTTTCATCAACTTTATCGCTGAGACTCAACTTAATAAATAAACCACATCATCGAATCATCCCTACACTATTGGCCAAGGATATTCATTAAATCATCAATGGTCATGACTATACCGAATAATTCATGATCATAATCATACCAAAAATTGTCCATTAGTGTACTACAGGCCACTAAGGACTTTTACCACATCATTTATAACATTACAGGTCATGATTATATCGAATGATCCCTGGTCATAATCATACCAAGTCCATCTATGCACGTAAGCCAAAGATGACTTTCATCACAATATAAGCATGGGGATGATGACAATGACATAATAATTCAATAAAACAAGTTCAAGGATAAATTTTAAGGATTTATAATTTAATTTATCCAGAAATCAATAACGTCCAAATTGTCAACATGATACTGCTTTGTGGAGTAAAATTCAAGAATAATATTCTTGTACCAAAAATAATTTGGACAGAAAAGAAATTTATTTTTCGGGTGAATAACACCACGTGAATAGTATCCCGGCATGAAAAGTACTCTAAATACCCGAGTGAATAATATTCGGGTGAATAGTAATTTGGGTGAATAGTAACCCGTGAATAGTAACTTATGAATAGTACTCCAACACAAAAACTGTCCCGAATACCCGAGTGAGTAATACTAGAGTGAATAGTAACTGGGTGAATAGTAACCCATGAATAGTAACTCGTAAAAAAAATACCAAAGAAAATGATATTCCATGATTTAGTACAAAAGAAATGATATCTCATACGAGTATAATAGAATATACTGAAATCGCAAATGGATTTTCACCCGCCATGCGAAAGAATCCGTGAAACGGATCATTTCCATAATTTAATAAAGAATGAATACGAAGGATTATTCACCATGCTGCGGTAATCCATATAGGCAAAGTTATTCTAACAGAATAATAAAGAATGGAATAACAACATAATTCACAAGGCATGCGATAGACCGCACAGACAGGTTATTCCAACAAAATAATAAAGAATGGAACCCGAATGTCATGCGTGTCATACGCGCACCGGGAGATATTCCAAATGTAATAATAAAGAATCGGAACCAGGTCATGCGTAATCCGCACGAGATAGGATATTCCAACGTAATAATAAAGAATGGAATAATAACGAAATTCACCGGGCATGCGATAGAATCAATGGATGCAGTTATTCCAATGAATAATAAAGAATGGAACCAATTCATGCGTAATCCGCATACAGATGTGATATTCAAATGTAATAATAAAGAATGGAATAATGTAAGAATTTCACCATGTATGCGGTGCTTGCAGACAGATAAAGTTATTCCAACATAATAATAAAGAATGGAATAACAGAAGCTCTCTTCATGAATACGAAAGAAATAATACTCTTTACCTTAGAAAAAAATTGGATACTAGAATAGTGAGGTAGCAAACTTCTCTTCTTCTTTCTCTCTATAATTTCTCTATATAATAATTGCTCTATAGTTTTAGTGAATTGGTGAGAAATAAAGGAAGAATGAGCTTCTATTTATAGGAAAATATAGTTTCGATAATTGCACGTTTTGGGGCTCAAAATATTACAGTATAATACCTTCCTCTTTTTCTTCATTTTTAATTTAGTCCAGCAAGTATTATCAATCTTGCACCAACTCCCCTAATAGTAAATCATGTGAATCAATAGTTCTAGACATGTGAAAATATGAATTACAGTATAGTACCTCCAACTATACCTCCATCTTTAACTTAGTCACGCAAGTATTATCAATCTTGCACCAACTCCCCTAATAGTAAATGAATGTGACTCAATAGTACACATGTGAACAAATAGTTATAATCATGTGAATTAATAGCAATTAAATCCTCATTTATCCGATTAACGCCCCGATAACTTCCAGACATCAATTATTATCGAAATAAATGTCGATTTCCACTAACACTAATAATCCCAACACAATGGAACTATCAAATTCATCTTTAATCAACACGAACTTATTCATCATTAATATTATAACTCACAATATTTAACAACCAGGTCGTTTCCAGGAAAGAGGGGGCTTTCCGATAAAGATTTCTCCTTATTGGCGCACAATTAGGTGACCAAACCTCTCCTTGACAGAACTTCTAAACATTGTAAATTATGCAAATAATAATATGAATAACTGTATTTTCTCAATTATTGATTTAATAATATATAAAATATCGACAATAATTGAATCCAACTAAGTGACTTCTCACGTAAGCATTAATAATCAATACCGTGTGCTACCATGCAACCACGCATATTTTACCACCGATTATTTTATGACAACTTGCTTACTTTGAAAATTTTTTAAATGTCACCCTTAACTTTAAACTTTTATCAATTTAACTATTTATCAAAATAGAAAAATTGAATACTTTTATTTTATAAAATTTGGGGTCTCACAATCTCCCCTTCTTATGAAATTTCGCCCTCGAAATTTACGTACGTACCTGATATTCGAAGAGATGAGAATACCTTGCCTTCTTTTCAGATTTTACCTTCCCGGTTATATCCTCTGTATCATGATTTTTCCATTGCTCATCTCCTGTATTTCAGATATCATTCTAGAATATATCTTCAAAATAAGGGTTAATTGACATGTCACATATTATCCCGATACTCTGACCGACCAATTAAATACCAAATAACTTAGGTAGGTCATACTAGCAAAGGAATTCCACGTCTCTCCCCTCCTAGTTCTTGTCTCACATCTCAGCCAGGGATCATATCTCTAAGCTTTGATACCAACTATGACGCCCCCAAAATAGGTATACATCACCCATCTCGAGTCACTAAATACATGGTACAGAATACAAATACAAACTTAATTATACAACCGTCATGTAATATACGACAAAACATAAGCTGAGAGTTTAAACAAGAATATTGTCATCTAGACAATATCCACACTCAATGGTGTCCTCATTATAATTATTATCACATTATTCTGTAGAATAGTGAGGACTGCTAAAGCCATTTATCTTGGACCATCACTCCATTCCCCGACTCATCCCAACTATATTCTCATTTCCTGAAGAGAATAATGAAAGAAAGGGTGAGCTCAACTAGCCCAGTAAGAAATATTATGTTTAAGATAATTCAGAATAAATTATCCTTAGCCTTCAATAGTATAACAACTGATAGAATACAATAGACAACAAGTTTTAGATCAACAACTGCAGCAGAAATAAATAATCCATTATAAGAGTCAAGTTGAGCATAAAATTTACTATCTTCTATGATTTAAAAAGTTTTTCATCAACTTTATCGTTGAGACTCAACTTAATAAATAAACCACATCATCGAATCATCCATGCACTACGGGCCAAGAATATTCATTAAATCATCAATGGTCATGACTATACCAAATAATTCCTGATCATAATCATACTAAAAACTGTGCATCAATGCACTACAGGCCACTGAGGACTTTTACCACATCATTTATAACATTACAGGTCATGATTATACCGAATGATCCCTGGTCATAATTATACCAAGTCCATCTATGCACGTAAGCCAAAGATGACTTTCATCACAATATAAGCATGGGGATGATGACAATGACATAATAATCAATAAAACAAGTTCAAGGATAAATTTTAAGGATTTATAATTTAATTTATCCAGAAATCAATAACGTCCAAATTGTTAACATGATACTGCTTTGTAGAGTAAAATTCAAGAATAATATTCTTGTACCAAAAATAATTTGGACAGAAAAGAGATATATTTTTCGGGTGAATAGTTCCCCATGAATAGTACTTCGGGAGAATTCAGTGCTTCACGATACCATTTCTTTGAGCGGAATAATAATAATAATGTCATAAATATCAAACTTAATTTACATATAAGAGTTTTCTAATCCCAGGTACGCGACCTTAAAGCATTTCATTACATGATAGATAATAAATAACATCATCTTATTTAAGTCTAGCTATTACATAAGATAACACAAACTTATTATGACTGCTTTCCTTTCCCTTTGTTCCTGGCAGAGCCCTCTGGTTGATCATACTTAACTGAAAACATTTAATTTAAGCAAGAATGAGCATTTGAGTGCCCAACAAGTAATAACAAATATAAATATTAGCTGAAAGGATTAAATGTTTTCTTTGTACTACCCTTCTACAACAAATCAAAAGTTGTGAAGTAATCTGAACCGATAATTATAACATAACAACTCTTTATCAAATTTTTGAAACTACGTACTGACTATAAATAGGGTTAAGGTGACATACTATAAACGTTTTCTCAATTTTCGAAAAGGTTAAACAGAACTTCATCTGTAAACCATCATAACTTACGGGCACGGGGGTGATCAGCCCTTTGTACCCTGTATTGATCAATACTACATTACAAGAATGATATTATCGTTCACTCTGTCCGCCTTGGGCGCATAAAATTTTTCCCATGATCGGGATGTTCATACTTAGTCTTGAATCTGAACCAAAACAATTTGATTAGATACAAAAAGGTTTTATCATAATCAACAACATTTCTAAATCGTGTCTAGCTAGTCAAATAGCTTAGACGACGTTATATATATATATATATATATATATATATATATATATATATATATATATATATATATATATATCAACATGTGATTAAATACAATGATTATCCAAGTGGGGACACTTGTATAACCATATTTAGGAATTAACGAACAAAATATATATCTGAATTACCATATAATAACATGTTGATAAACAATGATCGGATATAGAATATATCACAATAGGGTTAATAATTTAGCATAATAATAATATAATTCTGAAACTTCTTACTCATGTCCATTGCATAAAGAAAATGCAAAGGTAAGATACTTGCTCAATAATAATTGGAGTACGTATAGGAAACTTTCCTGGTCTACTGTTTACACAACTTAGTTCTACCTTTAATTCAACGACCTATCATTAATAAGATGGTTTTATTGATTAGAAAATCATATCATAACACATCGTACTGTTATATACAGTCAACACATATCCTAATCACATTGTCACATAGTTATATCAGTCATTAAGACGCAAACAAACACTTATACAGTCAACCTATAAAGGTTTGGATCAATTTCAATAACATTTCGGTGTACCGACGACTTTATCAGAAAATTATCGAGTTTAAAACTCTAATCTGTATCTTAAATATTATTCTAAATACCTTAATTATCAATCATAGGACTTATAATAATTTATAATTAATTATTATAATTTATCATAATTTTCAAACACTGAAATCACTATTATATGATTTAAATATTAAACAATTCTATTATCATTAATATTTAATTAACATTAAAGTATTAATGAAACCATTGCCAAAATATTAAAGTTATATATAATAACTTAAAATATTTTCAAAACACTTATATTACCCTTCAAAGATTTTAAAACATTTTAAATCATTTTTAAATAATTACGATTAATATTAAAATATTACTATACTATTTATCCAAATATTAAAATTCATCAATTATAACGTAAAATATTTTTAATCCATTTATATCCTTTTTAAATGATTTTTAAATAAATAAAACCATTTTTAAAACTATTTATTTAATATAATTATTAAATAAATTTAATATCATTATCATTAATATTCAATTATTAATGAAATTATCCTTTAAATATTAAAAGTTATATTTTATAAATTATAATATCTTTAAACACTTTATTTTCATTTAAAATGATTTTTAGAATAATAAAATCATTTTTAAACTAAATTATTTAATAAAATTATTAAATAACTTTAATATCACTAATAATAAGTAATTAATGAAATTCATCACAAAATATTAAAAGTCCTCAAAAATAACTTAAAATATTTTCTTATATCATTATATAATTTTAAATGATTTTTCCAAGTATTAAAATCATTTTTAAATAATTTATTTAATATAACATGTAGAACTATAGATCTAACACATAAAAGAACAATAACAATAAATAATCAAGCAGATAATGTTTGGTCAAACTGTTGTTAGAACAATGTTCTTGGAGTTTTCTGGAATTTCCAGAAAAGGTAACCATGGACTTTTGTACCACTTTAACCAGTCACTATGATCGATTCGTTTAATGCTAGGGAGATTTTAAGGCATAATCTTTTAGTACTTGTACCAAGCTACGATTTAGACACAAGAATCAAACCTACACATTAATAAACTGTCAGATCCAAGGCCAACAAAATCTTGTCAGACGCTAGTTAATGGTTTCGGGTCATCCCGTAAAAGGGCGTCAATCTAATGCCGCCAACGCAGTTGACCATTAATAACTACCAATCAAGCACATCCAATGACTCTAATTCTTTTTAGAGCTTAAAGACCACATTACAAGCTATACATATCAACTTAAAGAAAACACAAATCATAAACGAGAAAGGATCTGTGGCCACTGACATTCGTTGTCAGACCATAGAACCAAGTTTTTCCAGATTTTTGAAAATTATTAATTTGAAGACTTAGATGTTATGGATCTGTATAATACCAACCCAGATCATCAAAATAGACTATAACTAACATATTTTAACAATAAAAACTAACATCTAACAACAGATTTATGGACATGTTTCAAGGCTAGGGTTTATACCTTATTTGATCAATCTTTGCTGCAAGGCTACTGATTTGGTTAGTGTGTTTCGTGGGGCTGGTTTTGTTACTGACAAATGTGTGTTTGAACAAAATGGGCTAACAAGTGACCTCTTTCTCTCTCAAATCCTATATATAACATGGTGAATTGGTTAGGGTTGATAATGCTTATTGATTAAAGGCTATTACTAGACCACATGGCTATGTTGAGTTGGTTTACCAACTAAAGTTATGGCAACCTAAACAAGTTATCTATTAAATAATGCAAGAAGGGCAATTTGGTCATTTAACTTTTACTTTTAGTGGCAAGGTTGACAATTCATTCCAACCTCTAGGGTTTGACCATTAGGGTTTAACCTTAAGGTTTCCTAAGCTCTAAATCTAGAATTATGTATTAGGGGCAAAATAGGAATCTTAGTTTCTAAAAAAGGTGAATTAGGGTTCCTTAATTGAATTAGGTTTCCTAATCACTTTAAAAGTAGACTTTATAAAGTACTAATCACCACAAGCTTGCTAAATTAGTAATTAGGGTTTTGATCTAGCAATTAGGGTTTTTGAACATTAACTAGTTTACCTAATTAACATTAAACATGATAATGGTCATTAATTACATAACACATAACTTAACAAACAATACAAATCATATTTGACTCATCTTTATAGTTTATCGAGAATGCAAGGATTTTGTCTTTGTTTCTACTATAACATTAACATTACACACATATAATACAGGTTTACATTACTGAAATATAAATAATATTATATTATTATTCTCATTCCTTATTCAAAATCCAGACTTAGGATTTTGAATTCCTATCTGACATAACCTTCATAGATACTATTATTAATTAAGTTAAAATAATTAACCTAATTAATATAATAAATACATATCATAATATCCATATCATATATACAATAATCATATTTTCATGGAAAATAAATAATAAATATTTTTATTACAACATAATTTTATTATAAGAATATATGCTATAATGATCAATAAATCTAATAAGAAATTATTTACATCTAATAAATAATTTTATTTATCAGATATATACATATACATTACTTGCACATATTCTTACCCTTATATATAATAAAAAAATTTATTTGTAAAATTTCTTATAGAAAATATTGGGTTATTACATCCACCCTCCCTTATAAGGATTCCGTCCCCAGAATCACCGCTTTAAAACGTATAGACACTAAGGCAAAAAATATACGCAGTCATTTCAAGTAGATCTCGATCAGATTTGATCGAACTGATATTTAACTACTCAACATAAAGCTCTTCTATCTAATTCTACGGAAATTTGATTTCCAATAGAACCCAAATTTCTCCTTCAAAATGTCTTTATAACCTAATTTACTTGTATTTAAGAAACTCACATATATGAAAATATAATTCATACGAGTAATACCTGAAGTCCCATCCCCGGCTGCTACGGTATCCTGAACCGTCATGTTGGAAACCTTGCGGTTGATTTTGTTGAAGTTGGTCCCGTTATCGCCAGTGTTCCACTGCCTTTTCCCGCATTCATGCTCCCTATATCCATTCTCCTTTTTGAACAGTCCTTCACCTTATGCTCCGTGGATCCACACAGAAAACACCCATTGCTTATCCTAGGATTGGGGCAGTTAGGAGAGATATGTCCCTCCTGCCCACACTTATAGCACACAAACTTACCCTTAAGACACTCACCAGAATGACCCTTCCCACAATTCTTACACTGCACCTCCTGCTTTTTCACACCTTCCTGCTTGACTTGGACACTCCCAACCTTGCTCCACTTCTTTTTCTCACCCCTACTTCCACTACCTACTTCTACCTTCCCAGCTCCCTCACTCTTATTCTTTCTTTCCTTATTGTAGAGACTCATGGCCTCACTTCCCCCTTCAGCTATGATAGCCTTTTCTAAGAGTGCAACAAACGTATTGATTTACAACACCGCCACCTTATTATAGAGCCAGGGTTTTAGGCCTAGCTCAAACCTCCTTACCTTTCTAGCCTCCGTATCCACTTGGTGTGGAGCGAACCTAGCTAATTCATTAAACTTTTTGGCATACTACGCAACTGTCAAGTTCTCCTGCTTCAATTCTAAAAACTTCACCTCTATCCTAGCCTGCACACTAGCCGAGAAATAATTTTCAAAGAATAGCGTCTTAAACCTAGTCCATGCTACCACTCCTTCTCCTTCCCTAGTTTGATTTGCCTCCCACCAGAAATTCGCCTCTCCTTTCATCATATAGGTGGCAAAAGCTGTCTTTTGCCGCTCATCTACCCTAGCAACTATAAACGCTTTTTCTATTTCCTTACCCCAAGTTTGGGCTTCTATCGGGTCAGTGGTACCTCTAAATTCGGGCAGTTCTACGTCCTTAAAATCCTTGAAGTTCACAAATTGGTTGTCTGGCTGATTCCCCGCCACTGGCATTCCATTCTGCATGGCTTGAGCTACCATATTCGTGAAATTCTGCATCAGGTCATGTTGTTGTCTTCCAGCATTGTTGACAGATTCTTCTGCCCTCTGGTTTCGAGTTTGATGTCTTGGCGGCATGTTCTAGTTAAATAAAACAAAATCTATATTTTATTAACTTACATTTTAAACCTCATCGTATAAGTTTAATATTTCAAACTCATTCCTTTAATCAAACATAGATTCATATTCATTTAGAAATTTCAAAATACTTTACATAACATAGCACATACTGCTTTAAATGTCCAATATCCCTTTATGACCACAAAAGTCGGGAATCGCTACCACAACTTACTCAAAAGTGAAAATAATACACCGACATACTTATCATACATATTCGAACAGTACTTATACTACTTATTCACTACGCCCTTTTTCCTAATCCTGTACAACCTTTCGCTCGATGACCTTCTAATCCACAAATAAAGCATGGACCTAGCTTAAAGTTGGGATAATGATGAGAGATATGTCCCTCATGTCCGCAAATGTAACATATCTTCTTCCCTTTCCTGTATACGCCTTCATGTTTCTTGTCACAAGTCGTGAACTTTTCTATTTTACTAGTGTTCTCTTGGTTATTATCGAAATTTCCTAAGTCGCGATCTTTCATCTTCCTTTTCCCCTTCTTGCTCGGAGCTGCACACGATGTGTTGCTTGTGGCTCCCATTTGATCAATTTAGATTTTAAGCTTATCTTGTTCTTCCATTGTTTTTAGTAAAGCTTTTCACAACTGATTATTCAACAACTTTTCTATTTCCCACAGCTTCTCCAGAGAAGAAACCTTGTTCCTCAGATTCTGCACTTTGGTTGATGCTTGTTCAGCTCCAACTTCGGTGTCCGAATCACTATCTGTTAGTTTCATTATTTATGGGTCCGATACTATATTTTTTAAAATGATCACCTGATCAAGGTTATCTTCAACATGAGCCTCTATTTCAGCTATTGGCTTTGATATTGGCTCCTTCTTCATGTTATAAGCATATAATAAGCCTTTTACGCCTGACATCTACACACAAATTATCCTGATTAGCATATAGTGTATACACACAACAAATAAAGGTTTTATATAAGTTATCTTTTATTTGGTTTGACGACGAATTTATTCAATTCATCTTCTTTTAAACTTTATATGAGTTATTTGTACTTTCAACGTTTTCCTCTGCTCTAAGATTATAACCTAAGGTTTACTCCCACCTATGGTTTTTAACCCTAAAGCTCTGATACCAACCTGTGACGCCCCCAAATTCAGGTACTTAAAACCCGAATTCAGTGCTTCACGATACCATTTTTTTGAGTGGAATAATAATAATAATAATGTCATGAATATCAAACTTAATTTACATATTAGAGTTTTCTAATCCCAGGTACGCGACCTTAAAACATTTCATTACATGATAGATAATAAATAACATCATCTTATTTAAGTCTAGCTATTACATAAGATAACACAAACTTATTCTGACTGCTTTCCTTTCCCTTTGTTCCTGGCAGAGCCCTCTGGTTGATCATACTTAACTGAAAACATTTAATTTAAGCAAGAATGAGCATTTGAGTGCCCAACAAGTAATAACAAATATAAATATTAGCTGAAAGGATTAAATGTTTTCTTTGTACTACCCTTCTATAACAAATCAAAAGTTATGAAGTAATCTGAACCGATAATAATAACATAACAACTCTCTATCAAATTTTTGAAACTACGTACTGACTATAAATAGGGTTAAGGTGACATACTATGAACATTTTCTCAATTTTTGAAAAGGTTAAACAGAACTTCATCTGTAAACCGTCATAACTTACGGGCACGAGGGTGATCAACCCTTTGTACCCTGTATTAATCAATACTACATTACAAGAACGATATTATCGTTCACTCTGTCCGCCTTGGGGGCATAAAATTTTTTCCATGATCGGGATGTTCATACTTAGTCTGAAATCCGAACCAAAACAATTTGATTGGATACAAAAAGGTTTTATCATAATCAACAACATTTCTAAATCTGTGTCTAGCTGGTCAAATAGCTTAGACGATGTTATATATATATATATATATATATAAATATATCCATATATATCAACATGTGATTAAATACAATGATTATCCAAGTGGGGACACTTGTATAACCATATTTAGGAATTATTGAACGGAATATATATCTGAATTACCATATACTAACATGTTGATAAACAATGATCGGATATATAATATATCACAATAGGGTTAATAATTTAGCATAATAATAATATAATTCTGAAACTTCTTACTCATGTCCATTGCATAAAGAAAATACAAAGGTAAGATACTTGTCGAATAATAATTGAGTAAGTATAGGAAACTTGCACGTCTCATTGCTTTACAACTTAGTTCTACCTTTAATTCAACGACCTATCATTAATAAGATGGTTCTATTGATTAGAAAATCATATCATAACACATCATCGTCTTTGTATATCTGATCGACACATATCCTAATCACATTGTCACATAGTTATATCAGTCATTAAGACGCAAACAAACACTTATACAGTCAACCTATAAAGGTTTGGATCAATTTCGACAACATTTCGGTGTACTGACGACTTTATCAGAAAATTATCGAGTTTAAAACTCTAATCTGTATCTTAAATATTATTCTAAATACCTTAATTATCAATCATAGGACTTATAATAATTTATAATTAATTATTATAATTTATCATAATTTTCAAACACCGGAATCACTATTATATGATTTAAATATTAAACAATTCTATTATCATTAATATTTAATTAACATTAAAGTATTAATGAAACCATTGCCAAAATATTAAAGTTATATATAATAACTTAAAATATTTTCAAAACACTTATATTACCCTTAAATTATTTTTAAAACATTTTAAATCATTCTTAAATAATTACCATTAATATTAAAATATTATCGTACTATTTATCCAAATATTAAAAAGTCATCAATTATAACTTAAAATATTTTTAATCCATTTATATCCTTTTAAATGATTTTTAAATAAATAAAACCATTTTAAAACTATTTATTTAATATAATTATTAAATAAATTTAATATCATTATCATTAATATTCAATTATTAATGAAATTATCCTTTAAATATTAAAAGTTATATTTATAACTTAAAATATCTTTAAACACTTTATTTTCATTTAAAATGCTTTTTAAAATAATAAAATCATTTTAAAACTAAATTATTTAATAAAATTATTAAATAACTTTAATATCACTAATAATAATTAATTAATGAAATTTATCACAAAATATTAAAAGTCCTCAAAAATAACTTAAACTATTTTCTTATATCATTATATAATTTTAAATGATTTTTCCAAGTATTAAAATCATTTTTAAATAATTTATTTAATATAATAATTAAATAAATTAAATATCTATAATATCTCAAAAATATTAAATATTTATGAAATATAATTAAAATAATTAAAAACAAATTTTCGGACCTTTAAAATAATTTTAATAATTTATTTTGTATTTTCATAATTAAAAATTAATTTTCTATAATTAATTAGTAAAAATATAATTTTATAAATATTCTGTCGCTAAAGACCACCTGTAGTGACAGAACCGTCGCTATAGGTGTTCTTCGCGTTCTTGGCCAAACCCAGAAAATCCCGACAGATACCAAGTGACCTAGTTTGACTAAGCTTAAAACCGTGTGTGATGTGTTTCTGGGCATGATGTTGATCTGATCGTGTAGTGCTAATGCAAGCTTACAAGATCCAATAACAAACATGACCAACAAGCATGAAATGAGAGAGATCTGGAGCCTTGAACAAGATGTCAGAGCTGTTCTTCATTTTTGGGTTTGCCCAGAAATGAAGAACAGTTCAACTGCTCATCTTTGGACCTCCACTACGTGCTAATCCTGTAATGATTTTGTGATCTATCAACTTCAATGTGTAGATAACATGTAGAACTATAGATCTAACACATAAAAGAACAATAACAACAAATAATCAAACAGATAATGTTTGGTCAAACTGTTGTCAGAACAATGTTCTTGGAGTTTTCTGGAATTTCCAGAAAAGGTAACCGTGGACTTTTGTACCACTTTGACCAGTCACTATGATCGATTCTTTTAATGCTAGGGAGATTTGAAGGCATAATCTTTTAGTACTTGTACCAAGCTACGATTTAGACACAAGAATCAAACCTACACATTAATAAACTGTCAGATCCAAGGCCAACAAAATCTTGTTAGACGCTAGTTAATGGTTTCTGGGCTGTCCAGAAAAGGGCCCGGTCAATGCCGGTCAACGCAGTTTGACCATTAATAACTACCAATCTGCACATCCAATGACTCTAATTCTTTTTAGAGCTTAAAGACCACATTACAAGCTATACATATCAACTTAAAGAAAACACAAATCATAAACGAGAAAGGATCTGTGGCCACCGACATTCGTTGTCGCACCACGTAACCAAGTTTTTCCGTTTTTTGAAAATTATTAATTTGAAGACTTAGATGTTATGGATCCAGTATAATACCAACCCAGATCATCAAAATAGACTATAACTAACATATTTTAACAATAAAAACTAACATCTAACAACAGATTTATGGACATGTTTCAAGGCTAGGGTTTATACCTTATTTGATCAATCTTTGCTGCAAGGCTACTGATTTGGTTAGTGTGTTTCGTGGGGCTGGTTTTGTTACTGACAAATGAAGGGAAATTCATGGCTTTTGGTGAGAGGATCTCTTGGATAAGTGTTTGAACAAAATGGGCTAACAAGTGACCTCTTTCTCTCTCAAATCCTATATATAACATGGTGAAATGGTTAGGGTTGATAATGCTTATTGATTAATGGCTATTACTAGACCACATGGCTATGTTGAGTTGGTTTACCAACTAAAGTTATGGCAACCTAAACAAGTTATCTATTAAATAATGCAAGAAGGGCAATTTGGTCATTTAACTTTTACTTTTAGTGGCAAGGTTGACAATTCATTCCAACCTCTAGGGTTTGACCATTAGGGTTTAACCCTAAGGTTTCCTAAGCCCTTAATCTAGAATTATGTATTAGGGGCAAAATAGGAATCTTAGTTTCTAAAAAATGTGTATTAGGGTTCCTTAATTGAATTAGGTTTCCTAATCACTTTAAAAGTAGACTTTATAAAGTACTAATCACCATAAGCTTGCTAAATTAGTAATTAGGGTTTTGATCTAGCAATTAGGGTTTTTGAACATTAACTAGTTTACCTAATTAACATTAAACATGATAATGGTCATTAATTACATAACACATAACTTAACAAACAATACAGTCATATTTGACTCTGTACTATAGTTTATCAGTAATGCAAGGATTTTGTACTGTTCTACTATAACATTAACATTACACACATATAATACAGGTTTACATTACTGAAATATAAATAATATTATATTATTATTCTCATTCCTTATTCAAAATCCAGACTTAGGATTTTGAATTCCTATCTGACATAACCTTCATAGATACTATTATTAATTAAGTTAAAATAATTAACCTAATTAATATAATAAATACATATCATAATATCCATATCATATATACAATAATCATATTTTCATGGAAAATAAATAATAAATATTTTTATTACAACATAATTTTATTATAAGAATATATGCTATAATGATCAATAAATCTAATAAGAAATTATTTACATCTAATAAATAATTTTATTTATCAGATATATACATATACATTACTTGCACATATTCTTACCGTTATATATAATAAAAAAATTTATTTGTAAAATTTCTTATAGAAAATATTGGGTTATTACATCCACCCTCCCTTATAAGGATTCCGTCCCCAGAATCACCGCTTTAAAACCTATAGACACTAGGGCAAAAAATATACGCAGTCATTTCAAGTAGATCTCGATCAGATTTGATCGAACTGATATTTAACTACTCAACATAAAGCTCGTCTATCTAATTCTACGGAAATTTGATTTCCAATAGAACCCAAATTTCTCCTTCAAAATTTCTTTATAACCTAATTTACTTGTATTTAAGAAACTCACATATATGAAAATACAATTCATACGAGTAATACCTGAAGTCCCATCCCCAGCTGCTACGGTATCCTGAACCGTCATGTTGAAGACCCTTGCGGTTGATTTTGTTGAAGTTGGTCCCGTTATCGCCAGTGTTCCACTGCCTTTTCCCGCATTCACGCTCCCTATATCCATTCTCCTTTTTGAACAGTCCTTCACCTTATGCTCCGTGGATCCACGAAGAAAACACCCATTGCTTATCCTAGGATTGGGGCAGTTAGGAGAGATATGTCCGTCCTGCCCACACTTATAGCACACAAACTTACCCTTAAGACACTCACCAGAATGACCCTTCCCACAATTCTTACACTGCACCGCCTGCTTTTTCACACCTTCCTGCTTGACTTGGACACTCCCAACCTTGCTCCACTTCTTTTTCTCACCCCTACTTCCACTACCTACTTCTACCTTCCCAGCTCCCTCACTCTTATTCTTTCTTTCCTTATTGTAGAGACTCATGGCCTCACTTCCCCCTTCAGCTATGATAGCCTTTTCTAAGAGTGCAACAAACGTATTGATTTGCAACACTGCCACCTTATTGTAGAGCCAAGGTTTTAGGCCTAGCTCAAACCTCGTTGCCTTTCTAGCCTCCGTATCCACTTGGTGTGGAGCGAACCTAGCTAATTCATTGAACTTTGTGGTATACTCCGCAACTGTCAAGTTCTCCTGCTTCAATTCTAAAAACTTCACCTCTATCCTAGCCTTCACACTAGCCGAGAAATAATTTTCAAAGAATAGCGTCTTAAACCTAGTCCATGCTACCACTCCTTCTCCTGCCCTAGTTTGATTTGCCTCCCACCAGAAATTCGCCTCTCCTTTCATCATATAGGTGGCAAAAGCTGTCTTTTGCCCCTCATCTACCCTAGCAACTATAAACACTTTTTCTATTTCCTTAACCCAAGTTTGGGCTTCTATCGGGTCAGTGGTACCTCTAAATTCGGGCAGTCCTACGGCGTTAAAATCCTTGAAGTTCACAAATTGGTTGTCTGGCTGATTCCCCGCCACTGGCATTCCATTCTGCATGGCTTGAGCTACTATATTCGCGAAATTCTGCATCAGGTCTGGTTGTTGTCTTCCAACATTGTTGACAGATTCTTCTGCCCTCTGGTTTCGAGTTTGACGTCTTGGCGGCATGTTCTAGTTAAATAAAACAAAATCTATATTTTATTAACTTACATTTTAAACCTCATTGTATAAGTTTCATATTTCAAACTCATTCCTTTAATCAAACATAGATTCATATTCATTTAGAAATTTCAAAATACTTTACATAGCATAGCACATACTGCTTTAAACGTCTAATATCCCTTTATGACCACAAAAGTCGGGAATCGCTACCACAACTTACTCAAAAGTGAAAATAATACACCGACATACTTATCATACATATTCGAACAGTACTTATACTACTTATTCACTACGCCCTTTTTCCTAATCCTGTACAACCTTTCGCTCGATGACCTTCTAATCCACAAATAAAGCATGCACTTAGCTTAAAGTCGGGACAATGATGAGAGATATGTCCCTCATGTCCGCAAATGTAACATATCTTCTTCCCTTTCCTGTATACGCCTTCATGTTTCTTGTCACAGTTCGTGCACTTTTCTATTTTACTAGTGTTCTCTTGGTTATTATCGAAATTTCCTAAGTCGCGATCTTTCATCTTCCTTTTCCCCTTCTTGCTCGGAGCTGCACACGATGTGTTGCTTGTGGCTCCCATTTGATCAATTTGGATTTTAAGCTTATCTTGTTCTTCCATTATTTCTAGTAAAGCTTTTAACCCGACTATTCAACACTTTTCTATTTCCCACGACTTCTCCGGAAAGAAACCTTGTTCCTCGATTTACGCACTTTGGTTGATGCTTGTTCACTCCAACTTGTCCGAATCACTATTTGTTAGTTCCATTATTTCTGGGTCCGGTACTATATTTTCTAAAATGATCACCTCATCAATGTTATCTTCAACATGAGCCTCTATTTCAGCTATTGGCTTTGATATTGGCTCCTTCTTCACATTATAAGCATATAATAAGCCTTTTACGCCTGACATCTACACACAAATTATCCTGATTAGCATATAGTGTATACACACAACAAATAAAGGTTTTATATAAGTTATCTTTTATTTGGTTTGACGACGAATTTATTCAATTCATCTTCTTTTAAACTTTATATGAGTTATTTGTACTTTCAACGTTTTCCTCTGCTCTAAGGTTATAACCTAAGCTTTACTCCCACCTATGGTTTCTAACCCTAAAGCTCTGATACCAACCTGTGACGCCCCTAAATTCAGGTACTTGAAATCCGAATTCAGTGCTTCACGATACCATTTCTTTGAGCGAAATAATAATAATAATGTCATAAATATCAAACTTAATTTAAATATCAGAGTTTTCTAATCCCAGGTACGCGACCTTAAAACATTTCATTATATGATAGATAATAAATAACATCATCTTATTTAAGCCTAGCTATTACATAAGATAACATAAACTTATTCTGACTGCTTTCCTTTCCCTTTGTTCCTGGAAGAGCCCTCTGGTTGATCATACTTAACTTAAAACATTTAATTTAAGCAAGAATGAGCATTTGAGTGCCCAGCAAGTAATAACAAATATAAATATTAGCTGAAAGGATTAAATGTTTTCTTTGTACTACCCTTCTATAACAAATCAAAAGTTGTGAAGTAATCTGAACCGATAATAATAACATAACATCTCTCTATCAAATTTTTGAAACTACGTACTGACTATAAATAGGGTTAAGGTGACATACTATGAACATTTTCTCAATTTTTGAAAAGGTTAAACAGAACTTCATCTGTAAACCGTCATAACTTACGGGCACGGGGGTGATCAGCCCTTTGTACCCTGTATTGATCAATACTACATTACAAGAACGATATTATCGTTTACTTTGTCCGCCTTGGGCGCATAAATTTTTTTTTCATGATCGGGATGTTCATACTTAATTTGGAATCCGAACCAAAACAATTGATTGGATACAAAAAGGTTTTATCATAATCAATAATATTTCTAAATCTGTGTCTAGATGTCGATTTCCACTAACACTAATAATTCCAACACAATGAAACTATCAATTTCATCTTTAATCAACACGAACTTTTTCATCATTAATATTATAACTTACAATATTTAACAACCAGGTCGTTCCCAGGAAAGAGGGGGCTTTACGATAAGGATTTCTCCTATTGGTAGCCTTGATTAGATGACCTAACCTCTCCTTGACAGAACTTCTAGACATTATCAATATTGCAAATAATAATATGAATAACTGTGTCGTCTCAATTACTGATTTAATAATATAATATATTATGCAGATGATACCGTGACAACAATTAAATCAATAATATGAGAGATATGATGCAGCAATTACTGTAGCAATAATTGAGTATAACTGAGTGACTTCCTACGTAAGCATCAATAATCAGTATCGTGTACTACTATGCAACCAAGCGTATAACTGTACTTTTATCACCGATTATTTTATGAAAACTTTCTTACTTTGAATTTTTTTTCAAATATCACCCTTAACTCTAACCTTTTATCAATTGAACCATTTACTAAATAGAATAATTATAACAAAATTGAATACTTTCATTTCATAAAATTTGGGGTCTCAAAATCTCCCCTCCTTATGAAATTTTGCCCTCGAAATTTACGTACGTACTTGATATTCGAAGAGATGAGAATACCTTGCTTTCTTTTCAGATTGTACCTTCCCGGTTAGTTCCTCTATATTATGATTTTCTCATTTCTCATCTCCTGTATTTCAGATATCATTCTAGAATATAGTTTCAAAATAACGGTTAATTGACATACCACATAATACCCCTATATCCTGACCTACCAATTAAATAACAAATAAACTTAGGTAGGTTATACCAGCGAAGGAATTCCCCGTCTCTCCCCTCCTAGTTCTTGTCTCACATCTTAGCCAGGGATCATATCCTTAAGCTTTGATACCAACTGTGACGCCCCCAAAACAGGTATACATCACCCATCTTGAGTCGCCAAATACATGGAAAAAAATTCAAATATAACTTAATAATACAACTGTCGTGTAAAATACAACAAAACATAATTATTATCCATACTCAATGGAGTCCTCATTATAATTATTATCACACTATTTCACATAATAGTGAGGACTACTAAAGCCACTTATCCTGGACCATCACTCCATTCCCTGACTCGTCCCAGCTATAATCTCATTTCCTGAAGAGAACAATGAAAGAAAAGGATGAGCTCAACTAGCCCATTAAGAAATATTATGATTAAGATAATGCAGAATAAATTATCCTTAGCCTTCAACAATATAACAACTGATAGAATACAATAAACAACAAGTTTTAGATCAACAACTGCAGCGGAATAAGCAATCCATTAGAAGAGTCAAGTAGAACATAATGTCTACTATCTCCTCTAGATTAAAAGTCCATCGTTAATATTTCATTCCTGTAATACTCATCATCAATTCTTTGTTATACCCAAGATAAAATGAACTATCATCTCCTGTCTTCACCTGAACCACCAAAGATTATAGTTAAATCCATAATTCATTTTTATAATCATGTAAATAAACAGTTTCTCCTTGCCACAAAGGCTTAATAGAATGCTTACTCAATATCCTTACCCCAAAGGCTAAAGATATTCAAATGTAATAACAATGATCATACCAATCAGTTGTCTACCTTTGCACTACGGGCCAAAGATATTCAACTACAAAACCAATGGTCATGATCATACCAATTAATTGTCTGTCTGCACTACGGCCAAAGACATTCAACTGTTAATTAATGGTCATGATCCTGCCAATCACATCATCGAATTATCCATGCACTACGGGCCATGGATATTCGTTATTATCACCAGTGGTTATAATCATGTCATACATCTGTCCAGCTTTGCACGTAAGCCAAAGATATACAATTATAAAACCAATAATCAACAGTCCATCTTTGCACGTAAGCCAAGAAATATACAACTGTAAAACCAATAATCAGCAATCCATCTATGCACGTAAGCCACAAATGACTTTCATCACAATATAAGCATGAGGATGATGACAATTATATAGGCAATAATCAAACGAAATCAAGGATAAATATTAAAGACTTTAAATTTATCCAGAGTTTAAAAATATCCAAATTGTCAACATTATGCTGCTTTGTGGAGTAAAATTCAAGAATAATATTAATGTACCAAAAATAATTTGAACAGAAAAGAAATATATTTTTTGGGTGAATAGCACCCCGTGAATAGTACCCCGACACGAAAAGTGTCCCGAATACCCGAGTGAATGATACTAGGGTGAATAGTAATCGGGTGAATAGTAACCCGTGAATAGTAACTCGTGAATAGTACTCTAGCATAAAAAGTGCCCCGAATACCCGAGTGAATAATACTAGAGTGAATAGTAACCGGGTGAATAGTAACTCGTGAACAGTAACTCGTAAAAAGAAACAAAGAAAATGATATTCCATGACGAGTATAAAAGAAATGATATCTAAGACTAGTATAATAGAATATACGAAACTGTAAATGGATTTTCACCCGCCATGCGGTAATCCACGTAGACAGATTATTTCCATAATTTAATAAAGAATGAATACAAAGGATCATTCACCATGCATGCGATAATCCACATAGACAGGTTATTCCAACAAAATAATAAAGAATAGAATAACAGAAGAATTCACCATGCATGCAATAGACCACACAGACAGGTTATTCCCAACAGAATAATAAAGAATGGAACCAGGTCATGCGTAATCCGCACAGATAGGATATTCCAACAAAATAATAAAGAATGGAATAACAACAGAATTCACCAGGCATGCGATAGACCGCATAGACAGGTTATTCCAACAAAATAATAAATAATGGAACCAGGCCATGCGTAATCCGCACAGATAGGATATTCCAACAGAATAATAAAGAATGGAATAACAACAGAATTCACCAGGCATGCGATAGACCACACAGACAGGTTTTTCCAACAAAATAATAAAGAATAGAATAATAGAAAAATTTCACCATGTATGCGGTACTTCGCATAGACAGGTTATTCCGACATAATAATAAAGAATGGAATAACAACCCTTGAAAGAAAATAACTCTCTTCATGAATACAAAAGAATAATACCCCTTACCTTAGAAGAAACTGAATATTGGAATAATGAGGTGCAGACTTCTCTTCTTCTTTCTCTCTATAATAATTGCTCTATAGCTTTAGTGAATTGGTGAAAATTAATGAAGGAATGAAATTTTATTTAAAGTAAAATATAGTTTCAATAATTACACATTTTGGGGCTCGAAATATTACAGTAAAATACCTTCCTCTTTTCTTTCATTTTTAATTTAGTCCTGCAAGTATTATCAAACTTGCACCACCTCCCCTAATAATAAATCATGTGAATCAATAGTAAATCATGTGACTCAATAGTTATAAACATGTGAAAAAATTAATTATAGTATAGTATCTTCAACTATACCTCCATTTTTAATTTAGTCATGCAAGTATTATCAATCTTGTACCAACTCCCCTAATAGTAAATCATGTGAATCAATAGTACACACATGTGAACACATAGTTATAAGCATGTGAATTAATAGCAATTAATTGCTCATTTATCCGGCTAATTACCCGATTGGTCAATATAACCTCCAGACATCAATTATTATCATAATAGATGTCGATTTCCACTAACACTAATAATCCCAACACAATGAAACTATCAATTTCATCTTTAATCAACACGAACTTATTCATCATTAATATTATATCTCACAATATTTAACAACCAGGTCGTTCCCAGGAAAGAGGGGGCTTTCCGATAAGGATTTCTCCCTATTGGCGCGCAATTAGATGACCTAACCTCTCCTTGACAGAACTTCTAGACATTGTCAATATTGCAAATAATAATATGAATAACTGTGTCATCTCAATTATTGATTTAATAATATAACATATTATGCAGATGATACTGTGACAATAATTGAATCAATAATATGAGAGATATGATGCAACAATTACTATAGCAATAATTGAGTATAACTGAGTGACTTCCTACGTAAGTATCAATAATCAATATCGTGTACTACTATGCAACCAAGCGTATTACTATACTTTTATCACCGATTATTTTATGAAAACTTTCTTACTTTGAATTTTTTTTTAAAATATCACCCTTAACTTTAATCTTTTATCAATTTAACCATTTACTAAATAGAATAATTATAAGAAAATTGAATACTTTCATTTTATAAAATTCGGGGTCTCACAATCCTACCTTTGCATTTACTTTATGCAATGTACATAAGTAAGAAAGTTTCAGAATTATATTATCATTGTGCCAGGATATTAAGTATATTGTTATCGATTATGTATCCGATCATTATTTATCAGTACAGTATTATTGTATAATTCAGATATTTATTCTGTTCGTTAATTTTTAAATATGGTTATACAAGTGTCCTCACTTGGATAATCATTGTATTTAATCACATGTTGATGCATACTTATTAATTTCCATTATGTATACGTTGACTTAAAAGCTATCTAAGCTTATTTGATCCTGCTAGACACAAACTTAAAAATATTGTTGAACATGAAAGAACTTTATTATTATCCGACCAAATTGTTTTGGTTCGGATTCCCGACTAAGTATGAACATCCCGAATATGAGAAAATTTTTATGCGCCTAAGGCGAATAGAATGAACGATAATATCGTTCCTGCATGTAGTATTGATCAATACATGGCACATTGGGCAGATCACCCTCGTGCCCGTAAGTTATGACGGTTTGTGGATGAAGTTCTGCTAAACCTTAGAGAAAATTAAAAACAATTTGTATAGTTTGTTGACTAATCTCCAGTTATAGTCAGTACGTAGTTTCAAAAATTTGATATAGAATAAATATATTTTTATTATTGATTCAACTTACTTCACAACTGTTGATTCGTTGTAGAAGTGTCTTTCAAAGAAAATATTTAATCCTTTCAACTGATATTTATTGTTGCTATTACTTAATGGGCATTCAAATGCTCATCCTTACTTAATTTAAATATTTTCAGCTAAGTATGAACAACCAGAAGGTTCGGCCAAGAACAAGGGAGAAGGAAAGCAAACAAAATAAGTGTTATGGTATTCTATGTAATAATATGACTTTATTAAGACAATGGTATCTATTAATTATCATGTAATGAATGTAGTAAAGGTTGCGTACTTGGGATTAGACTCTGATATATGTAAATTAAGTTTGGTATTTATATTATTGTTATTATTATTATTATTATTATTATTATTAGTATTATTATTATTATTATTATTATTATTATTATTATTTTCGCTCATATAAATGGTATCAAAAAGCACTGAGTTCGGGTTTCAAGTACCTAAATTTGGGGGCGTTAAAATATGGTATCAGAGCTTTAGGGTTAGAAACCTTAGGTGGGATAGACCTTAGGATATAATCTTAGGACAGAGGGAAACGTTGAAAATATAAATAACTCACATAGAGTTTAAACTATTATATAAAACTATTCATCGTCAAACAAAATAAAAGATAACTTATATATAAAACTATTATTTATTGTATTTATATACTATATGCTAATTAGGATAATTTATTTGTGTAGATGTTAGATAGAAAAGGATTAAGATACCCTCAGATCGTAAAGAAGGAGTCAACCTTCATGACTGAGCCAATGTCAAAGCTAATAGCTAAAATAGAGGCTCACTTGGAAAGCAACCCTGATGAGGTGGTTATTGTGGAAATTGTGGTATCAGATCCAGAAATGATAGTATAACTGATAGGTAGAGTATAGTTAAAGAATATATGGTCAAGCTCGAGTTCTTAAACTCATATGTTTATGATGAGTTCTTAAACTCATAATATGTGCTTAGTTTGATGAACTAGGTATAGCTAGGTGTGAATGGATTATTGAGGATGATGGGAATATATAGAATACTAAGCAAATGATCCTTAGTGAAAGCGTAAGAAATAAGTAGTATTAGTAGTACTTGAATATGTTTGATTCTATGTAGTGTATATGATAAGTATGTCTGTATAAGGTAATATTCTCAACTTTCGTATAAGTTGTGGCAGGGATTCCCGACTTTTGAGTCACAAAGGGATAATGGATGTTTAAAGTAGTATGTGCTATGGTATGTTAAGTGCTGTGAATATGAATCTATGTTGGATTAATGAAATAAGTCGGTATAAAGATAGTAATTATTTATCTAAGTACTGGTTAATATAGTAAACTAAAATTTCAAAATCCAATATTTAGAATATATGATTATTTGAGTAAAAAATTTTGCGTTATGTGTATACCCTAAGACATAGAAGGTAAGTCGATAAAAGATAAATTATGATCAGATAATACTGCCAAGACGAAAACGAAACCAAAGAACAGAAGAACCTGTCAATAAAGTTGGAGGACAACCAGATCCGATACAGAATTTTGCGAATTTTCTCGCTCAAGCTATGCAAAATGGAATACCAACAGCGAGAAATCAGTTAAATAATCAATCGACAAACTTCCAAGACTTCAAGGCAATTGAACCGCCAGGACTTAGAGGATCAAATGACCCTGTAGAAGCGTTTGTGATAGCTAGGGTAATGGAGGGGCAAAAGACAGCTTTAGCCACCTATATGATGAAAGAGGAGGTGAATTTTTGGTGGGAGACAAATCAAGCTTGTGACGCCCCCAAATCCGGGTATCTTCCAACCCGAAAGATGGTGCTACACGGTACTACCATTCACACATACATTCAATTGAAAAGTCTCAAAGGAACAAATATGTCTTCTATATATTCAAAATAATATTAACATTCCCCCCAGGTTCTTTATAACCATTACATTGTTCTTGTCATAATATCAAATATATTACAATCATTCACCCTATACTATTACATAAGTATTCTACGGGTTTATCTTCGCCTTGCCTTTATCTTTGCTGGATCCTTCGGTCCGTTCGATCTTAGCTGTGTTCATATAGTTGAAGCAAGAGTGAGCATGACTAGTTCAGCAAGTACAACAATTCTAATACACAACATGCTTGAAACATAGGACTCGTATATCTCCAAAAACTGAACAATAGTTACGAAGTACTATCGATAATTCAAAATAACACTTCTTTTCCTTCAAAACGTTTTACAACAACAATATTTAGTAAAACATCAATTTCGGTCCAAGACCATGAGCATTTCATAAGTTCTTTTGAAAAGGACATCCCGGCACTAAGTCCATAAGTCCGACATTACTTACGAGCACGTCTAGGTGATCAGCCTATAGTACTCTATGTTGATCAACACTACATTCATTAAACGTATGTACGTTTAAGTTGTGACAACCTCACGTGCCTCTTGTTCGACGATAAAACATTTTTAGCATACCCAGTCTTCGTTTGAAAACCACACCAATATTGTGAAGCCCCCAAAATAGGTATCACCCATCTTGAGTCGCCAAATACATGGTACAAAATTCAAATATAACTTAATTATACAACAGTCGTGTAAAATATGACAAAACATAATCTAAGAGTTTCAATAAGAATATTTTCATCCAGACAATATCCACACTCAATGGAGTCCTCATTACATTATTGTCACACTATTTTATAGAATAGTGAGGACTACTAAAATAACCATCTGGACCGTCAATCCGTTCCCTGACTTGTCCCAGCTATATTCTCATTTCCTGATGAGAACAGTGAAAGAAAGGGTGAGCTCAACTAGCCCAGTAAGAAATATTATGACTAAGATAATGTAGAATAAATTATCCTTAGCCTTCAACAGTATAACAACTGATAGAATATAATAGACAATAAGTTTTAGATCAACAACTGGCACGGAATAAGCAATCCATTAGAAGAGTCAAGTAGAGCATAAAATCTACTATCTTTTATGATTTAAAAGTTTTCATCAACTTTATCAATCGAGACTCAGCTTAATAAATAAAATCGAATCATCCCTGCATCACGGCCAAGGATATTCATGTAATCATCAATGATCATGATTATACCGAATAATCCTTGGTCATAATCTTATCAACAACTATCCATCAATGAACTATATGCTAATGAAGACTTTCACCACATCATTCGTCAAATTACGGTTATGATTATACCGAATAATCCCTGGTCATAATCATACCAAGTCCATATATGCACGTAAGCCAAAGACGACTTTCATCACAATATAAGCATGAGGATGATGATAATGACATAATAATTCAATTAAACAAGTTCAAGGATAAATTTTAAAGATTTATAATTTAATTTATCCAGAAATCAATAACGTCCAAATTTTCAACATGATACTACTTTGTGGAGTAAAATTCAAGAATACTCAGAAGAATATTTCCATGAAAGATACTGGATGAGACACAAATATCCAGGATATTCTACTAATTTCATGGAGTATAGAAGCCAAAACTTTAACCAACTGAGTATAATTGAATATATGAACTGCAAAAGGATTTTTGCCCGCCATGCGGTAATCCACGTAGACAGATCATTTCCATAATTCAATAAGGAATGAATACGAAGGATCATTCACCATGCATGCGGTAATCCACAGACATGTTATTCCAACAAAATAATAAAGAATGGAATAACAAAGAAAATTCACCGAGCATGCAATAGATCAGCATGCATGCACGTGTTATTCCAGCAAATGAATAATAAAGAATGAAATAATGTAAGAATTCACCAAGCATGCGATGATCACTTTATGACAAGTTATTCCAACAGAATAATAAAGAATGGAATAACAGAAGAATTCACCAGGCATGCGTAATTCGCACAGATTGGTTATTCCAATAGAATAATAAAGAAATAGAATAACAGAAGAATTCACCAGGCATGCGTAATCCGCACAGACAAGTTATTCCAACAGAATAATAAAGAAATGGAACAATAGAAGAATTCATCAGGCATTCGTAGTCTGCACAGACAGGTTATTCCAACAGAATAATAAAGAATGGAATAATAGAAGAATTCACCAGGCATGCGATATACTGCATAGATAGGTTATTCCAACAGAATAATAAAGAATGAAATAACAGAAGAATTCACCAGGTATGCGTAATCCGCACAGACAGGTTATTCCAATAGAATAATAAAGAATGGAATAACAACCCTTACGAGTATCGAAAGAAATAATTCTCTTCATGAATACAAAAGAAATAATACCCCTTACTTTAGAAGAAACTGGATATTAGAATAGTGAGGTAGCAGACTTCTCCTCTTCTTTTTCTCTATAATTTCTATCTATAATAATTGCTCTAAAGCTTTAGTGAATTGGTGAGAAATGAAGGAATAATGAGCTTCTATTTATAGGAAAATATAGTTTCGATAATTGCACGTTTTGGGGCTCGAAATATTACAGTATAATACCTTTAATTTTTCTTTCATTTTTAATTTAGTCTTGCAAGTATTATCAAACTTCCACCACCTCCCCTAATAGTAAATCATATGAATTAATAGTAAATCATGTGACTCAATAGTTCTAAACATGTGAAAAAGTAATTATAGTATAGAACCTTCAACTATACCTCCATCTTTAATTTAGTCATGCAAGTATTATCAATCTTGCACCAACTCCCCTAATAATACGTGAATGTGAATCAATAGTACATACATGTGAACAAATAGTTATATGCATGTGAATTAATAGCAATTAATTGCTTATTTATCCGATTAATTACCCTATAACTTCCAGACATCAATTATTATCGAAATGAATGCCGGTTTCCACTAACACTAATAATTCTCACATAATGGAACTATCAATTTCATCTTTAATCAACAAGAACTTATTCATCATTAATATTATAACTCACAATATTTAACAACCAGGTCGTTCCCAGGAAAGAGGGGCCTTTCCGATAAGGATTTCTCCTTATTGGCGCACAATTAGGTGACCAAACCTCTCCTTAACAGGACTTCTAGACATTGTCAATATTGCAAATAATAATATGAATAACTTTGTTGTCTCAATTATTAATTTAATAATATTATGCAGATGATACTATGACAATAATTGAATCAATAATATGAGAGATATGATGCAGCAATTACTGTAGCAATAATTGAGTATAACTGAGTGACTTCTTACGTAAGCATTAATAATCAATACTGTGTGCTACTATGCAACCACGCGTATTACTGTACTTTTACTACCGGGTAGTTCAACAGTTTAACGGTAAAACTTTCGTCGTTATTTTTATAAAAATATAATTCTGTCTTTTTCTAAATACGACAATACTTCCGTTGTTGGGTCCACCAATGATTGTGCCGTCATACAAATATTCCCTGTTAAGACGAATATTCCCCGACACAACGAATTTTTTATAACAACTTGCATACTTTGAAAAATTTTCACATATCACCCTTAACTTTAACCTTTTATCAATTTAACCATTTACGAAATAAAATTATAATTATAAGAAAATTGAATACTTTCATTTCATAAAATTCAGGGTCTTACAACCTCCCCTCCTTATGAAATTTCGCCCTCGAAATTTACGTACGTTACACAGGTATCTTAGAAGAGGTGAGGATACCTTGACTTCATTTCAGATTCTAACTCTTGAGGTATAACCTTTGAGTGTCGAATATGATCCTTCTTATCCAAGATTTTAACACGTATCTCCTCATACGTTAAATCTTCTGCTATCTCGTCTAGTTCTAATTCAATAATGTGGTTCGGGTCGTCCACATATTTTCGTAACATCTATACGTAAAAAAAAACGTTATGAACACGCAACATACTTGGTGGTAAAGCGAGTATATAGGCCACAGTTCCTACTCGATCGAGGATCTCAAATGGGCTAATTAAATCGAGGGTTGAGATTTCCTCTCTTCGTCGATTCTTGCTTTTAGAATAACGCCCTCTTGAACCTTCTTCTTCACATTCATCAGCTTCGGGTGTTCAATTTGAGCGGCTTTAACTTTATCGATTAAAGTCGATTCCACTCGTATATTCGTTATCTTCACGTGGGTCCCTAGAGTCTTTAACTCTATCTTCATCATTTATAAGTTATACGAAATGGGTTTTTGTGTTAACAACGTCACACTCGTAACTACATACGATCTTCTACTCAACAAGTCAGCTACCACGTTCGCTCTTCTACGATGATATTGAATGGTATGGTCGTAATCTTCAACAGCTCGAGCCAATGTCTTTGGCGCATTATACGTTCATTTTGGTTGAAGAAATATTTAAGGGTTTTAGAAATGGATTTTGTACTGGGGTCAATACAAAATTCGATTTCACACTCTGGGGTAGGCCAGGAAGTTCTTCGAGAATACGTCAGGAAATTTATTAACGATAGAAATATCATTCAAAACTATGACCCTCATCTTAAGACTTAGATAACACGTCACATTGACACCTATCAACTTGCCACCGTTATTCACGGCTTCCCCTACAGAAAGTCTGGCTTCGGTGCATTCCAAACAAGAAAATCACCAGTGAAAGGCTCAAGGCTCTTTACTTATGGCTTAATATAAAGTGATTGACTTTAGTGGTCTGGTTGCTTGAATTCACATAACAGGTTGGTTAGGAATATGAAAGCTAGCAACATTACAAAAATAATCAATTTTGACATGATGAGTAGTTAACCAATCGATTCCTAAAATCACATTAAGGGCAAGTATTTTCAAAGAGATAAGATCGACAGGTAACGTGAATCAACAAGATTTATAAACAGTGGAGGTAACGAAGGTTTCTACTAACGAAGTTTCAACCAATAAGTCAAAGTCTAATTTCTCAAGAGTCAAGTTCAAACGTTGAACACAACTAGGTGAAATAAAAGAGTGGGTAGAACCAGTATCAAATAAGGTATAGACTTCGTAAGAGTTTATGATTAACTTACCTGTGATAACTTCATTCGAGTTACTCGCTTTTTGAGAAGTAACGAAAAACGCTCTTCCTGAAACCACTGACTTTGTTTTGTCCGTATCTGCCTTTGGTGCCACCGTCCCAGCTAGACTTGACTTTGGTACACGACAAAATCGGGCTAGGTGACCTTCTTTTCCACAATTGTAACATGCTTTGGACTGCATCGTGCAACTTGGACTGATATGTCCCTCCCCTCCGTATTTGAAGCATACAATTAGTGATCGTTCTCCTTTCTTGAAAACGGGTGTTGGTGCTGCTATCTTTCCATCGTTTTTGAACCTTCTCTTCTTGAAATTTCCACTCCTATTATCTTGGCCATGATTACCACCGAAGTGGTTACCATTCTTGGTATGATAATTTCCCCCACGATGGTTATCATTGTTCCCATTGCCACCGGTATGATTATTATCGTGTTGTTGCTCATTATCCTTTAGTTGGGCTGGCTCATTATCGCGCTCCAATAACTGAGCCCTATTCACAACATCTGAATATAAACAAAGTTTGTGAGAAATGAGGTATTGATGTATCTCAGGTTTCAAACCTCTTAGAAACATTCGCGTCATTCGCTCCTCATTATCAACCAAATGGGATGCAAACTGGGATAACTACGCAAATTTAGCGTCGTATTGCGACACGGTCATATTGTTTTGCTCCAACTTGATAAACTCCACCTCCTTCATGTGACGAATACTTTCAGAAAAGTACTTGTCATTGAATAGCTCTTGGAACTTCTCCCAAGACATCTTGAGTGTGTCAGGCTGGGTACGTTTTACAGATTCCCACCAATGATCTGCCTCTTCACGCAACATAAAGGTGGCAAAGGGAGCCTTTTTCTCCTCAGAGCATCCCAAGACATCAAATATCTTGGTGATCTGCTTTAACTACGTCTCCGCCTTAAGTGGTTCTGGCTTTCCCAAAAACTCCGGCGGTCCCAGCTCCTTGAACTGCTTAGCAGTGACCAGCCGTGGGTTGCCATTATTTCCACCTGCATTTTGAACATGAGTTTTTTTCGCCTGTTGTTGCATGAATTGTATAAAGCCTCTGAACATCTCATCATTCATCATCTGATCGGTGTTGTTATTTACCTGAGGATTATTGTCTTCCTGTTGCACATTATCCTGGGTATTGATCATTGGTGACTCAACGGTCTCATGTGCTTCATTGCTGATCTCAACATTTTTCAGATGCCATTTTCAAACACCGTCACAAAACAAGGGTTAAGTAACATGTCACATATTATCCCTATACTCTGACCGACCAATGACATACAAAATAAACTTAGGTAGGTCATACTAGCGAAGGAATTCCCCGTTTCTCCCCTCCTAGTTCTTGTCTCACATCTCAGCCAGGGATCATATCCCTAAGCTTTGATACCAAATGTGTCGCCCCCAAAATAGGTATACATCACCCATCTTAAGTCGCCAAATACATGGTACAAAATTCAAATACAACTTAATTATACAACAGTCGTGTAAAATACGACAAAACATAATCTAAGAGTTTCAATAAGAATATTGTCATCTAGACAACATCCACAGTCAATGGAGTTCTCATTACATTTATTGTCACACTATTTTATAGAATAATGAGGACTACTAAAACAACCATCTGGATTGTCAATTCGTTCCCCGACTCGTCCCAGCTATATTCTCATTTCCCAAAGGGAACAATGAATGAAAGGGTGAGCTCAACTAGCCCGATGAAGAAATATTATGACTAAGATAATGCGTAAATAAATTATCCTTAGCCTTCAACAAATATAACAACCGATAGAATATAATAGACAACAAGTTTTATATCAACAATGCGGTGAATAAGCAATCCATTAGAAGAGTCAAGTAGAGCATAAAATCTACTATCTTCTATGATTTAAAAGTTTTTCATCAACTTTATCATTTGAGACTCGACTTAATAAATAAAATCGAATAATCCCTGCATCACGACCAAGGATATTCATGTAATCATCAATGGTCATGATTATACCGAATAATCCCTGGTCATAATCATACCAACAACTGTCCATCAATAAACTACAGGCCAATGAGGACTTTCACCACATCATTCGTCACATTATGGTCATGATTATACCGAATAATCCCTGGTCATAATCCATTCAAGTCCATCTATGCACGTAAGCCAAAGATGACTTTCATCATAATATAAGCATGAGGATGATGCCAATGACATAATAATTCAATAAAACAAGTTCAAGGATAAATTTTAAAGATTTATAATTTAATTTATCCAAAAATCAATAACATCCAAATTTTCAACATGATACTGCTTTGTGGAGTAAAATTCAAGAATACTCAGAAGAATATTTTCATGAAAGATACTGGATGAGGCGCAAATATCCAGGATATTCTACTAATTTCATGGAGTATAGAAGCCAAAACTTTAACCAACTGAGTATAATAGAATATATGAACTGCAAATGGATTTTCGCCTGCCATGCGGTAATCAACGTAGATAGATCATTCCCATAATTTAATAAGGAATGAATACGAAGGATCATTCACCATGCATGCGGTAATCCACATAGACAGGTTATTCCAACAGAATAATAAAGAATGGAATAACAGAAGAATTCACCAGGCATACGATAGACCACACAGACAGGTTATTCCAATAGAATAATAAAGAATGGAATAACAGAAGAATTCACCAGGCATGCGTAATCTGCACAGACAGGTTATTCCAACAGAATAATAAAGAAATGGAATAATAGAAGAATTCACTAGGCATGCGTAATCCGCACAGACATGTTATTCCAACAGAATAATAGAGAAATAGAATAACAAAAGAATTCACCATGCATGCGTAGTCCGCACAGACAGGTTATTCCAATAGAATAATAAAGAATGGAATAATAGAAGAATTCACCAGGCATGCGATAGACCACACAGACAGGTCATTCCAACAGAATAATAGAGAAATGGAATAACAGAAGAATTCACCATGCATGCGTAGTCCGCACAGACAGGTTATTCCAACAGAATAATAAAGAATGGAATAACAGAAGAATTCACCAGGCATACGATAGACCACACAGACAGGTTATTCCAACAGAATAATAAAGAATGGAATAACAGAAGAATTCACCAGGCATGCGATAGACCGCACAAATAGGTTATTCCAACATGAATAATAAAGAATAGAATAACAGAAGAATTCACCAGGCATGCGTAATCTGCATAGACAGGTTATTCCAACAGAATAATAAAGAAATGGAATAATAGAAGAATTCACTAAGCATGCGTAATCCCCACAGACAGGTTATTCCAACAGAATAATAGAGAAATAGAATAACAGAAGAATTCACCATGCATACGTAGTCCGCACAGACAGGTTATTCCAACAGAATAATAAAGAATGGAATAACAGAAGAATTCACCAGGCATGCGATAGACCACACAGACAGGTTATTCCAACAGAATAATAAAGAATGGAATAACAGAAGAATTCACCAGGCATGCGTAATTCGCATAGACATGTTATTCCAACATAATAAAGAATGGAATAACAACCTTTACGAGTATTGAAAGAAATAATTCTCTTCATGAATACAAAAGAAATAATACCCCTTACCTTAGAAGAAACTGGATATTGGAATAGTGAAGTAGCAGACTTCTCTTCTTCTTTCTCTCTATAATTTCTATCTATAATAATTGCTCTAAAACTTTAGTGAATTGGTGAGAAATGAAGGAAGAATGAGCTTCTATTTATAGGAAAATATAGTTTCGATAATTGCATGTTTTGAGGCTCGAAATATTACAATAAAATACCTTGAACTTTTCTTTCATTTTTAATTTAGTTCTGCAAGTATTATCAAACTTCCACCACCTCCCCTAGTAGTAAATTATGTGAATTAATAGTAAATCATGTGACTCAATAGTTCTAAACATGTAAAAAAATTAATTACAGTATAGTACCTTCAACTATACCTCCATCTTTAATTTAGTCATGCAAGTATTATCAATCTTGCACTGACTCCCTAAACAAAGATACATGAATGTGAATCAATAGTACACACATGTGAACAAATTGTTATATTCATGTGAATTAATAGCAATTAATTGCTCATTTATCCGATTAATTACCCGATAACTTTCAGACATCAATTATTATCGAAATAAATACTGATTTCCACTAACACTAATAATTCTCACACAATGGAACTATTAATTTCATCTTTAATCAACACGAACTTATTCATCATTAATATTATAACTCATAATATTTAACAACCAGGTCGTTCCCAGGAAAGAGGGCCTTTCCGATAAGGATTTCTCCTTATTGGCGGCGCAATTAGGTGACCAAACCTCTCCTTGACAGAACTTCTAGACATTGTAAATATTGCAAATAATAATATGAATAACTTTGTCATCTCAATTATTGATTTAATAATATTATGCAGATGATACTATGACAATAATTGAATTAATAATATGAGAGATATGATGCAACAATTACCGTAGCAATAATTGAGTATAACTAAGTGACTTCTTAAGTAAGCATCAATAATCAATATAGTGTGCTACTATACAACCACGCGTATTACTGTACTTTTACTACTGGGTAGTTCAACAGTTTAACGGTAAAACTTTCGCCGTTATTTTTATAAAAAGATAATTCTGTCATTTTTTAAATACGACAATACTTCCGTTGTGGGGTCCACTAATTATTGTGTCGTCGTACAAATATTCCCTGTTAAGACGAATATTCCCCGACACAATGAATTTTTTATAACAACTTGGATACTTTGCAAAATTTTCACATATCACCCTTAACTTTAACCTTTTATCAATTTAACCATTTACGAAATAAAATAATTATAAGAAAATTGAATACTTTCATTTCATAAAATTCGTGATCTTACAAATATAACATGGTAAACATTAATCATGCTTTGATAAAAACATAATATAAGTCTAGCCGAAAGAGTTGGCTTGGATTTCATCATACAATACTTCATGTGTAAGAATACATGAATTACAAAGCTTGTTCAGATTGAACTGGAACAAGGGTCAGAATACTTGCCTTTAGCGTCTGCTATAATTAATAACACGTTCTTGTTTAAGTCTTTAAGTCTCTATAGTAAGTGATAACATCGCATAACATATTAGATCATGAATAAACATACATAGTCCCTAATGTATCTTACCCTTCTTCTCAATCTAATTATGACTTAGATTTATTATTATTGTTCCGGGTTTCCATTATGTTATTCTTACATTGTCATTCCGTTCATATTTAATTGATTATCAACCTTTAATCATCAAACATTAAGCGTCTAATAATGCCTTAACAATGTTATATTTAAGCTTTAGTTTGTTACTAATGAGTTACCATTCATTTCATACTTGTAAACTTTCATTACCGTCCAAACCCTAGGGTTGGCGCTGTGGCGCCACCCTTCCTTCTCTATGTCGTCACTGCTATTTCCTCTGCGATGGTTAAGATCGGACTTCGGCGTTGCGGTATGAAGTCTCAACGTTATATATCTTGCATGCTACAAGCATGACTCTGAGAAGGTTGTGACACTTTGTGATCGATCTTCGGCACCACCATTTTGGCCTTGGGTTGGCAGCCATGGCTGACTCTGTGCCTCAAAAAAATTTGACAGACTTTTAATTTTGCGAAACTCCCGGATGCATAAATTCTTTGTTATAAGTCCGAATTGGCTCGTTCAAGAGCCTACGGTTCACAAATTACATACTCTACGCGTTCATATAAGAATTTTATCTATTTGACTTCGTTTGCTAAAATTTCACCTATTAGTTCATTTTTAACAAAAACGATAAACGTTCGTGAACGTTCAACGCTCGTTTCTTCGTTCTAAGTCAGAATCCGATCAATTTTGAGTTTGTAACTCTATAATGCCAAATATGACTTGTCTCCATCGAAAACCAACATTTTCGAGTTCAAACACAAAATACGACCTCCATTCCTAGAATTTCACAAATTCGACGATTATCGTCCAATCGTGTAAATTCCGGCGAACTTCATTATTAATGATTTGATCAACGTTCTAAATGGATTCTAACCATCATATGAACATTTTAAACTACTTATTTCATCAAGTTATTATCAAGTTAGATTTTGACTTATTCTTCATAAGTTCATGACTTAACAACTTATAAACTAAAATTTTCATTTCTTATAACTTATTATTGACTTAAGTCCTTTACTCCATGTTCTCACATCTTATCAAATATACTAACTTCATATGACAAGTTCATCATAAGTTAATAACTTATTTAGGTTCATGTTACTTATTCATGACTTATTCGGCTTAAGTTCATTGCTTAATCAATTCTTATTATTGCTTAGCATACATGCTTATTAAGTTGCACTTCTCTTATCACCCTACAATGATAAAGATGAAGATTTATTAGACAAGAGTCTTACCCTTGAAGAACTAGTACGTCTCTTCTTTGAAAATCTAACAAAGGTTGTCTTAACTTATAAATGCTTATTCTCTCTAACCAATAAGTTGCTTTGCATTGGAAGTTGTTGGTGTTTTGAACAATGAATAAATGACAAACAAACTTCTTCTATTTATAGGAAACTCAAAGTTAGGGCATTATGGACATTTAGAACATCCCACCTCCTTACTAACCTCCTTACTATTCATTTGCTTAGCAATTAAGTCTACTTGCCAACCACTTATCTTACTTTCTCATCACATAACATATCCTATACTTGGCCATCACATAAAGTACTTGATTACCAAGTCTAACCTACATTAACCTTGGTTTGCTCCATGGATCATGGCTAACCCATTGGATCATTACATTGGGCTTGCTTTAATTAATTTAGCTTATTCCTATTGGGCTTGCATTACTTTAGTTTAGACTTTTGATTAACAAACACTTGGGCTTGCACATCCAATACCTATTGGACTCTTCAATTGTTACACAATCCTACAAGTCCATTTCTTTTAATTAAAAACCTTCTCACTTATACTATACGTATAATCCTTGTATTCTAGCTCGTATATTATTTCGTAATATACGTTATTCCATTCTCCATACATACTCATATAATACATCGTATTATACTCACATTCAATACCTCGTATAACACTTACGTATCATACGATCAATATAATCTCTTCTTAACGCTCAATATTCCCAACATTCTCTAATTAAGTCCGTATGTGAAATATTGCATTTTTCATACTTAGGTTATTATTACATAATCCATCTCACCTTGATATTATAACGTTACGTATTTCTCGAAAGTTTAAAAATAATTCCTGAGCGGAAATCGATGAATAATGTTTTTCGGATAATTTCTCGAAAAGCTTTTATTTTCGTATTGAAAATTCAAACACTTTAATTCCTTCATGTAGTTAAAATACTATGATGCTCTGACATTTCTAGGTTATAGAATGACATTCATCTTACTAACTCATAATAATAACAAATAATATTATTTTATTCATTATTAAATTATTTTACAAAGGATCCGAATTTCTCGGTTGTTACAAAGCTAGAACCGAAGAAGGGGGTAGTGGAGGTAGGACTGGAAAAAGGAAATGAGACAATTTCGGGAATACCGAAATTAGGCCAGGAGGTGGAAAGAAATAGGTTGTGCAGTGTGGAAATTGCAAAAAGAATCACTCGAGAGAGTGTCTTAAAGGTAAGTTTGTGTGTTATAAGTGTGGGCAGAAGGGACATATCTCTCCCAACTTCCCCAATCCAAGAATGTATAGTGGGTATTTTATTTGTGAATCAATGAAGCATAAGGTGAAAGACTGTCCAAGAAGGAGAAGGGAGGCAAGGAATGCGAATATGGGAAAAGGCAACAAGACATTGGCGACAACAAGACCAACTTCAATAGACAAACCAACAAAATCAACCGCAAGAGTCTTCAACATGACTGTTCAAGATACCGTGGCAGATGGGGATGCAACTCCAAGTATTATTCGTATAACTTTTATTTTCTTATATATAATTTTCTTATATATATAATAAATTATATTATAAAGAAATTTTGAAGGAGAAATTTGAGTTCTATTAGAAATCAAATTTCTGTTTAAGCAGATAGACAAGCTTTTTCCTTAATAGTTAAAGATCAGTTCGATCAATTATGATCGAGATCTACTTGCAATGACTGTGTATGCTATGTACCCTTGCATGTATAAGTTTTAAAACGGTGATTCCTAGGACTGAATCTTTATAAGGGAGGGTGAATGTAATAACCCGATATTTTCTATATAATTAAATCAAAAAATTTTGCGTATAATTTTTTTATTTATTTATTTTATTTTATTTTTATTTTAAATGTGAGAATGCGTGCAAGGTAATGTATACGTATTTATGTGATGAATATAAAATATATTTATTACATGAATGATTACAAATAATTTTATTTTAGAATTATTGATGATTATAAATTATATTGTTATAATAATTAATTTTATAGTAGAAATGTTTTTATGAAAATATGATTTTATATTATTTAAATAATATATGAAATGATTATTAGAATTATTTTATTTTATTATATGAATTTAATTAATATTAATTAAGTTAATTATTTTAACTTAATTAATAAAAAGTATATATGCCAGATAAATCAGATATGGAATCCAAACCCTAATTTTGGATTTTTATCAAGGGATAAGAATAATAATATTATATTAAGTATATTTTAGTGCTATAAATATGTATTGTATGTGTGTAATATTAATTTGTGAAACACTTTTGATGGAACAGTAGAAAACCCTAGTATTAATCTGATAAACCCTAATTTGAAACTCAAACTAGAGTTTAAGATCGGTCAAAAATTATTTTAATGTGATTAATAAAAAGTATTAGAATTATTAATGCTAATTAGGTATACCCTAATTATGACTCAAAAATCCTAATCTTGAAATTAGAAATCCTTATTTGCTAATTGAAAACCTTAATTGATTTGAAACCCTAATGCGAAAGTCATTTATGACTTTAAGAATTTGTTAAGTCGGTATGTACTCACGAAAATGTGATTATCGACCGGTATTATAGATATTAACCCTAATTAGGGAGAACCCTAAATATTCAAAACCCTAATTACAAATTGATAACCCTAATTGCTAAATTGGTATCCCTAATTGTTAATTGTAAGCCCTAATGCTAATTATTGGATCTTAAACTCTAATGTTCAAGTATAATGTAATTAGAAAACTAATTGTAATTATGAAACCCTAATTTACATTTTTAGGAAACTAAATTTTATATTTTAAAAAAAAACCCTAATTGTAAAATCCTAGAAAGCTAATGTACAAAATCTTAGGGATAAACCCTAAGGGTTAGTCAAGATTACAACCTTGCCATTAAAATTGCTAGCTAATTGAGTATTTTACCCCTTTTGCATAATTGGACATAACTTACAAATCTTGTCATGCTCTTGAGTTGGTGACCAACTCTATTTACTCCACGTGCTACAAATCTCAGTATATCAGCCTTAATAACACAATCATATACATTACAACATCATATATATAGATTATGAGAGAGAAAAGTCTCATATTTTGCCTCATTTTCTCTCCAAACACCCAACCAAGTCTCTCTCTCTCTCTCTCTAACACATGAATTTCTCAAGTAAATCAGTTTCCAAACCAAGCCCCACCATAACCCATAACACATCTAAAGCCCAGATTAAAGATAGTTCATTGAAAGGTATAAATCCCTAAACCAAAAATTTAATCTTTGGTTCCATGTTAGATGTTAGTTTTTGTGTGTTAAACATGTTGTATGGAGTATAATTAAGTGATCTGGGTTGATAGATGTTAGATCCATAACATCTATAGGCTTGGATTTGAAGATTTCTAAAATCTGGATTTTTTTTATAATATCTGACAACGAATGTCAGACCTTATATCTGAGTGATCGTTAATGATTTTTGTCTTTTGAAAGTTTTTAGTTGTAGTCTGCTATAAGAGCTTTTATCTAGAACTGGAATCATGTTTATATCTTGTATATATTGCAAGTTATTAATGTAACGCCCCCAAAATCGGGACTATTTCCCTTCCCGATCTTGTGCGTTAATATTATCTTGTTCTAACTTTAAAATATTATTCAATGTTAAAATAGCTAAAAAGGCGGAATAATTTTTTTTTTCTTTCCATTCATTCATTCCCTGAATAGCAACCTTTACAATTCTTCAATATCTGAAATCATATTTATTATATGACTTATTTAGCTTGAGTATATATATATATATATATATATATATATATATATATATATATATATATATATATATATATATATAACTAGGATCGGTCAAAAGTCCTGGACTTTGATTAAAATGTGACCAAAATTTATTTAATTTTTTTTTTGTAGAACAACAAAAAAAAATAAATAAATTATGAAACTGAAATTTTTTCATAATATAATGTTTTGGGCGTGATTTGGATACCTATACCAAAAAATGTATGTATGCGATGCATGCGGTTTATCGCATGTATATGTTTATGATATATGTATCCAAATCACAACAAAAACACTGTATTATGTAAAAATTCAAGTTCCATAATTTTTTTTTTAGTTGTTTAAAAAAAAAGCAAAAAAAAAAAAATGGTCCGGATTTTGTTAAAATGCGGTATATATATAAATTCATTCTTAATCGGTTTAGATTTTATTCTTTCTCTTAACCTTATCGTTGAATTATTTCAACATACCATTTTCTTATCTTATAATCGTGTTATATTATGATTCTCTTCTATCTTATGATCGTTTTCTTTTACGATCTCCTTTCCCTTTATACTTCTAGTCTCATAGACTCTATCTATTCATTATTACTTTTTGTCTTTAACATCAGAGTTAGGTAACTCAATGATCTTTATAACTTTTCAAGATTCTTCTTCGAATCTTCTTTATCTTTTTCTTTGCTTAATAATGAATTTCCAAAAATTCATCTCTTATCACTTAAACTCTATTCGAATTTATTTCTTATCATCCTTATCCTCATCTATAAGGTTATAGGCTAAGGTACTTCTACCTAAGGTTTATAACCTACAGCTTTGATACCAACTGCAACGCGCACAAAATCGGGACTATTTCCCTTCATGATCTTGTGCATTAATACTATTTTGTTCTAACTTTAAAAAATTATTCAATGTTAAAATAGCTAAAAAGGTGGAATAATTTTTTTTTCTTTCCATTCATTCATTCCCTGAATCGCAACCTTTACAATTCTTCTATACTGCTTTGAAATCATATTTATTATATGACTTATTTAGCTTGAGTATATATATATATATATATATATATATATATATATATATATATATATATATATATATATATATATTCATTCTTAATCGGTTTAGATTTTATTCTTTCTCTTAACCTTATCGTTGAATTATTTCAACATACCATTTCCTTAGATTTTTCTTAAAAATTTAAAATAAATCATCTATTTTCACTCTAGGTTTTAAACGTTAAACTTTAATTTAATCATTCAATATCTTCTAAATTTTTGGATTGTCACAATTAATGGTCAAAGGTCGTTGACCGACCATGACTTTCTAAAATCTGGAAAACCCAGAATGTGCTCAGAACAGCCTGACAACATGTTCATAGCCTCATATCTTTCGGTTGTTTGTTAGTTTGTTATTGTTGTTACATCTAAGTTGAACAATGTTATTTGTAATTCATGTTTATGCCTTTATATCACTAAAACATTAAGTATGTTCGATTTAATAGATGGGCAAACTAGGTCACTCGGTCACGGTTTGAGTTTCAGGAAAACCCAGAAACTGTATGAACAAAGATTCTGACAGTGCTTTGACTGGCTTTTATTTCTCTCGTGAGATGTTGTTAGACTGTTATAGTGCATGATATTTGTAGCTTAACATATGGACTATAGGATTGGATCATTAGATCCTACAAAATAAGGCTGGAACGCCAAGATTCAGAGCCCCAAAGTTGTAGATTTAATCGTTCTTCAATTACGGAAAATCCTAAATTGAAGAACAAGATGTCTAACAAGTTTTCGTGGCTTAGATCCTTATCATGTGTTAGGATCTGACCCAGAAATTGTTATGAACTTGTAATATTACATGAGTACTACAATATCTAATCGATCTCTAGCCTAGAAACACATTACACAATGATTTAAGCTTGGTTAAAGTATGCAACTCGATCACTGGCTATGAATTTCTAGGTTTCATCAAGAACATGAAGAACACCTATAGCGACAATTACATTATTTATAAAAGCGATCTTCTTGACACTTAATTTCTAAAAATTATTATTTTATTAAATAATTAGAGAAAATTAATTTTAAATTATTAAAAATACATAATAAATTACTAAAAATTATTTTAAAGCCTAAAAATTAGTTTTTAATAATATTGAATATATTTCATAAATATTTAATATTTACGAAATATTAAAGGCATTTAATTTATTTAATTATTATATTAAATACATTATTTAAAAATGATTTTAATACTTGAAAAATTATTTAAAATTATATAATGGTATAAGAAAATATTTTAAGTTATTTTTAATGACTTTTAATATTTTGTGATGATATTTCATTAATAAATTAATATTAATGATAATTAAGTTATTTAATAAATGTATTAAATAAATTATGAAAAATAGAATTAATGATTTAAAAATCATATAAAAATGATTTAAAGGTTATAAAAATATTTAAAGTTATAAAATATAACTTTTGATATTTTGACATGAAAAATATTAATATTTTAATATTAATGATATTAGATTTATTTAATATTTAAATTAGTTTAAAATGATTTTAATATTAGAAAAATCATTTTAAATGAAAATAAAGAGTTTAAGAATATTTGAAGTTATAAAATATAACTTTTAATATTTAAAGGTAAATTTCATTAATAATTTAATATTAAATGATATTTGATTTATTTAATAATTGTATTAAATAAATAGTTTTAAAATGGTTTTGTTAATTTAAAATCATTTAAATAGGATATAAATGAAAGTAAAATATTTTAAGTTATAATTAATGACTTTTAATAATTTGATAAATAATACATTAATATTTAAATATTAATGTTAATTATTTAAAAATGATTTTAATTATTTTAAAAATTATTTAAGGGTAATATTAATACTTTAAAAATATTCTAAGTTATTATAAATAACTTTGATTTTTTGGCAATGGTTTCATTAATTGTTTAATATTAATTAAATATTAATGATAAAAGAATTATTTGATATTTAAATCATTTTATAATGATTCCGGTGTTTGAAAAATTATGATAAAATATAATAATTATTTAAAAATTATTTTAAGGCTATGAAAAATAGTATGACTGATACTTAAGTTGTCCAGAATATTGTTAAGGGTACAGAATAGAGTTTTAAACTCGATAATTACTCAATAAATTTGTCAGTACGCCGACATGTTTCAAGAATTGATCTGAAGTTAGATAACTGGACTAGATATGTATTTGTTTGTGATCCAATTATTGCTATAATTATGTGACAATGTGATTAGGTTATATGCTGACTGCAATGAGCAGTATTATGTGTTACGATATAATATTCTAATCTAACGAATGATCTTATTAATGATAGGTTGTTATATAAAAGATAAAACTAAGTTGCGTATTGTAAGCAGCAGACCAGGTAAGTATCCTACCTTTGCATTTACTTTATGCAATGGACATAAGTAAGAAAGTTTCAGAATTATATTATCATTGTGCCAGAATATTAAGTCTATTGTTATCGATTATGTATCCGATCATTATTTATCAGTAAAGTATTAGTATAATTCAGATATTTATTCTGTTCATTAATTTCTAAATATGGTTATACAAGTGTCCTCACTTGGATAATCATTGTATTTAATCACATGTTTATACATACTTATTAATTTTCATTCTATATACGTTGACTTAAAAGTTGTCTAAGCTATTTGATCTGGCTAGACACAAACTTAAAAATATTGTTGAACATGATAGAACTTTATTATTATTCGACCAAATTGTTTTGGTTCGGATTCCCGACTAAGTATGAACAACCCGAATATGGAAAAAATTTTATGCGCTTAAGGCGGATATAATGAACGATAATATCGTTCCTGCATGTAGTATTGATCAATATAGATCACCCTCATAATCCACACAGACAGGATATTCCAACAGAATAATAAAGAATGGAATAACAACATAATTCACCAGGCATGCGATAGATAAGCATGACATATTATTCCAATGAATAATAAAGAATGGAATAACAGAAGAATTTCACTATGTATGCGGTACTTCGCATAGACATGTTATTCCAACATAATAATAAAGAATGGAATAACAGCTCGTATGAGTATTGAAAGAAAATAATTCTCTTCATGAATACGAAAGAATAATACCCCTTACCTTAGAAAAAACTTGATACTGAAATAGTGAGGTAGCAGACTTCTCTTCTTCTTTCTTTTTATAATTTCTCTCTATAATAATTGCTCTATAGCTTTTGTGAATTGGTGAGAAATGAAGGAAGAATGAGCTTCTATTTATAGAAAATATAGTTTCGATAATTGCACGTTTTGGGGCTCAAAATATTACAGTATAATACCTTCCTCTTTTTCTTTATTTTTAATTTAGTCCTGCAAGTATTATCAAACTTGCACCACCTCCCCTAATAGTAAATAATGTGAATCAATAGTTCAATCATGTGAATCAATAGTTATAATCATGTGAAAATATGAATTACAGTATAGTACCTTCAACTATACCTCTATTTTTAACTTAGTCATGCAAGTATTATCAATCTTGCACCACCTCCCCTAATAGTACAAGAATGTGAATCAATAGTACACACATGTGAAAAAATAGTTATAATCATGTGAATTAATAGCAATTACTTGCTCATTTATCCGGTTAATTACCCGATTGGTCAATATAACCTCTAGACATCAATTATTATCGAAATAAATGTCAATTTTTACTAACACTAATAATTCCAACACAATGGAACTATCAATTTCATCTTTAATCAACACGAACTTATTCATTATTAATATTATAATTCACAATATTTAACAACTAGGTCATTCCCAGGAAAGAAGGGGCTTTCCGATAAGGATTTCTCCTTATTGGCACGTAATTAGATTTCCAAACCTCTCCTTGACAGAACTTCTAGACATTGTAAATATTACAATTTAATAATATAAATAACTTTGTCGTCTCAATTATTCATTTAATGATATATCATATTATGCAGATGATACTGTGACAATAATTGAATCAATAATATGAGAGATATGATGCATCAATTACTGTAGCAATAATTGAGTATAACTGAGTGACTTCTCACGTAAGCATCAATAATTAATCTGGTAGTATACTACTATGCAACCACGCGTATTTCTCTGTATTTTTTTACTACCGGGTAGTTCAAAAGTTTTAACGGTAACACTTTCGTCGTTATTTTTAATAAAAGATAATTCTGTCATTTTCTTACTACGACAATACTTCCGTTGTGGGGTCCACCAATGATTGTACCATCGTACGGATATTCCCGACAAAAAGAACATTCCCTGACCAATCGAATATTATATAGCCACTTGCTTACTTTGCAAAATTTGTAAATGTTACCCACAACTATAACATTATATAAAATCCACACCATAATATTAAAAAAAAATATTTCGAGAAATTTAAATCATTATTCATAAAATCTAGGGTCTTATATTCATCCCCAACAGAGATGTAGAAAAATCCCAACTTATCTTCATCAAACAGGCATCGGCGACACCGACAAATAGCCAAACCGTTGGAGTTAACACCAGCATATGCATCAATAATAACCATTAAAGGTAAAGCGATTTATGATGTGCGATGTGCGAAATGCGATTTGTGATTTGCAATATGCAAAATGTGATATTCGATTTGTGAAGTGCGATTGACCAAATGCGAAGTGCGAAGTACGTAATAATGCGATATGCGACTTGCGAACTGCGATTTGCGAAAGCATTTTAACATTCATCATAACATTCATTACATTGCGATTTGCATCATTCAAAATACCTTGTCATATTTCAAGTGTCTAGTAATCTTTATCATGTCCATTCCATTGCATTACATGAACATGATAAAGAGGGGCATTTGTAGACACTCGAAATTTCATTTTCTTGTTACTAAATATACAGGAGGACAAAAGTTTTTTTCCAGAGATAACCCTGGAGGAACACAACATGAATTCTAACCCCGGAGATAGCCCCGAGAGATCCAGTTTCCAACCCCGAAGATAACTCCAAGAAATCAGTTTCCAACCCCGGAGATAACCTCGGGAAAATCAGTTCTAACCCTGGGGGATCAAGTTCAAAGCCTGGAGATAACCCCAGGAGGTCAAGACAACCTTAGAAATAACCCTGAGGACATTCAAAGTTAACTACATGACAATCTCAGAGATAACCCTGGGAAAAGACCGCTACAACTGAGCCAAAGTCAAAAACAACCCTGGGAGGGGCAAAATGGTCATTTTGCCACCTCAATCTCAACTCAACTCAACTCAAATCAACTCATTTTAACTCAAACTTCTTCAAAAGAAGTCCCACGAGAACCATATCTTAACTTTCGAGCGCAAACTACACAAAATAACTCAACGGAGTACCTAACAGAAACCCAAAAATGCCATTGCGGTTATGGACCCATCTTCCTGGAATCAAAAAAGTGCAAATCCTATGTCCTTGCATAGCTCTCGTAAAGAGATTTCCAGAATGGTATGGCACGCCTTAATCAGAGGCTCAGATTGAAGTTCTGCAAGTTTGAGCGAACATCACATTACACGCATGCACGTACTTCAAGATGGCAAGACCCGCAGAGCCTGGGGCACGCCAGGCAGCCGTAGGTGCATCTACGGCTACCACAGGTACACCTGCGGATCCCCCCTCTATAAATAGAGGGCTTGGGGTGGCCATATTTGCAAGAAAAAAGGCGAGGAAGCCTTGTCCCATTTGCTCTATACACACTATAAACTGAGTGCTTTCTCATTTTAAACACTTGGGAGCTCATATATTGTCATATTTTTACCAGCGGGAGCCGAGTGTTCATCCACTTAAAGCTATAGAAGTCTTCTTTGGCAGTCCACTGTAAGTCTTTCTCTTCATCTTTGTACACACTCTTCTTCACGTTGAGAGTCATGTTGTGTGTAGGCCCGAACTTTGGTCCGTGGTTTTTTCATTTACATTTGTATATATATATATATATATATATATATATATATATATATATATATATATTTATATATAAGCAAATAAACGCTCTGGACGTGAGTCCAGACTCAATCGAGGCATAACTCGATAATGTTAGTCCATATATATATATATATATATATATATATATGAACTTTTGTCGAACTTTGTTCGATGAGCCTGGATTTTACATTCGGAGAGTTTATTGCTTTTATATATATATATAGCGACAAATCGCTGAAATGATAAACTGAGCCGTGATCAATATATATCATGTGCGTTTACCGCTTTTATATGTATATATATATATATATATATATATATATATATATATATATATACATTTCTATCAGGCCTGAAGTTTATTTCGTGGCCTTCTACTGCTTTATTTACATTTCGTCCCGCGTGGAGTTTACTTCGTGGCAGTTGATCATTTTCACTGCTTTATTTACATTTAGTCCCGCATGGAGTTTACTTCGTGGCGGTTGGTCATATTTATTGATTTATTTACATTTCTGATCCCCCATGGAGGTGCTTCGTGGTGGTTGATCATGTCTCTCTCTCTCTCTCTATATATATATCGCTTTTATATATTTACATTTTTGATCCCCCATGGAGGTGCTTCGTGATGGTTGATTATGTCTTTATATATATATTTACCGTTTTTATATATTTACATTTTCGATCCCCCATGGAGGTTCTTCGTGGTGGTTGATCATGTCTATATATATATATATATATATATATATATTCGATCCCCCATGGAGGTGCCTTTCATATAAACTGCGGCATCATGTGAGTCTAGGAATCATGTGATCACATATTGATCTCATCAATCTAGATTCGGCTTTAATGATATGACATTTTAAGTCATAATCGACTTGTAAATTATTCACGGTGTTTGAATTTCCTTAGATGACTTTCATGCCGATGAGGAGTTCGGCACTGCTATATATTATTTTCTTGAAGATGCTTTGCATCTCGAAAATAAAATGAACGAAGCTGAACATTTAATAAAATGGAAGTATCAAAGGCGTCAATTACTATTGAGCACAGGGTTTGAAAAACCTCTTTTAAAAAACATCATTGTTATATCTTGCTAAAAATTAAATTTTTATACAAATTCAAACCCTGTGTATATAGGTACGAACGAGGCATAGCACTACTTCTATATAACAGCACATTGACCCACACACACATTCATATAACAGTTTCTTAAAAAGTGGCGGTCACCGTGGTAACACGGATGTCGGGGGGTACCTAACACCTTCCCTTCGCATAATCAAGCCCCAGAACCCAAATGAATCTCGGTTTCATAAACCCATTTAGCAGTGTCACATCACTGGGTCAATGTGCAAATCTATTCTCGGTTGCGTCGGTGCAACCAGTTAAAAACACCAACTGGCGACTCTTATAGTCAAATCGTCGATATATAAATATCGGACCTTTTTCACTTATTTTTTTCAAACAAATCTCACCTAACATGAGAACACCAAAGAACAAGAACATAAAAGGGCAAATAAAAAATCCCGACGTCGACATTAACCATTACGATCTAAGAGGTAAAATACAAGGAGTTTTACAGTTGATGTAATTGACAAGAGTTGTCTACCTTTTTATTTATATATAGTTTTTTGTGCACACACAAGGCTATATACATTTGAAATGGGATCCTTATTCTCACTAGCATATCTTTAATTAGATATTGCCAAACTATATATATTGAGGGTAATATAGTTTGAAAAAAATAGTGGGAGATACCAATTTAAAATAAGACCTAATTTATTTTGGTAATTAATAAAAGAATGTATGCTAAAATGTTGTTAATTACAAATTTATTTACAGAATTTTACAATAATTACTATCACTGTGAAGCATATTAGATGCTATTTAATCGGACCGAATTAAACGGTTTGGTTAAGGAATTTGAGAATAGTTCTCACTGCTGAAAAGCTAACTTATGTCCTTAATATGTCTATCCCTGCAATAGTTATAGACAATGCCTTTGAGGAAGAGATTGCTATTTTTAGAAAGTAGCAAGATGATGCATAGTTGGCTCAATGCATCATGCTCACATTCATGAGTAACAAGCTTCAGCGTCAACATAAAACTATGGATGCTCTTACTATATTCCTGCGTATCAAGTAATTGATGGTGAAGAAAGTAGGACTGATAGATATCAGATATCTAAGGAGCTCTTCCGATCTAGAATGACCGATGACACAATAGTACAGACAAAATTCTTTAACATGATCAATATGATTGAACATTTAGGACAACAAGTTTTGTTATGGATGAAGAGTTGAGCCAAGATTTGATCTTACAGTCAATCTGGACTCCTTCTCATAATTGTTGTGAATTTCCATATTAACAAGCTAGATATAAGCTTCGCTGATTTGCTTAACATGTTGAAAAATGTTGAGAGTCACTTTCCAACCAAGAAAGACCAAGTCTTACTGGTAGGGGCCAAATGATCTTTTGAAAAGAAGAATGATTCAAAGAAGGTAAATAGAAAAGCAATAACTAAGGATAATAAGAACAAAACTGATACATTGCTTGCTCCTTGGATGAGGATGATTGATCTCATGATCATTTGTGTGGAGACACTAAAGCAAGTTTGTAGGTGCTTATTTGAGAATAAATTCACTGAACGTGACTCACTAAGGAATACCTAATGGAGTTTTACTTGCCTGTCAATAAGAATTTCTGTAGTGATAGTAGTACAAGTAATCCTTAGACTTGAGATCATCATAGTATCTTGTATATAATGATTTACACTTTGACTTATTCCTTAAGACCCTTAGGGTATATCAAAGGGTATGTTTGGGTGTTGTGACAACCCAAAAATTTAGAGGATCTTGAATGATTAAGTTAAATGTTAAAGTTCAAGACCTAGAGTGGAAATAAATGAGTGTTTTAAAATTTTTAAGAAGAACCTATATGGATTACTATTTGAAAAAGAATTGAGAAAATAAGGGTTATGAAAATTCAAAACCTAGAAAGAGATTTTTGTATGTGAAAAATTTATTTAAAGAAATGAAGAGATATTATTAGATTAAATTAAATGTGTATATGTATAGATACGTATATACTTGGAGATGTGTTATATATGATTTAGCTAAACAAGAGGATTGATTATTTAAATTAATCATACAAGAACAAATGAAAAGCTTCATTATAAGAAGCTGTTATAAGTCAAATGTTAGAAATCTTATAAAAAAAAGAAATAAGAACATGGCATGTCAGGATAATATATATGGCAAGCCATATGAAAAAGACTTATTGAACGTAGCAAACTATATTAAGAGGGTTACTAGACGTTCAATTAAATATCGAATTTAATATATGAGTATATAAATCATGTTATGATTTTTGAAGAATGTGTATGTTTACGTAATGTGGTAAATATATTAAATTATATTTGCTATATGTAAATAAATTAATATAAACAGTTTATAATGTGAGAAAAATAAAATTATTAATTATTTTCTATATATGATGTGTGTAGGTTTGGTGTAACTGGTAATTGGGAGTTAATGAATATATATTATATATGTATTTATTAAGTGGGAAAATTAAATTGTTGGGAACAATTTGCATGATGAGCAAAAATAAGCAAGTTAAGCATATAATATTTATATATACTTTACCCAAGAGTATTAGAATAAATTCTTATATGAAATTAGTTTAATAAAAAAGATATTATATTTATCGTAATATCTTAAGAAGTAAATAAATTCTTAATTGAATTTATATTAATGAGGTAAGAATATTATATTATAATATCTTGGGTATATAAATAATTGTATTTGCACAAGAAATTATGTAGTAGCATATTTATTTTACCATTATAAAATAAATATGTAAATTAAGTATTTTATGTTATGTTTTATATATATCAAAGGAAAGCCACATAACCTAATTATATATTAGGTAAGGTAATTAAATAACCTAAGGGTTTAAAAGTTATACTAACCTAATAGATTAATTTTGTCTATTTCAAGTTGTGAGATCCCGAATTTTATGAAATGAAAGTATTCAATTTTCTTATAATTATTATGTTATTTAGTAAATGGTTAAATTGATAAATGTTACAGTTAAGGGTGATATGTGAAAATTATTCAAAGTAAGCAAGTTGTCATAAAATAATCGGTGATAAAAGTATAGTAATACGCGTGGTTGCATAGTAGCACACAATATTAATTATTGATGCTTACGTGAGAAATCACTCAGTTATACTCAATTATTGCTACAGTAATTGCTGCATCATATCTCTCATATTATTAATTCAATTATTGTCACAGTATCATCTGTATAATATATTATATTATTAAATCAATAATTGAGACGACAAAGTTATTCATATTATTATTTGCAATATTGATAATGTCTAGAAGTTCTGTCAAGGAGAGATTAGATAATCTAATTGCGCGCCAATAGGGAGAAATCCTTATCGGAAAGCCCTCTTTCCTGGAAACGACCTGGTTGTTAAATATTGTGAGTTATAATATTAATGATGAATAAGTTTGTGTTGATTAAAGATGAAATTGATAGTTCTATTGTGTTGGGATTATTAGTGTTAGTGGAAATTAACATTTATTTCGATAATAATTGATGTCTAGAGGTTATATTGACCAAACGAGTAATTAACCGGATAAATGAGCAATTAATTGCTATTAATTTGCATGCTTATAACTATGTGTTCACATGTGTGTACTATTGATTCACATGATTTACTATTACGGGAGTTGGTGCAAGATTGATAATACTTGCATGACTAAATTAAAAATAGAGGTATAGATGAAGGTACTATACTATAATTAATTTTTTCACATGTTTAGAACTATTGGGTCACATGATTTACTATTAATTCACATGATTTACTATTAGGGGAGGTGGTGCAAGTTTGATAATACTTGCAAGACTAAATTAAAAATGAAGAAAAAGAGGAAGGTATTATACTGTAATATTTCGAGCCCCAAAATGTGAAATTATTGAAACTATATTTTCCTATAAATAGAAGCCCATTCTTCCTTCATTTCTCACCAATTCACTAAGTCTCACAAGAGCAATTATAGAGAGAGAAGCTATAAAGAAGAAGAGTAGTCAGCTACTTCACTACTCCAGTATCCGGTCTTCTTCTGAGGTAAGGGTTATTATGTTTTTCATATTCTGAAGAGAAATTATTTTTCATATTCATATGAATATTATTATCGTTCAATATTCATTGTTTTCGTTTAATATTCATAAGGAATATTATTTTCGTTTAATATTCGTAAAGAATATTATTTTCGTTCAATATTCGTAAGGGATATTATTATTGTGGTAATGGTTATTATTTTTTTATATTTTGAAAAGATAATAATTTTTCGTATTCGTATGAATATTACTGTCGTTCAATATTCATTATATTCGTTTAATATTCGTAAGGAATATTATTTTCGTTTAATATTCGTAAGGAATATTATTTTCGTTCAACCATTATAAGTAAGGGTTATTATTTTTTTATATTCTGAAAAGATATTATTTTTCGTATTCGTATGAATATTATTGTCGTTCAATATTCATTATATTCATTTAATATTCATAAGGAATATTATTTCCGTTAATATTATTTTCGTTCAACCGTTGTAAGTAAGGGTTTCTGCCAGGGGCAGTTTCGTAATTTTTTTGACCATTAAAAATTCTGGAAAAATTTAAAATGATAATTTGATGAGTTTTCTAGACTGTGTCCAAAAGTGGCGATTTTTTGATGTATAGATTATGAGTTATGAATTTTATGGGAAAAGACTATTTTAAAAGTAAACCTTTATAACTCATTGTGGTTAACTCCAAAATTGGTGAAATTTTATATTAGGAGTACATCTATATAACAGTAGTATACCCTGTAAATTTTGGAATGTTTGGACAAAAGTACAATTTTTGATAAATGTCTAAATATTCGGCAGTTTTAGTCATATGAAAAATAGTAAATGAATTTTAAAAATTCTAAGAAAAATATATGTTCAATATGGGACTATATTCTGCTAAATCCCAGAAAACAAAATTTGTTTGTACTAATTTGATATTTTTCATGAAAGTGGACTAGTTATGAGTAAATGAATTAAATATGTTATGTGAAGTAAGAAAATTGAAAAATAGGATTTTATGGCTTGAATATCCTATATAAGGTATATACAGATTTTTGATGAGAGTTTTGTATATTGCTGATGAAATCTTATGAGTTTGGAATTTTAGGATGATTAAATGCATTAATTAGTAAAGTGTAAATAATTAAAATAAATTATTTATAAGTTTAATAAATGATTAAAATATTGTGGTAATATTAATAATATTAGATTATGAGATTATTAAGTGATTTATAACATTTGGATTAAGGTTTTATAAATATTGATATGGATTTTATTGTAAAACTTTATCGTTTTGTGTCGGGGTTAGTATTCACGTATACGAAACTATTCACATATACGGCACTATTCATGTATATGACACTATTTGCGTATATGATATTATTTATGTATACGGTACTATGTACGAATACGGAGTACTATTTACGAGTTACTATTCATGAGTTACTATTCACGAGTTACTATTTACGGGGTACTATTTACCCAAAAAATATATTTCTTTTCTGTCCAAATTATTTTTGGTACATGAATATTATTCTTGAATTTTACTCCACAAAGCAGTATAATGTTGATAATTTGGATATTTTTAAACTCTGGATAAATTTAAAGTCTTTATCCTTGATTTCGTTTGATTAATGCTTATATTAGTGTCATCATCATCATGCTTATATTGTGATGAAAGTCATCTTTAGCTTACGTGCATAGATGAACTGTTGATTATTGGTTTTACAGTTGTATATCTTTGGCTTACGTGCAAAGATGGACTGTTGATTATTGGTTTTATGGTTGTATATCTTTGGCTTACGTGCTAAATGGACTGTTGATTATTGGTTTTACAGTTGTATATCTTTGGCTTACGTGCAAAGATGAACTGTTGATTATTGGTTTTACAGTTGTATATCTTTAGCTTACTTGCAAAGATGGATTGTTGATTATTGGTTTTATAGTTGTATATCTTTGGCTTACGTGAAAAGATGGACAGGTGTATGATATGATCATAACCACTGGTGATAATAACGAATATCCTTTGTAAGAACCCGAATTTTTAAAAAATATTAAAATAAGAATTTAGTGTATAAAATTCTTAAGGCTTATGAAGGGTTCAAACAAAAATATATAATGTGTTACTAGGTATGTGGTATTGTGTTACATAGGGTAATATGAGCTATGTAATTAGTAATGTTGTGTTTAATAAATATATACCATTATTATATATTTGTTAGAAATTGTAGAGATGAAGTTATATGAAGATGGATAATATTTATCTATCGACATTAAATAATTTATAGAATTATTTTATAGTAGTAAGTTGGTGACATTAAAATATCCTTGATAATCACCAATTTCTTGAGTATATGTACAAGTGAACATCAAGTCTAAGGTAGTGCAATCTTATTCTTTAATGGTTGACGTATATAAGCTAGGCTAAACGATTCATTCAGAGAGCAGAGGTATATACGAATCAGTAAACCAATCTAACTCACTGTGAAAACAGTGTAGACGAGACGGAAACTGATTTGTTGGTTGTTTGTGGGAAACCACTCAGTGTACTATATTGAATATTATTAAAGACTCGAGGTGTGTTAGGTTTGGACTTGTATTTATGTATGTGGTTGACAAGAGAAGAGAATCGATATATCTTTAGATAAATATTTTTAGAGATTTATTGACTAATACTGGGATATGGTTAAATGTATAGATTAAAGGGAGAAGAGTAAAACTTGAAGTTTAATCTCTAAATTATTGAAGAATGTAGTCATTGGAGATTTATTTTGGTTAGTGTAATAAGATAGCATGTAGGGAGCATGTTAAAGGATTTAGAGAGTTAAGTTACATTTCTATTAAAGCATTCTTTGATGTTCTTTTGGAATTTGGTATGGCGCTTGATTCTTATTAAGTTTTCCATGACCAGTAGCAGCACTTTGTGGTCTGAGAGAAAACTCTGAGTTAGTTTATGAAAATGTGATTTGCAAGCCATGTATACTAATAAATCTTATAAGGTCATGAATGGTGACTAAGTGTTCATGAAGAAATTTAGTTAGGAAAACATGTCTTGAATAAAGATTTAGTTAATTAACCCGAAAAAATATGGTTAATTAAGAGGGATTATGGAATATTATATTGTAATCCTTGTATGGCTGTGGCGTGATAATAAATTAAATGAAAAAAGGGTTAGTTCACTTGTATAAGATAGTGAGTTAACATATGTGTTTATCATAAGAGGGTGAAAGAAGTATGTTAATATTTTAATGTATTGCATAGTTTTGTAATATATAAAAGGGTTGATATTAAAAAGATAAATGATTAATATTAATTAATCGTTGTGATATTAAAATATGATAATGGGTTGAAAGTACCCAAATGAATAATATGTAGCCCAATTAAAATATTAATAGTATTATAATGTGTGATATGGGAAAAATGTGAGTAGTAGAAATAATTTTGGAACTACTCGGACAATAATGCTTAACTGCGTTGTATAGTGTAGTACGACACTCATGTGACTATACTATATATAGTAACCATATATCAAGATTTATTGAAACTATATGATAGGAATACATCATAAGAGGTGTATGTGACAATATGCATGTGGGGAAACATTAAAATAAAGTGTACATGAATTATAGGTATGATTAGTATCAACTACCTTAAAATATTAAATGTGTAAATCATATTGTAACATTAAGTTATAGCTAATGTATGGTAGGTATAACATAAGAGTAGAAATGTGTAGAGGTGTATGGGTTAAGTGTTGCAAGCATACTGAGATAATTGGATTGTCCCAAATTGAGTGTCCCATTTGCTCCCAATTCTCAATCACGTGTAGAACATAAAGGCTAAGGCCTATGTTCTTCTTTTCTTCCAAGCTTGGATAGACAATGATCATGGAGGGAGTGGGCATAATGATGATCTCCAACAACCATTTACCAACTCTCTCTTAACCTTCATACAATCCTTCAATCCATGAGTTTAATTTAGTGAGAGATGACATTGTCTGTGTATTGATTTTCCTATAAGTATGAACTTTCCTTCTCTAATTTCATTATTGAGAATTGCTAGTGTGGAATTGAGAGCATACAAGTGTTCTAAGAACTTGGAAGTTCAGTAGTATTCAGAGCTAGCAGAGGGTTGGAGTGCTATAGATAACAAATTGAAGCAATCAAAAGGTAATGATTCTAACATATATGTTCTTGAATTTAAGTTCTTCAATTCCTTAGAAATAATAAGAAAAAGTATCTTTTGAGTCACAAAATTGATGCTTAAGGATTGTTATAATCCATGAATTGTTGCTAGCTACTGATAATATAGTCAAATGCGAAAACAACGAAAGTTAAACGAACCAATTTGGTTGAGAAACGAATTCGTAGTGAACGAATTTGCTAAATTATTAAAACTTGAACAATTAGTATGAACATGAGTTTTAAATTCATATTTGGGTTAGTTAATGTTTATGTTAGTTGATGGGTAATTGGTATGTTGTAGTTTTATGAGTTACAAACCTATAGAATCAAAAATGGACTGAATTGGATGAGTATAACTAATGTTATGATCATTTGAAGGAGTAAGGGTCTGTGTAATCGTGAAGAGCAGCGAGCACGAGGGCTGTTTCTGCGACTTGGGGCGCAATTGTCTTTATCCCCAAAGGCCATTTAGGGCGCAAATGTGTGTCAGGACATCGATTATGCGGTGCCTTCTTTATGACTGCTTATAGTAAATTAAGCATAACTTTTTCATACGAACTCCGATTAAGGTGATTCAAGATGATCCGGAACGAGGACGAATAGACCTACAACTTTTGTTCTTAAGGTTTTCATTTTGAGGTCGTTATGAAGGGTCAAAATAGTCATCTTTGTGACTGTTACGTATTCAGAGACGATCGGAGGGCATCGAGCGAGCATATATGCAAGTATAATGCTCTCGACGATGGAATATCTTATTCTAAGTTATATAACATTAAAATTCATGATAATAGACATGTCACATAGCTAAGATTACTGTACTCATAATGGAATTCTTTAGCATAACTTAGTATGTGTTTTGAAAAGAAACTTGGAATGTTGAAAAATGAATGTTGACGAACATTAAGTCTTTAAAGTTATGATATTTTAACACATACATATTGTTGATTTATGAGTATACCTAAGCATGAGAAGTGATTTAAAGTTGCTTTACTTATTATCAACTTACAATAGCTTAGTTGAAAATGATTTCTAAAGAAAACTTGAAACTTTGAGAACGAACTTAAAGTAACTTATGGACTTAAAGTTCTAAATGTAATAACATACACACATGGCTTAGTTAGCTATGAAATGAGATTTAAAGTTGTACCTAGTTGCTTTAGCTTGGCCTGGAATGACTTTTAAAAAGTGAATTTGAACGCCTTGCGAAACTAAGCTTTTATAAACATGGCTTACATGTGTGCTCATCTAGTTAGACACCATATAAGTCGTGCAAGTATGAATTGTCATGATTTCTCAAATGATGAACTAATGAGTTGAATATATACGAGCATACGCGTTATAGGCATTTAATGTCCTTACGTGATGAAATGGTTAAGATAGTTCATTCCTTATACATGAACCTACTTAGTGAAAACAACTTAAAGTAAAAACACAAGAGGCACCCAACTTGTGCTAAGACCTCTTAATGTGTGCGTTAGGTATGTGTTAACAGTCATATATGCTAAGGACTCCGATGAAACCAGAAACTAAATATTCAAATCAGTGTTCAGCCAGGGGATCGGCAAGCAATTGTTGCACCCATCCTAGGCCAAATCATAGTAGTCATATTCATTGCATGACGATGTTATAAACTGTTGTAGTAGTCATCTGAACTTTAAAGCATATGTGTAATGAATTTCTAAAGCTATAATACTTGTCATAAATGATGTTTTAAGCATGTGAGCATGTAATGGTTATTTAAAACCCAAATTTGCTAATTTTATTAAAGTTTGTAAAATATAAGAACGATGTGGATCGCGTGTCTATAAACTTTAAATATGTGTCAAACACATAGCGAGTCAAGTGTGTGGTAGCTATATATGAATGTTGATGTCATATACGAGTGGTTAAGGTATACCTAGACATACCTAGCTATTCTAAGAGTATATTGAGGAAGTGAAATGTAGGTTTTTCAAACCTAGTTAGAAAATAATGTAACATCGTTATTACATTGAGAATGCATGAAATATGTTACTGATGGATATGAATCCATGATTATATAATTGTGTAGGAATACACGAAGTGTAGTTAAACGTTAAGCAGTTAAGTCGTAGTTCATAAACTACGAATCAGGCAAGTCTTTTAGTTCCTATTTGATATATGAATTTGATAACTACTAGTTGATCTATATTATGCTATGCAAATGTTGATGTATATATATGAAAGCATATGAGATATGTATGAAATGTGAAAGTTGATCTTTGATGATATACTTGTGAAGTAAATCTCTATGCCTGTTATGTGAGAAGTAACATGCGTAGTAAATATTAATTGATTATGAATACATGAACTGAATATGCTATTATATGTTATGTGCTGCATGAAAACTGTTAGAATTGCTGGGCTATTGAGCTCACCCTTGCAAATAACCACTTTTGCAGGTTAAGGATACACGGTAAATTTTACGTGCTACTTGATTGATAAAGTCCAATAGTATCAAAGGAGATTAATTTATTATTTAACTAGATGCTCTTGAACCATGTTTAGGTTCTAGTAGATGTACATGATAGTAGTTTATAATGTGTAATACCTGTTAAGTCGTACTATGTGATACATAGAGAAATTCAAATTGAGATGTAAAAATTTATACAGTAATTCGAATAGAATGAATCATAACATAATTTGATTCAAGGATATGTAATTGATTCAAGTTAAGGAATCAATAAAAGATTATTTTTTAAAGGAGAATGAAAAATTTTAAATTATTCCTCATATTTGTATAACATCGAATGTGATGTAAAACAGGAATAGTAAAGGACTAAGATTTGAAACTTATAATAGTTTGGGGTCATTATACATAGATCCTGGATATGGAAAAAATTTATATTCTAAATTGTAATAAGTAAAGTTATATTCATTAAGTTATGAATAAAAGATATAAATAGTTTGATGATAGTAGTATCGTGGCGGACCGAATCCGAGGTTCAAAGGGACCTGGATTTGGGGGCGTCACATCCTTGACCCATAGTCCATGGATAATTCGATGATATGATTGGCAGGATCATGACCATTAGTTAACAGTTGAATGTCTTTGGCCATATTGTACTGATAGACAATTGATTGGTATGATCATGACCATTAGTTTTATATTTGAATATCTTTGGCCCGTAGTGCAAAGGTAGACAACTTATTGGTATGATCATTGTTATTACATTTGAATATCTTTAGCCTTTGGGGTAAAGATATTGAGTAAACGTTCTATTAAGCCTTTGTGGCAAGAAGAAACTGTTGATTTACATGATTATAAATATGAATTGTGGATTTAACTATAATCTTTGGTGGTTTAGGTGAAGACAGGTGATGATAGTTCTTTTTGTCTTGGGTATAACAAAGAACTGTTGATGAGTATTACAGGAATGAAATATTAACGATGGACTTTTAATCTAGAGGAGATAGTAGACATTATGTTCTACTTGTCTCTTCTAATGGATTGCTTATTTCGCTGCAGTTAAACTTGATGTTTATTGTATTTTATCAGTTTAACACTGTTGAAGGCTAAGGATAATTTATTCTGCATTATCTTAGTCATAATATTTCTTACTGGGCTAGTTGAGCTCACCCTTTTCTTTCACTGTTCTCTTCAGGAAATGAGAATGTAGCGGGGAGGAGTCGGAGAACGGAGTGATTGTCCGATATGGTGGCTATAGCAGTCCTCACTACTTAGTGTGATAATAAGTGTAATGAGGACTGAATTTGAGTTTGTATACTGTCTATGAGGCAATATTCATGTAAACTCTCAGCTATATTTTGTCATATTTGGCACGACAGTTGTATAATTAAGTTTGTAGTTGATTTCTGTACCATGTATCTAGCGACTCAAGATGGATAATGTATACCTATTTTGGGGGCGTCACAGTTGGTATCAAAGCTTAGGGATATGATCCCTGGCTGAGATGTGAGACAAGAACTGGGAGGGGAGAGACGGGGAATTCCTTCGCTAGTATGACCTACCTAAGTTATTTGTTATTTAATTGGTCGGTCAGAGTATAGGGATAATATGTGGCATATCAATTAACCCTTATTTTGAAACTATATTCTAGAATGATATCTGAAATACAGGAGATGAGAAATGGGAAAATCATGATAGAGTGGAAATAACCGGAAAGGTACAATCCAAAAAGAAAGCAAGGTATTCTCATCTCTTCGAACTACCAGGTACGTAAATTTTGAGGGCGAAATTTCATAAGGAGGGGAGATTGTGAGATCCCAAATTTTATGAAATGAAAGTATTCAATTTTCTTATAATTATTATGTTATTTAGTAAATGGATAAATTGATAAAGGTTACAGTTAAGGGTGATATGTGAAAATTATTCAAAGTAAGCAAGTTGTCATAAAATAATCGGTGATAAAAGTATAGTAATACGCGTGGTTGCATAGTAGCACACGATATTGATTATTGATGCTTACGTGAGAAATCACTCAGTTATACTCAATTATTGCTACGATAATTGTCGATCATATCTCTTATATTATTGATTCAATTATTGTCACAAAGATCATCTCATATAATATGTTATATTATTAAATCAATAATTGAGACGACAAAGTTATTCATATTATTATTTACAATATTGACAATGTCTAGAAGTTCTGTCAAGGAGAGGTTAGATAATCTAACTGCACGCCAATAGGGAGAAATCCTTATCGGAAAGCCCCCTCTTTCTTGGGAACGACCTGGTTGTTAAATATTGTGAGTTATAATATTAATGATGAATAAGTTTGTATTGATTAAAGATGAAATTGATAGTTCCATTATGTTGGGATTATTAGTGGTAGTGGAAATCAACATTTATTTCGATAATAATTGATGTGTGGAGGTTATACTGATCAATCGGGTAATTAACTGGATAAATAAGCAATTAATTGATATTAATTCACATGCTTATAACTATGTGTTCACATGTGTGTACTATTGATTCACATGATTTACTATTAGGGGAGTTGGTGTAAGATTGATAATACTTGCATGACTAAATTAAAAATGGAGGTATAGATGAAGGTACTATACTATAATTAATTTTTTCACATGTTTAGAACTATTGAGTCGCATGATTTACTATTAATTCACATGATTTACTATTAAGGGAGGTGTGACGCCCCCAAATCCGGGTATCTTCCAACCGACAGATGGTGCTACACGGTACTTATAACTGTACATTCATTCTATTGAAACGACATCAAAATGTGTGTATGAACGACATTCTTATTACATTAATAATATTACATCCCGTCCCCAGGTTCTAAAACTATTACATTCTTTGTTCATCATACTATAATATATATAACTTACTAGTTTATTACAAGGTAAACTAATCGTTCATCTTCATCTTGTCTTTAACCTTGTCAGATCCCTCGCTTGTTTTGGTCCTAGTTTTGCATTCATATGGTTCAAGCAAGAGTGAGCATAACAAGCTCAGCAAGTACAACAATTTCTTTTAAACAACATGCTTGAAACATAGGAATCGTATATCTTTAATAACTGGATAATAGTTATGAAGTACTATCAATAATTCAAAATATCATTTCTTTTCCTTCAAAATGTTTTACAATAACAATATTCAGTAAAACATCAATTCTGGCTCAAGACCATGAGCATTTCATAACTTCTTTGAAAAGGACAACCCGACACTAAGTCCGTAAGTCCGATATATCTTACGAGCACTTCTGGGTGATCAGTCCCTAGTACTCTATGTTGATCAACACTACATCCATTAAACGTGTGTACGTTTAAGTTTTGGCAACCTCGCGTGCCCATCGAATAATCGATGAAAATACATTTGTTTGCTCATACTTATGCTTGCCTTGAATCCGTACCAAACAATTGGCATAGGATAGCGTTAACAATTCTATATTGAAAGACTTGTAAATAAATCAATCAATCTTCAAGATTAGTCTAGCCGAGTTAAAACTGGCATCGACATTTTTGTAAAATAATTCATGCATCTCATAACATGAATCGCAGAAAACTTGGCTAACACGAAGGTTAGATGTCGTTTAAGAAAAACTTGCCTTCATACTGTCTGCTGAAAAGATAATAACGTTTCCTTTCAGTCTTTACGGTCTCTACAACACATAACCACATAACATATCACATTAGGTCATGAATGAACATACATGGTTCCTAATGAATCTTACCCTTCTTCTCAATCTAATCCTATATTAGATTTGTTATTTATTGGTTCCGGCTTATCGTTATAACTTACATCATTCTTACCAACTTCTTTCTCTTTTATGTCTTACTTGGATTTAATTTATTAATACAACTCTTTTTGAGTTAATCATCCTTCCTCACAGCTTACTAACTTTCTTACGTTATTAATCAAAACTTGATCGTCATTGGTTAAGTACACTTACTGCATATCGTTCACGTTCACATTCAATTGACTTATATTCAACCTTTAGTATTATACCTAAGGTTTATATAATTAGCAATGATATTACATTAAGTTGATTAAGGATTTAATTCAGCCTTCATTCACTTCTCCTTTCATTTATATTCAAAAACATTCCTTTCTATGCTTCACTTAGTGCTGGCGCTGTGGCGCCGGCATTCCTTCTCTATGTCATGCCGCGACGTGACTTAGAAGTGTGTATGGTCCGGACTCAATCTTTGCCATGAAGTCTCCTTTGCTATGCTTGTTGCCATGCCATGCCCGCTTAGCGATGTGTGCTCTATCTCGGCCTCGCATTTGCGGCTGCGGGCCTTTATTGTTCGGAGTCGTATTGCATGGCCGCGACTCTGTGCCTTAGAAAAATTTGACAGATTTTCAACTTTGAGAAATTCCCGGACGCATAACTTCTTCGTTATAAGTCTGAATTGGCTCGTTCAGAAGCCTACGGTTCACAAATTACATACTCTATGCATTCATGTAAGAATTTTATCTATTTGACTTCGTTTGCTCAAAATTCACCTCTTAGTCCATTTTTAACGAAAATGGTAAACGTTCATGAACGTTCAACGCTCGTTTCTTCGTTCTAAGTCGGAATTCGGTCATTCTCGAGTTCGCAACTCTATAATGCCAAATATGACTTGTCTCCATTGAAAACCAATGTTTTCAAGCTCAATATCAAAATTTGACTTCCATTTCAAGAATTTCACGAATTCGACGATTATCGTCCAAACTAGTAAATTTTGCCTTAACTTCATTTCTTATGATTTGTTCATCGTTTCAAATTGATTCAATCCATCATACTAACATCTTGACATACATATTTCATTAACTTATAAACATGATAAGTTATTACTTATTCTTTGTGAGTTTATAACTTATAAAAGTATAAACTACTTATGACTTCCTTTCTCATGACTTATTATAGTTTAAGTCTTTTAACCACCATTCTTGCTTCTTATTGTCATATAATCTTATTAAAGTAAACATATGAATAGTTCATATAAACTTCTTATGAGTTCAAAACTTAATTAAGTTTGAATTACTTATTCATGACTTATACGGCTTGAGTCTATTGATTAATCATTCTTATCATTCCTTAGCATACATGTTCTACCACTACCCCCTTCCCTAACAATTGAAGAGAAAGAGAATTACTTGGCCACCACACTTACTTAGCTCTTAAGTATACTTGCTTAGCACATAGCTTACCTTTGCTTTCTCATCAAATTAATTACTTGGCCATCACAACACTTAGCCATTAAGTTTACTTAATCATCACATATAAGCACTTTGCTTGTTCATCCCACATAAGCACTTTACTTAGCCTTTTAAGTTTGCTTGGTCATTACATAACTTATCTCTTACTTAACCCTTAAGTCTACTTTCTCATCACACAAAGTTCTTGATCACCAATTCACCCATATGATCATGAGTTGCCCCATGGATCCTCCTAATCCATTGGATTCTTACTTTGGGCTTAAGGTTTAATTAACCTAACTTATACATTGGGCTTGCATTAACAATTCTTTGGGCTTTAACATTAATTCGCATTGGGCTTTATTATTATTCCAATTGGACATTACAATCTCCTACACTTGGGCCTTATCAATATATCATTGGACTTTACAATTTCTTACTCAATCCTTCAAGTCCATTACATTTGGCTTAAAGCCTTATAACGTATAATTTACGTATTAATCTCGTATTCTAACTCGTATACTAATTTAATATATGACATTCCATCATTCATACATACTCGTATAATACCTCGTATTATACTTGTATTCATTACCTCGTATAATACTTACGTATTATACAATTATCGTTCAATTCATTAATCGCATTTTATTTTCTTCTCGAAAATCACTTTCCCTAACCGTTATGTTTTAAGTCCGCAGGCAAAAAACTGCGTTTTCCATAACTGAAATATTATTGGATATTCTATCTCACCTCGATATTCTATCATTACGTATTCCTCGGAAGTTCAAAAATAATTTCCAACCAGAAATGAATGAATAGTGTTTTTCAGAAAATTTCTCGGAAACCTATTATTTTCGTCTTAGAAATTCAAACACTTTAATTCTACCACGTAGCCAAAATACTACGACATTCCGATATATCTAGGTCATAGAACGACCTTCAATTATCTTACTCCCATATATAATTAATTAAATTCATTTAATCCACATAATCAAAATAAAAATTTAATTCTCAAAAATCCAAAATTTTTGGGGCGTTACAGGAGGTGGTGCAAGTTTGATAATACTTGCAGGACTAAATTAAAAATGAAAAAAAAGAGGAAGGTATTATACTGTAATATTTCGAGCCCCAAAATGTGAAATTCTTGAAACTATATTCTCCTATAAATAGAAGCTCATTCTTCCTTCATTTCTCACCAATTCACTAAGTCTCATAAGAGCAACTATAGAGAAAGAAGCTATAAAGAAGAAGAGTAGTCTGCTACTTCACTACTCCAGTATCCAGTCTTCTTTTGAGGTAAGGGTTATTATGTTTTTCATATTCTGAAGAGAAATTATTTTTCATATTCATATGAATATTATTATCGTTCAATATTCATAAGGAATATTATTTTCGTTTAATATTCGTAAGGAATATTATTTTTGTTCAATATTTGTAAGAGATATTATGATTGTGGTAAGGGTTATAATTTTTTTATATTCTGAAGAGATATTATTTTTCGTATTCATATGAATATTATTGTGGTTCAATATTCATTATATTCGTTTAATATTCGTAAGGAATATTATTTCCATTCAATATTCGTAAGGAATATTATTTTCGTTCAACCGTTGTAAGTAAGGGTTATTATTTTTTTATATTCTGAAGAGATATTATTTTTCGTATTCGTATAAATATTATTGTCGTTCAATATTCATTATATTCATTTAATATTCATAAGGAATATTATTTATGTTCAATATTCGTAAGGAATATTATTTTCGTTCAACCGTTGTAAGTAAGGGTTTCTGCCAGGGGCAGTTTCATAATTTTTTTGACCCTCAAAAATTCTGGAAAAATTTGAAATGATAATTTGATGAGTTTTCTAGATTGTGTCCAAAAATGGCGATTTTTGGATGTATAAATTAGGAGTTATGAATTTTATGGGAAAAGACTATTTTAAAAGTAAATCCTTATAACTCCTTGTGGTTAACTCCAAAATTGGTGAAATTTTTATTGGGATTACATCTATATAACAGAACTATACCCTGTAAATTTCAGAATGTTTGGACAAAAGTACAATTTTTGATAAATGTCTAAATATTCGGCAGTTTTAGTCATATGAAAAATAGTAAATGAATTTTAAAAATTCTGAGAAAAATATATGTTCAATATGGGGCTATATTCTGCTAAATCCCAGAAAAGAAAATTTGTTTGTACTGATTTGGTATTTTTCATGAAAATGTACTAGTTATGAGTAAATTAATTAAATATGTTATGTGAAGTAAGAAAATTAGAAAATAGGATTTTATGGCTTGAGAATCCTATATAAGGTATATGCAGATTTTTGATGAGAGTTTTGGTTATTGTTGATGAAATCTTATGAGTTTACCATTTTAGGATGATTAAATGTATTAATTAGTAAAGTGTAAACAATTAAATAAATTGTTTATACGTTTAAGAAATGATTAAAATATTGTTGTAATATTAATAATATTAGATTATGAGATTATTAAGTAATTTATAACATTTGAATTAAGGTGTTATAAATATTGATATGGATTTTATTGTGAAACTTTATCTTTTTGTGTCGGGGTTACTATTCACGTATATGACACTATTCATGTATATGGCACTATTTGCGTATATGATATTATTTATGTATACAGTACTATGTACGGATACGAAGTACTATTCATGAGTTACTATTCACGAGTTACTATTCACGGGGTACTATTTACCCGAAAAATATATTTCTTTTTTGTCCAAATTATTTTTGGTACATAAATATTATTCTTGAATTTTACTCCACAAAGCAGTATCATGTTGACAATTTGGATATTTTTAAACTTTTGATAAATTTAAAGTCTTTAATATTTATCCTTGATTTCATTTGATTAATGCTTATATCATTGTCATCATCCTCATGCTTATATTGTGATGAAAGTCATCTTTGGCTTACGTGCATAGATGGACTGTTGATTATTGGTTTTACAGTTGTATATCTTTAGCTTACGTGCAAAGATGGACTGTTGATTATTGGTTTTATGGTTAAATATCTTTGGCTTACGTGCATAGATGGACTGTTGATTATTGGTTTTACAGGTGTATATCTTTGGCTTACGTGCAAAGATGGACTGTTGATTATTGGTTTTATAGTTGTATATCTTTGGCTTACGTGCAAAGATGGACAGGTGTATGACATGATCATAACCACTAGTGATAATAACGAATATCCTTGACCCGTAGTGCATGGATAATTCGATGATATGATTGGCAGGATCATGACCATTAGTTAATAGTTGAATGTTTTTGGCCGTAGTGCACTGACAGACAATTGATTGGTATGATCATGACCATTAGTTTTATAGTTGAATATCTTTGGCCCGTAGTGCAAAGGTAGACAACTTATTGGTATGATCATTGTTATTACATTTGAATATCTTTAGCCTTTGGGGTAAGGATATTGAGTAAATGTTCTATTAAGCCTTTGTGGCAAGAGGAAACTATTGATTTACATGATTATAAATATGAATTGTGGATTTAATTATAATCTTTGGTGGTTTAGGTGAAGACAGGTGATGATAGTTCTTTTTGTCTTGGGTATAACAAAGAACTGTTGATGAGTATTACAGGAATGAAATATTAACGATGGACTTTTAATCTAGAGGGGATAGTAGACATTATGTTCTACTTGTCTCTTCTAATGGATTGCTTATTCCGCTGCAGTTAAACTTGATGTTTATTATATTTTATCGCTTTAACATCATTTGAAGGCTAAGGATAATTTATTCGCATTATCTTAGTCATAATATTTCTTACTGGGCTAGTTGAGCTCACCCTTTTCTTTCACTGTTCTCTTCAGGAAATGAGAATGTAGCGGGGAGGAGTCGGAGAACGGAGTGATTGTCCGATATGGTGACTATAGCAGTCCTTACTACTTAGTGTGATAATAGGTGTAATGAGGACTGAATTTGAGTTTGTATACTGTCTATGAGGCAATATTCATGTAAAGTTTCAGCTATGTTTTGTCATATTTGGCACGACACTTGTATAATTAAGTTTGTAGTTGATTTCTGTACCATGTATCTGGCGACTCAAGATGGGTGATGTATACCTACTTTGGGGGCGTCACACAAGTGATTAATAATTTTAAACCTAATTAAAGCAAACCTAATTAGGTTATTGATTAAAGAGATGTGTGTAAGTAATTAAATTCTATTACATTGAAAATAAAAATCCTAAATAAACAATTAGGGTAATATAAATTAAAATTATTAAACTATGTTACTTAATAACCCAAAACAATTAAATGAGAAGCCCAAAAAGAAATAAAATACAGACCAATACTTAGCCCACATGATTAATGGTATTTTAGAATTTTGATTAATCAAATTTATGCATTAAAATAAAAGAAAAATGGAGCGGATAATGGGCATGGGGGACCCGCCCCTTTTAGGCCTTTTAAGGCAATAAGATTAAGCTAATTAAGTTCCTTAAATAGAAGTTCTTACACAAGGACAAGTGTGTCATGCTCTCATTGGTAGAAAATCTAATTAGTATACTTAAGGGCATGATTAGGCATGATTAGGAAGAGATAAGGCTAACCCTTTTATCCAAGGGACAAAAAGTACATGGGGGATATTAGCACCCCATTTCATCTCACCACATTCATTTTATTTCCATTTCATTCTCCACCATTCTTCTTCTCCTATTCTCTCCCAAAACTAGAAAAAATACAAAGAGAGAAAGAGAGGGAGAGATTCGAATCTAGAGGGAAGGAAGAGAAGGGAGTATTTCATGCATCACAAGTTCCTAACATACTTTTGAAAGAAAAGGAGGACATCCCACAAGACAAGGTGAGAAATCAAACCCTAGTTTTTATGTTTTGTATGTTCTATGTGATCTTATGAGAGATTCATGGAAGTGCAAGTTCTAATAGGCTAAAGTCTTATATGAATGATAAATCTTGAGTATAATATATTTAACTTGCTCATCCATGTAAGTTTGTGTTGGAAATTTTGGAAAAAGGAAGCTAAGGAAGTTTTTGGGAAAAACCTAATTTAAAGGGGTGATCTATGCTTTTCATTTTGAAATCTACAAATGGTTTTTGTGATTTTGTTCTTGGTATACTAGAAATATGAGTTAAGAGAAAAGGTCCTTTGGAAGCATGTAAAAATGTTAAAAAATGAGCAAGATGTGGATTTATTACCAAAACACTCCAACTACGAACTCATGTTCAAAAATAGTCACTTCTGGGGTAATTTCCGAGACCAAAACAGATCCAAATTTGATGTTTGATGAATGAAAACTGTATTTCGGGAAGATAAGAATCCAACGAGTCAGATTGGACCCAAATCGAAGTTGTGGATTTCATTTTCTTCAAGTTTTAGTGAAGGACCCCAAATCTGGAAAAAAATCAAAAACATAGAAAACCTCATCGCTTGGTTCGCTCAATAATAACCTAATCTAAAAATTTTCCTAAGTGACCAGGTTAAGACGCGATTCCTAAGGATGGTTCTTGGACCCAAATTTTTCTAAAATTCTGAAGAATATTAAGATATTTAATTCATAATATTTCGGAATAGTTATGTAATTATTAAGTAATTAGTGGTTTAAACTCATTTAAAACTTACTAATTTATAATTTTTAAAGCAATTAAATGATTGTTAAACTAATTACATGTAATTTGAGTGTAATTAACTATTTAATTATTATCTAAGTGATATTAGGTGATAATTAAGTAGAGATAGTATTAATAAAGTAACTATTGATTATTTAATTAAGATTAAATAATAAATAGAGTTAAACCATTTATTAATTAATATTAAATAATGATTAAAGAAGGCTTAAGTAAGATTATGTAATAATAATGTAATTACTTAATTACATTGACATAAAATTTATAAAATAAATATTTATTATTTAGTTAATATTAAATAATAAATAAGAACAAATGATAATTAATTATTCTTAGATTAATAAGAAAGACTAATTAAAACTTATGAAGTGAATTAATTAATTATTATTCAAGGATAAATAATTTATTAAATAATATTAAATAATAAATAAGAACGAATGATAATTAATTATTCTTAGATTAATAAAAAAGAATAATTAAAGACTTGTGAAGTGAATTAATTATTATTCTTTCTGTCCCAGCATACAGCCCACGACATGGTCATTGATTGACAAGTACATGAACAGGGGAACACCATCCCTAGGAGTTACCAAAATAGGAGCTTTGACTAGCTGCTCTTTGATTATAAGGAAGACTTTCTGACACTCATCATTCCATTCCATGGAGGAGTTTTTCCTTAGCAACTTAAAGATAGGCTCACAGGTTGCTGTGAGTTGGGAGATGAATCGGCTGATAAAGTTGATTCTTCCCAAAAATCCTCGTATTTCCTTCTCTGTTTGAGGTATGGTCATTTCTGTGATGGCCTAGATTTTAGTGGGATCCAACTCAATCCCTTTGTGGCTGACTAGGAATCCTATCAACTTGCGTGATTTCACGCCAAAGGCGCACTTAGCTGGATTCAACTTCAAGTTATAGTTACGCAACCTGTTTAAGAGCTTTCTGAGATGGTCTAGGTGGTCTTCCTCCCTTCGGGACTTGACAATGATGTCATCCACATAGATCTCTATCTCTTTGTGCATTAAATTGTGGAAAAGAGCCATCATATCTCACTGTTAGGTAGCTCCGGTATCGATGAGGCCGAATGACAACCATTTGTAGCAAAAGGTTCCCCAAGGAGTGATGAATGCAGTTTTCTCACATTCCTCTTCAGCAACCATAATTTGATGGTACCTCGCAAAGCAATCAACAAAGGAATATATGTCATATTAAGTTGTATTGTCAATGAGTATGTGGATGAATGGCACGGGAAAGCTATCTTTAAGACATGCTTTATTCAAATCCCGATAATCCATGCAAACTCGCACCTTCCCTCCAGGTTTAGGCACGGGGACTATATTGGATAGCCACTCAGGGTATGTTGACACCATGATGATGTCGACTTGAAATTATTTCACAATTTCCTCCTTAAATTTTAAACTCCACTCAGGTTTTAATCGCCTGAACTTTTGCCTGACTGGCTGAAATCCCTCTTTGATGGGGAGGCGATGAATGACGATGTCAGTACATAAACCAACCATGTCTTTATGAGACCATGGAAACACATCTTGCAATTGGGTCAATAGAGTAACCATGTCATTCATTTGGTTTGGAGTAAGGTCCGTACCAATCTGGATTTGTTTGGGGTTTTCTAAGGTTCCAAGGTTAAAAGAGGTGGTTTGATCAAGGTTTGGCTTGGGTTTGTCTTTGAGCCATTCTTTGATCTCCTGAGGTATCTCATAGTCCTCTTGTGTTTTCATTAAGTCTGAGTCCAACTTTACATCAAAGTTACAGTCCTTGTGGAGAATAGGCACCTCATCAACAAGTTTAAGCACATCTAACTTTAGAGTCTTGAAACAAAATGTTTTTACTTAATATATGAAATTGTTCAATTATACAAAGTGTTATCATGTAATTAAAAAACAACATCTAATACTGTATAGAAAAAGTAAGCAGTTATTGTTATCTACAGGGCAGAGGGAGTTTATGCCCTTTTTACCCTTGTCGACAAATGCGAGGATTGCTGCTCCAATGGTCAAGGGTGAAGTCCTGGTGGAAAGTAGTGATAAAGGGGCTCTTATCATCCTCCTTCTCCCAAATGATGACCATGATGTCTGAACAATTATCGTCAGAGATGTCCCTGTTCATACCCTCAGTATAAACTATGACGCGCATGTTCGACAGCCGCCTGACAATGTCATAGTTACGTCTCCGTTCCTTTTCCTCCACTTTGGGATTTGGAATCAGGACTTCCTTTCTTTAGATCGGTATCGGCTTTGGAAACAACATGGCTACACATGAGTAGGAACCTTTAATAAATGCCGTACAAGCTCAACATCTGTAGGTTGAGATAATCATCGTATGGCTAAAGATGAAGGAATTTGCTTGTGCTTGTGAGATTTCCTGTGACTGGAGCTAGCAGAATAGTCTAGTCCGGCTGTCCCTATTTAACTGAGAACTTGAATTCAATGCTTAATGCCTTGATGATCTTTTCCCAACCCTTGTCCGGGTTGATAGCCCAAAGATATCATCTCTTGAGTTGCCGACATTACCTCGACAAATATTCTGGGTACTAGAGGTGTTGCCCAGTGTTGCTCACCTCAAGGGCATGGAAGCTGACAGTCTCAACTTCTGCATTGAAATTAATGAGTGGTATGTCACCTTGTTCTCAGCATTAATAGTAACTAGACTACTATTAATAATGTATTTGAGCTGTTGATGAAGGGAGGAAGGGACGACTCCAGCCATGTGAATCCACGGTCTTCCCAAGAGAAGATTGTATCCTGTAGGTATTTTGAGCACATGAAAGGATACACAGAATGTATGTGGACCAATCTCCACAGGCAGTTCAATCTCTCCGACAACATTTCGTCGGGATCCATCAAAAGCTTTGATAATGGTATGACTGCTTCGGATCCTATTGAGATTGATATTCATCTTCTCCAAGGTGGCATAAGGGCATATGTTCAAGTATAATCCCCCATCTATCAAGACTCTTCCCGCCATATATCTAGAGGACATAGCTATGTGAAACAATTTGCAATGACCCATCCCTTCGGGAGGTATGTCATCATCAGTGAAGGATATCACATTGCTGTTGAAAATGTGATTAACCAGATGACGAAACTTTTCAACATCAACTGATTTCGACAAGTGTGCTTCTTCTAAAACTCTCAGTAAAACCTTCATGTGATCCTCTGAGGAGAAAACCAAGTCTAGTATGGAAATTTGTTGTGGAGCTTCTTTCAAGCTTAAAACCACCCTGGCTTCCTTATGTCCTATAGTATGGAGGAATTCTTCAATCTACTCCATAGGAACTTTCCCCTTTGACTCGATGGTAGGCTTCATCACCTAGTGGGGAAGATACAATGGATTCTCCTTCGACACTGCAACAGTTATATTAGATATGGATCCTTCAGCCTCTCTATAATTCCATGGCACTTTCTTGAGGCTGACAACAGGATATTGTGGCCTGAATGGCACTATAATTGGCTTTGGCGCAACCACCTTCAAAGGATTTTCAACAACTTTGAGCTGAATTAGTTGTATTGTAAGTGGTGTGGCAGTTAGATCTTCCTTAGAGGATATAACCGCTACAACTTCCTTCCATTTTGTAGGAAATGTGTCCCCACTCTTAAGTGAAACAACGTCATTATCTTCCATCTGCAGGACACTACTGTCAATTAGGTTCTGAATAAGATGGCGGAGTGCCCAGCATTCTTTAGTGATGTGACCGCGAGAGTGGGAGTGATATTAGCATACTCCATTGGAATCAAATCGTCTTGAGCGTGGGCTGATTAGAGGTAGCAAAGCTATGACTCTTCCCTCATTGATCAGCATCTGTAATATCTCTTCCATCGGTTATCCTAGATAGGTGAATTCCCTTTTATTGGCGAAGTTAGCTTTTGCTCTTTTTGCAATTTTATCCTCCAAGGTTTCATCTTCTGGAGTATGTGGTGGCGTATTTGTAATGAGAGGAAAGAGGCTAGCATGCTCCTGGCTGAATAATTAACGTGGAAAAATAGGTCTGACAGTTGAATGTTAGAGCCTATAGATCCTTGTATGTTAATATCTAGGTATGGTAATTGTATGCTAATTGTAGTATTACACAAGGTTAGTAATCTGGAAGGGAAAACATGTCTATTAGATTCATATATTGCAAGATATAAGTGGTCAAAATGTGTTGACCGACCACGAAGTTCTGATTTCTGTGTTACCCAGAAACCTTAAGAACAGGTTGAGCCGGTTACTTTGACTGGCCTTTAAATTGCTTTCTGTTCTGTTTGTTGTTAGGATGTCTAAGTGTTATATAATGATACCCTAAAATACATACTACATATCTATAACACTCAAACTCTTAATTAATTCATAGGTTTACTAGAATTAATGGTCAAATATCGTTGACCGAGCATGACTGCATTTTTTATAAAACCCAAAAAACTGATGAACACCAAGAACAACCTCTGGCTATATATTGACCAAACTAAGTCTACAGCCTAGGATCTTACTTAGTCCAAACCAGTGTATCATATATGTACCCTGGTTTATAGATTACATATTACAACAATCAAAACACACATCTATCACACGGATTGAAAGATATAAAGGCCACAAAAGCGTTGACCGACCATGACCACTGTTCTGGGTTACCCAGAAACCCAAGAATAGCTCTGACAGTGACTTTGAGCCTCTATAACTTCTTGCTATATGAAGGTTAAAGCCTAAATTTGGTATGTTGTTGTACTACTACATGAGTACTACAAACAGCTATACACTTACAAACCCAGAATCATCAACAGTAGAGAGTTAGACTAAGGTCAAAGTGATCTCTTAGCATAGCCCAAACTGTTCCGCAGAAATGAAGAACACCTATAGCTACACTTTCTGTCGCTATAGGCCTTTAGCGACAGACAGTAAATAAAAATTAAATAAATAAATTAATAAAATTAGAAATAATTAATAAATAAATATAAATTATAGTAAAAACTGTTTTAAAAACTATTTTAAGTTATAATAAATAACTTTTAATATTTTTGCATAAATTCTATAAATATTTTATTTATTTCAAATATTATTTATAATTAAGTTATTAATAAATAATTAGAATAATCATTTAAAAATAAGAAATAATTATTTTAAAATGATATTATTGATTTGAAAATCATATTAAGTAGTTATAAATTATTTAAAAATAATAACAAGATTTTTAATAATATTTTAAGTAAATAGTAATAAATGATTTAAATATCATTTAATAGATAAATAAATATCTAAAATTTATTATAAGCTTCCGGAAATTATTATAAAAGATATATAAATTATCTAAAATTATAATAAAGCTTATAATTCAAGTTTAACCGTGATATCAACTAATTAATTATCCCGTAAAGTTTTAGAACCCCAAAATCATATCAAACTTAAACCGAACGTGAATAGTTTGAGTATTTGAGTATTGCTATCAATACTAATGTGTTAAACATATATGTTTGAACATCTTAGGTGTTTATAAACGAATCGAGTAGTGTTGCTTAATCGATCTTCACTCTGGTAAGTTTCCTACACCCTAACCTTAATCTATTACTTACGCAAGTTCTTGAACCCTGCTTATACATTGAACAAGATTCATATCCTAATTTGCTTTTTGATATATTATACCAAACCAAACTTGCTACCAATTATTGTGAAGTTATTGCTGTTGGGCTTCGGCACAGAAACGCACAACGGAAATTAAAATTTTAAAGCAATTTCTGAAACCCTAAAATAGGATCCATGCGAAAAATCAATTAATTCAGAGGTTTAGAGATTATACGGATATAAAAAAATGAGAATCAAACCGATCAACCTCGAATCTCCAATGTAATACAAACCGATTTATACTTCTCTACGGTATCCACATCGAACGCCGCATTTAACCAGTCGAACGATTACTCGCAATAAGAAGGACTTGCAGTACTAGCCACCAAAAGGAATGGATTTTACAAACTGCTTTCTCTAGTCTCTCTCTCTAAGAGTGGCTAGGGTTTTCAATTATGATCTATATCCTAAGTAGTCGCTATATATCATATATATAGTAGTTAAAAGGAATTAATCAAATCAAAACCTAATTTCATAAAATCAATTTATATATATATATATCTCTAATTAAGTCTTACTTAATTAATATACATATATACAAATTATCCTTTTTAATTTAAATTAAATGATTTAAATACTATTAATCATATTAATATATTTAAATTTAAAATTTAAATTAATTCCCTTTAAATAACGTTCTATGTGTGTGACCCTATAGGTTATTATTATTACGTTGGCAATAATTTTAAAATCATATTATAAAATTATAAACAGTGAGCGGCATCTAGTAATGCATCACTGCTACCCAAGTAATAATAAGATCGATGATTCGATGCAACCTTTTTGTGACCAATGTTTCAATGTAATTTAATCCTTTTAACCTTAATATCCTAGATTAAACTCGAGTCATGGAATGTGTCATACTCTTCATAATTTAATCTGAAGTTTTCTTGATCAATGAGTAGACTATATGAAACAAATCACTATTTGAGCATGGCCATGCATTTCATAGTCCTACTCAATCAAAAGGCCTATGGATATCACCCATAATATATAGGATGGTTAAATTCCATCTAGATCACTCATATTTCTCACACGATTAATGATGAACCCAATAATCACCTTTATAGTCCACCCTATTAAAGGTGACATTTGATGATATCAAAGTACATAAATTCTCTCGTGTAGTAATATAGCGATTTCAGTGCCTGAGGACCATTACATCATTGTCACTATGAGAATTGCTAATGACACTTCGCATAATGCTCCATATAGAATTCTCATGGTGGATCCGCCCGAAGACATCGTTCTCTAAAATGTACATATGCATTGACTTAATATCTCATATATTTATGACCAATGAGATTTGGTCATCAATCATCCACATACTAGTCTCAATGCATCATTGTTGTCCCATCAATAATGATACTCGATTAGGGACATTTAAGAACACCGATACTAATGGTAATATATAATCTCATGTTCAAGTCACATACTTGAAACTATATAATTTGTATCACTATTCTAAGGAATTTTATTATGTTAACAATTATATTACGCAAAGAAAATAAAACCATAATAAAATCATATATTTATTCAATCAAATATAATATCAAAACGTTAAGCAATTATATCAAATAATTGGCCTCTAGGGCATAAACTCTAACAGCCTCCCACTTGCTCTAGAGCCAATCACTCATGTATCTAATACCCATGGAACTAGTGTGACCGTCGTTAGGCTTCACGCAGTGACAAAGCCTTGGTTAGTGGATCTGCAACATTATCATCTGTTGGCACTCTTCCTATATGTACATCTCTCTATCAATGATTTCACACGGATGAGATGGTACCGCCTAAGTATATGCTTGGATCGTTGGTGAGATCTGGGTTCCTTAGCCTGTGCAATGGCTCCATTATTATCACAGTATAGAGAAACCGGATCAACAATGGTTGGAACAACACCAAGTTCAGTGATGAACTTTTTAATCCATACAGCCTCCTTGGCTGCACTAGAAGCAGAAATATACTCAGCCTCTGTTGTAGAATCGCCCATCGCTCTTGTTTGAACTTTTCCAAATTCTTGATTACCACCATTAAGGCAAAACACAAAACTTGATCGAGACTTATAGTCATCATTGTCAGTCTGGAAACTAGCATCTGTGTAACCCTTCTTCGCTAGTTCATCTTCACCTCCATATACCAAGAATGAATCCTTAGTCCTTTTCGTGCACTTGAGGATATTCTTGATCACATCCAGATGACCTTCACAGATTCGATCGGGTATCTGCTGCTCGTCATGCTCAAAGCATACGAGACATCCAGACGAGTACATATCATTACATACATGATAGATCCAATTGCCAAAGCATAAGGGATCTTTCTCATACGCTCCTCATCATCTTGTGATTTAGGACATTGGGCCTTAGAGATCTTTACACCATGAGTCACGGGTAAGTTTCCTCTTTTTGCCTCTTGCATGCTGAACCGTTTCAACACTTTATCAATATATGTACTTTGACTTAGGCCGAGCATTTTTCTTGATCTATCTCTATAGATCTTGATACCTAAAATGTAGGCAGCATCACCCAAATCTTTCATGGAGAAACATTTTTCTAACCATGTTTTTACAGCCTGTAAGGAAGGAATGTCATTCCCAATAATTAATATGTCATCAACATATAATACTAGGAATACAATGTGACTCCCACTAACCTTCTTATATACACAAGGTTCATCTTCATTTTTAATAAAGCCAAATTCTTTGACTGCTTCATCAAATCGAAGATTCCAACTCCGAGAGGCTTGCTTCAATCCATAAATGGATCGTTGCGTACTTACATACCTTTCCAAGATCCCTTGAGTGACAAAACCCTCAGGTTGTGTCATATACACATCCTCAAGGAGATTTCCATTAAGGAAAGCAGTTTTGACATCCATCTGCCAAATTTTGTAATCATAAAAAGCTGCAATAGCAAGTAAGATCCTGATGGATTTAACCATTACCATTGGAGAGAAGGTTTCATCATAGTCAACATCTTGAATTTGTTTGAAACCTTTTGCTACCAGTCGGCCTTTATAGGTTTGTACATTACCATCCATATCGGTTTTCTTTTTGAAAACCCACTTGCACTCGATTGGTTTTACCCCTTCGGGTGGATCAACCAGAGTCCATACTTGGAGGGGGGGGGGGGGGTTAAATAGATCTTTTTTATTTTCAAATACTTTTCTTGTTTATTTTGTATTGCTATTGAATTAGCTCATGACAATCATAAGAATCTTTTAAAGCACATCGGAATAAACAAAAGATCCCCTTCATTGATATATTCATGAACATACATACATTGTTCATAGAGTTAGTTAAGTTGTAAGCAGTTAATACATACATAGCATTTATAGTAGTTAGGTACATAATGTAAATGATAGAAAGTAAATGATTGAATATAAAAGACACAAGGGGTTTTAAGTGGTTCAGAGACTTAAGCTCCTTGTAGACACTCAAAATTTTTCTTGTTACTAACATTGCAGGAATGCAGAATCGTCTTTCAGAAATAACCCTAGAGGACAGCTCAGGTCATTCCCAAAAATAACACCGAAAATTTCAGTTCCAACCTCGGAGATAACCCCGAGGCATGCAGTTCCAATACCGGAAATCATACCAGAGAAGGACATTTCATCTCAGAGATAACCCTGAGATACTCAGTCTATGTCCCAAAAACAACACCGGGAAAGACAATGTCAACCTTGGAGATAACCCCAGGGAGTGCAGTTGTAGTTTCAGGGATAACCCCAGACATGCTCGTTTCAACCAATGTAGTCAGCTTCAACCTCAGGACTAACACCGAGGCACTCAGGTCTAAACCTGGAGATAACCCCGAGAGGTCAGGCACACCTCAGAGATAACCCTGAGGACGTCCAGTACTTACAGAAGCTCAATCTCAGAGATAACCCTGAGCAACGACTACTTTATCAACCCAAATCGGAGATAACCCCTGTGAGGGGCAAAATCATCCTTTCGCCACCTCGATCCCACATTGCGCCATCTTAACAACATCTTAACATACATTCTACACAACAATGTCCCATAAGAACCAAAGAGTTCCAATCCTGAGTGACTACTACGCAAGGAAGCACATCAGATAGAATTTGAAGCTTGAAGACCAAAGGCCTGGTCCCATTTTCCTGACTTCTGACAACCTCTAATCCCATGTCATGGCATAGCTCTCGATAATAACACTCCGTAAAAGGTATTATACACCTCAATTAGAGGCTCGAATTGAAGTTCTGTAAGTTTGAATGGACATCACGTTGCACGCATATATGTACTTCGAGACGACGGACCGAAGCCGAGCCCGGCACCCCGGCGACCACATGTACATTCATGGCTACTGCAGTGTACTGCATGCTCCCCTCTATAAATAGAGGGCTTGGGGTGGCCATATTTCAAGAGAAAACGACGAGGAAGCCCTGTCCAATTTGCTCTGTACACGCCCTAAACTGAGTGCTTTCTCATTTTAAACACTTGTGAGCTTATATTCAGTCATATTTTTATCTGCGGGAGCCGAGTGTTCATCCGTTTAAAGCTATAGAAGTCTTCTTTGATAGTCCACTATAAGCCTTCTTACAAACTTTAATGCCTTTCTCTTCATCTTTGCACACACCGTTCTTCACATTAAAAGTCGTATTGCATTTGTATGCCCGGACTTCGGTCCATAGATTTTATTTTCTTTTATATATATATATATATATATATACGTGGACTATATTTATATATATATGGACTAACATTATCGAGTTATGCCTCGATTGAGCCTGGACTGACGTCCGGAGCGTTTATTTGCTTTTATATATATACTTATATATATGAACTATTATCGAACTTTGTTCGATGAGCCTGGATTTTACATCCAGAGGGTTTAATGCTTATATATATATATGTGTGTGTATATGAACTATTGTTTGACTACATTACGATGAGTGCAGATTTATATCCTATATGCGCGTTCTTGCCTTATATATATATATATATATATATATATATATATATATAATGACAAATCATTTGAAATGATAAACCGAGCCAGATCGATATATATCCTGTGTTTGCCATTATATATATATATATATATATATATATATATAGGTTGATCATTTTTACTTCTTTATTTACATTTAGTCCCGCCTGTAGTTTACTTCGTGGCGATTGATTGTATTTATTGCTTTATTTACATTTCTGATCCCCCATGGAGGTGTTTCGTGGTGGTTGATCATGCCTCTATATATATTTATCGCTTTTATATATTTACATTTCTGATCCCCCATGGAGGTACTTAGTGGTGGTTGATCATGTCTGTATATATATATTTACAACTTTTATATATATACCTGCTTACTGCTTTCATATAAATTGTGGCATCATGTGAGCCTAAGAATCATGTGATCACAGATTCAGTCTACCGAATCTAGATTCGGTTCCCGTGATGGACATTTTCAGCTGTAAGAAGCTTGTAAATTATTCACGGTGTTTGAATTTCCTTAGGATGCTTTCATGCCCATGAGGAGTTCGACACTGCTATATATACCATTTTCTCGAAGATGCCTCGCATCTTGAAAATAAAAGCAATCAAGCCGAACATTTAATATAATGGAAATATCAAAGGCCTCAATTACTATTGAGCACAGGGTTTGATAAACCTCTTTTATAAAACATCATTGCTATATCTAGTTTAAAACTGAATTTTTATACAAATTCAAACCCTGTGTATATAGGTGCGAATGAGGTATATCACTACTTCCAAATAACTGTACATTGACCCCCCACCCACACATTCATATAATAGTTTAATTGAAAAGTGGCGGTAACCATGGTAACACGGATGTCGGGGGGGTACCTAACACTTTCCCTTCGCATAAGCAAGTCCCCTGACCCTAATGAATCTCGGTTTCATAGACCCGTTTAGCAGTGTCACATCACTGGGTTAATGTGCAAACCTTTGTCGGTTGTGTTGGTACAACCATTTAAAAAACCAACTGGTGACTCTTATAGTCAAATCGTCGACATATAAATGTCGGACCTTTTCACAACTTATTTTTTCAAACAAATCTCACCTAACACGAGAACACCAAAAAATAATAACAGAACAGGGACGATAAAAATCCCGACGTCGACAGGTGGCGACTCTGCTGGGGACTCTAGTAAGAGGACTTAAGCTGCTACTACAAGCTTTTCAAAACTGTTATATGCTTGTGCGTGGATGTTGCATTTACATTTTTTGATGAATGTGTACGAATGCATTTTACTTCTTGCATTGTAATATATCTATCTATGATATTAGTGTTTCGTACATGTCATCATTCCCATAATGGTGAAACACGTTGTATGTGAATGTATGTTGTGTGGTTCCTCTGCCAGGAGGCTATCCTGTCGGTTTTTGATTACTGGACTCGTAGGGAGACTAATTCTAACGAGGCTCAGGAAAAGCACCACCCAGATTCGCTCCAATTGAAAGACCAGATTAACTTCTCGTCAAGTAAATTGCGATGATCTGGAAACCTTCATGGCAAAAAGCTGCGAGAGTAACCTAAGATAGATCAGCCTCTGATAAATTAAACGCGAAGGAAAGTCTCTTCATGCTTTCCATTTTCAATTACTTGTAAAGAAAATTACTTGAAATTTTATTCCATGTCAATCTCTATGTAATGGAAAATATGAAGAATATGTGTACATGCATATTAAGGCTTGCCATGCTATCAAATGACACCCATTTTACATGATAATATTCCTAAAATGGACACATTATGATAGCATGTAAACATTTTATACATTCCCTAAGACTAAATTATATAAGTTTTTGCAGGGAAACAATTGGGCCTGTTACCCGTTCAAAGTCCAAAAAGGCCACGAGCCTATAGCCAATCATGTCTTCATCTGAGCAGTCTAATCCTGCTCCTGTCTCTTAAGAAGAGTTCGACAGTTTAAGCAAGCAAATTACAGATTTGGTTATTCTGCTTAAAGAACTACACCAGTCCACTCAGGGTTCGCGAATACCCATACATATAGAATCCTCTGCACAGGGAGGAGCACAAGGTTCAGATAAAACAATTTCGGAACTTCAGTTGGATATAACAAACAAAATTCCTGAAAACACCCATCTCAAAGAAGATCTAGACACGTGTAATATCAGGAAGAAAATCCTTTAAATGGAAGAGACCATTCGATCTATAAAAGGGATTGGTGCACACGGGAGTGTTAGGTTTGTAAAATTCATGAACGCAATCAAATTTCATAAAATAAGCGGAAACGTGGAAAATTAGAGTTTTAAAATTTTACAAACCATATACCCGGATCACCCTTTACGCGCAATTATTAATTAAACAAAAAATAAAGAACAAGAATCATACCCTTGAAGATTCGAGCTTCCTCAGGTACAAGTTCACCTCCAATCTTTTTTACGTTCAACTTGAATCCACCGGGTTCGGTTCCTTCCTTTGATCAACGTTAGCCACCCAAGTGTTTGGCCTCTAGAGGCGATCCACCAAGGAAGAAGAAATATTCAAGAAGAAGGGTGGTTGACTAGATCTTAGTTTTCTATCTCTATAGAAAAAGAACGTACTCTCCAATTCATGGAATTGCGTATATCTGATATATGATATAAGACTCCTCTTATAAAGATATCAGATAACCCTATTTAATTAAAATAAGGTATTGTTTTTTTAATTAAACTCTTTTAATTAAATAGGCTCCCTAATCTTATTAGAGATAATTAATTAAACTCCTTTAACTAATTTTCCCTCCTAATCCTATTAGGAATAAATGAGAGTACTAATATTAAATTAATTCCTAAACTCTTTTAGAAATTAAAATAATAATAATTGTAATAATATTAATAAGACTCCTCTTATTAATTTATATTTAATATTTCTAAAATATTAAACAATAAATATTAAGCTATTTAATTTATTCTATCACCATAGATTAAATTAAATATACTTAACATATTATTATGATTATGCCATTAACTTCTTAAATAATTATTCTTCCTTTTATGATGTGACCCTTTAGGTTCTCCATATTAAACCGGTTGTGAATAAATCAATTAGAACAATTCTAATCTTATTTAAATAAATAAATTAAACAATTAATTTATTTTAATAAATAATATTTATTCTACAATAAGGATAAGCCTCCCTAGCGATCAACGACTTTCCAGATAATATATATTTCAACATTAATCATAAAAGAACCTTTGAGTTAATAGTTACCGTACAATTCAATCCTTCCACCATACAATGTCCCAATTAAATATAAGACATGGAATTACTGTCAAGTCTTATTTTATTTAATTATATGTATTTCGATCCTTAAATGCACAACTCCAAATAATGCAAATTAGAAACTCCTTTCTAATATCATTCTGCTATAGCCAAGGACTACTGGGTTGTCATTTATCGAATCACATAGGACATTTCTCTTCTTTTACTAGAAGTGGTAGATTTTTTATTGATCATACATTATCTCCATATACAACTTATTATACCCAAGCATACCCTTTGATATACCCTAAGAGACTTAAGGAATAAGTCAAAGTATAACTCATCATACACAAAATACTATGATGATCTCAAGTCCAATGATCACTTGTACTACTATCACTACATGAATTCCTATTGACAGGCAAATAAAACTCCATTAGGTATTCCTTAGTGAGCCACGTTCAGTGAACTTATTCTCTAATAAGAATCTACATACTTGCTTTAGTGTCTCCACACAAATGATCATGAGATCAATCATCCTCATCCAATGAGCAAGCAACGAATGTACCAATCTATCCGGATTCACTAATCCCCAATTTAGTAATCCAACGATTGGGAACTATTTTAGTTTTAAGCTTTCTAATAAATTAGATCTCATTAGAATGATCATCATCATTATTCTAAAAGCATTGCTTAAAACTATGGGTTTATCACATATTATAAAATAACATCATGTAGATAATTAAAAGCCTTTAATAAATTAATACTTTTTATTAATAAATGAATAAGATTGTTACAAAGTATATGCTTTATCATCAAACATGATTGGCTTGTGTGCATACTACTTTCAATCTCCCACTTGCACTAAAGCCAATCGCCATGATATCTCATACCCTTCTTCTCTAAGTGACGATTATCCTGCTATTGGATAAGCTTTAGTTAATGGATATGTAATGTTGTTCTTGGGAGTTCACTATCTCTATAGTGATTTCCTATCTTTTAATGATTCCTATAATCAAATGAAATTGCCACAACACATGTTTAGATCCAAGATGAGACTTAGGAACTATTCCTAGTTCTGTAATGAACTTTTCATCCAAACAATCAACTTGCAGCTTCATTTATAGCTATATACTTTATCTTTATCACTAAACCAGCAACTCTTTGCTGTTTGAAACATTTCCAATTTCACTGCACCACCATTCAAGGTAACGCTTCACCTTAAAGTGGATTTATTGTCGTCTTGGTCTATCTAAAAAACTTGAGTCTGTTAAGCCCTCTAGTTTTAATTTAGACCCACCATGAATATGATCACATCCTTAGTGTCGGTTAAGTACTTTAAGATGTTTTTCACTGAATCACAGTGAACTTTTCTAGAATATGACTGATCAACATCAGGTCTCATATATTTCACTGCATACATGATAGTTACACATGCGATCTCTCTTATATGAGTCTATGGGGACTATTAAGAGAGACGCACTCCATGTCTCATCAACATGAGACATCTCTTAGAGTTTGCCATGCTAAACGACTTTAGCATCAAATGAATATACGTTCCTTGGGTTAAGCTGAGCATCCTTTTAAATCTATCTATGTAGATTTTTATACCCAATTACGATACTCTTCCTAAATCATTCATGGAGGAATATTTAGACAACTTTATCTTTATTGATTCTAGCATTGACATGTCATTCCTTATCCGTAGTATATCAACATATAATACTAGGAATGTCACAACGCTCCCACTGATCCTTTTGTACACACTAGGTTCATTCTTATTTTTGATACAATCAAACTCTTTTGATTGTCTCATCAAAACGAATGTTTCATTTTGAGAAGCTTGCTTCAATCCATTTCTCTGAGTGTCTACAACTCTTAACTCATCGTATGTAACTGGATCATCATCTTCTATGATTCGTACCTCATCATCATCATCATCTATGATGAATCCATACCTCCCAGGTATCTTTGGTACTATTCCAGATTTATGATTCGATTGTGGTACAATAGGTCTATCTACAAGTTCCTCTTATTTGACTCATAGTGTTTTATGCTTCTTGAACTCTTCAAGATCTATTATCCTCCCACTAGCCCTTTTAATGATAAACACCTTTATCGTAGAAGGTAGCATGTTTCACAACAAACACCTTTTGCTAAGTAAGATTATAGAACATATACCCTAAACTTACTTTAGGATGTCCCACAAATTGACACTTGTCAAATCCTTTTGGTAGATATGCAACCATTTCTAGGGCATGACCCTAGAACGATACAGGAATATCGGTAAAATTATTATGGATCGTACCATGTCCAACAAGGTACGATTTTTCCTTTCAGATACATCAATCAATTATTGCGTATAAGGAGGCGTCCATTGTGAGAAAACCATTTGAGATGATCTAGAAACTCATTGCACAAGTATTTCTTGCTTGATTCGATCAAAGAATCTTAATACTTTGCCAATTTGTTTCATTTCTGAATTCTTTGAACCTTTCAAATAATTCATACTTGTATTTCATCAAATACAAACATTTAACTCTTTGAATGATCATCTCCTTTTCTTGTACTAGTTTGTTCAATTTGCAAAATAATTTTTACGCAAGTCAAGTACACAAATTCCATTAAGTAATATTTCAATTCTATACAAAACATTATTATTATTATAAATAGAACAACAATTGTTCTTAAATATAATACCAAAGATTTCATTATCCAACAATAAAATGGAAATAATGTTTCAAACGAGAACTAGAATACATCAAGATCACAAGCCTTGAAGAAACAGGCAAATATCAAGCAAGTATCAAGGCACAACTGAAGGGAAGTGAATCAAAATATATTTCCTTGCTATATATAATGTTGTTTGATATATACAATGTAAGACCCCAACTTATTATAAATGAAATTGAATTCCCTCTATTTATTATTTTGAAATAGTAAGGGTTGATTTGATTAATGTGGTTAGTTATGGGTAAAATGCGCAAATATTTCAATTAAGCAAGTGGTTATAAAATATTCATTATTGTCGAGGAATATTCGTTTGGTCGTGGAATATTCTTACTATCGGAGAATATTCGTACGACGGTGCAGCCTTGTGTGGGCCCCATAACGGAAAGCGATTGGATGAAGAAAATGACAAGTATAAGTTGTTTATAAATAACGGCGTAGTTGTTCCGTTAATACTGTTGAAATACTCGGTGGTTAAAATACAGTAGCACACGGTATTACACCAATTATTGATTCTTACGTAAGATGGAACTACTCTATAATTGTTATAGTAATTATTGTTCAATATTTTATTTTATTGATTCAATAATTGCTACGTTGATAATTTATATTATTGTTGTTTCAATAATTGTCACTACACAGTATTTTCCATTATCAGATCAATAATTCATATTATTTGAGTAATATTATTAGATAGAATTATTGGTAATGTCTAGAAAGTTCTGTCCAAGGAGAGGTTTGGTCACCTAATTGCGTGCTAGTAAGGAGAAATCCTTATTGGAAAGCCCCCTCTTTCTCAGGAAGCGCCTTGTCGATGTTGTGATTCTGTAATATTATTTGTGAATAATTAATTAGATTTATATGATGAGAAAAATATTCATTTTATGTGGATATAGATGGAGAAAATTTTCTTGTGACAATTGTTGAAAATAAATATTTTATCTTTTTACGATAAAATAATTTATTTAAATATATTATTATATTATAATAATATAATAACAGATATCTTTTACAATGAATGTGGGATATATGAATATATGAGGAGGAAGAGTATTTTTGTTACTAAAAATATTTAAAACATATTTTTCATGTTTGTGGACCCCATTTCTTGACTGAAATTTGATTATAGCCTGTAAAATCGTCCGTATGTGGATTTCGGTCAAGTTCTGCTTGGAATTTAGAAAAACTTAAAACTACAAAGTTGTAGTTGTTTCTGTACCTTGTATTTGGCGACTCAGAATGGGTGTTGTATACCTATTTTGGGGGCGTCAAATACAATATGTGTTGTACATGACAAAATGGCTAAGCTTGTCTGTGTAGGAAAATACAAGTCTATCTACAGAATGGTATGTATGCGGACTATCAGATCTAATATAGCATCTCTCTCCGAAGAAGGGGGTAATGCTGCAAGCTCCTGCCCAAGGGTATCTACACGAGCTAGCAGATCTTAGGCCAACTGCATGGTGGCATGATACTCATCAATATATGCACTCATATTAGCAAGTATGCCAATCGTAAGGGATCTCACTGGAGTACTATTTGTGACGGTTGCATCTCGGGCAGATAGGGCAGCATCCCGCTCAATAATCTGGTTGATCTGGTCTTATCTCTCTCCAATAGAGCGGTGTCTCTCCCATCAAGAGCTATCAACATCAAGGCCTTAGCCTGATCTCTCTCAAAGGTCATCAGATGAAGACTCTGCTCCAGATACTGTGTTGAATGTTGAATAACAGTAACACTCATACTGGGAGAATCTGCAAGAGCTGCTGGAAACCAAGTGAATGGTTCATCCTTCGTGGGAATATCAATGTCCTCTATAGGCTCCCCATCATCAGAATCAATCCCCGACAATGTGGATATTATTATAGCCGATGTAATATCTATCTCCATCCATGCAGAATACTCTGCAGAACAACCCGGATGGCTAACAAAAAATGCCGCTAGCTCACGCTGATCCCAATAGGCATACACCCTATGTGACGCCCCCAAAATAGGTATACATCACCCATCTTGGGTCGCTAAAAAATACACTACTGACATCTCCATTTATACAACTGTCGTGCAAAAATATGACGACACATATACTGCGAGTTTCAATACAAATATTGTTACATATATAATACAATAATATTCATATTTAAAATTATTACAATACCATATAAAGTACAACAGCAAATATTTTCAGTCCCTGAAGGATCATTAGAAGATTTCTGTCCTCCTCACTCTAATGGACTGCATTTTTGACGTTTCCAAATTCGAGTTCGCCTCACCCTATTATTGTTCACCAAAATTAAATATTAAATGATGTATAAAATATGTAACACACATTTTATATTCTCAGTACAGTTATTATGCCACACCGTTTCATAATTTGATTATGCTTGTGATTAATTCGTATCACCACTTTATACCCATGTTCTCTTTGCTAGTCTCAGCTACACTTTTACTACCTGAAAGGGGTGGTGAAGTAAAAGGATGAGCACCGATGAGTGAGTTTTATACACATGAATTGGATACATTCGGGCTTAATTTATTACTCTTCTCAAGTCTTTTAGAATAGTTTTAAGTGTTTGTGTCCATTCATGCATGTTTTACATTGTTTTGTAGGATTTGGGACAAAAGTTACTTGGATCGACGTTTGGGGTGGCTAGATGCGCGTTTTCAGCTTGCTATTTACACATCAATCACTTTAGAGACAATTTGATTATTTCTCGGAACCTTATTTCGAAAAACTCAAAGAATAAAAGTTGTAGATCTACTTCTCCTCTTTCCGGATCATCTTGAATCATCGAAATCGGAGTTCGGACGAAGAAGTTATGGTAATTTTCCCAAAGGACGTCAGAGCAGAAAATGTCAGAACTTGGGGCCAGCGCCGGGGCTCCGAAAATAGGCCTATGCTCAGCCAAGGCGCTAGGGGGCGAACTTCCAGCCATTGCTCAGCTACTGGAGCACCGAGGAAGAGACTTGGTGTGGCTTGGACGCGTTTTGGGCGAATTTTGACACCTTTTTGACTCCAAATAGGATTGGGTTTGTTCCTAAGCAAAAAATTGGACTTGTAACCTATAAATACATTATGTAAGGCATAAAATAGAGGGAGATTACATAGATTATACTAGATAAAACACTCCATTAGATTAGAATATTAACCCTAGTTCTTATTAGTTTTGGAGATTGAAGCAACTTGAAGATCATTGAAGATCAAGAGCAAGAGCAAGAGGGGAGCATCGGATTTGCTGACAACAGATTCTATTCTTTTCTCCTCTCTTACTTTTATCTTTTAATGTCTATTCAATTGTGGATTCTTGGTTTTAATTTATTAATTATGAACTAACTCTTTCCTTAAGATTTCAATTGAACTTTTTATGGCTATGAATTAGTTATTCGATTTCTTCCAATTATTTATGTCAAAGTGAATTGTTTATCTTGTCTTGTGCTTATTGCTTAATTATTTGATCAGTATTTACCTTGTTACTCTAGAAGGAATTGGAAGAGAAATTCTAGGGTTAGAACTAGGCATGATATCATATGACTTAGTTATTTGCATGGTGAATAATTAGGTTAGTGAATTGAATGGAAATATCTGTTCGCCGCATGTAACACATAAGGAATTGGGATTGGAAAGAGTTTAATTCAATTGTTTTGCATATGAATATAGCAAGATTAATCTGGATTAAATAGAAGGCAATTGATTACTTGGAAAAGGGCTTTTGGCATTTGAGAATTCATGTTAACAATTCAGTAGGCATAATAATTGGGATAATTGGATAATTAATTTATAATTCATAATTGGGGATATTAAAGTCTTAATCTTTATTTATTTGAATTCATTCGTTAAAATCTTTGTTTTAATTAGTTAATTTAGTTTTCTTAATTAGAAAAAACACGATTTGAGATTGTTTAAATAAAATTAGTTTGGTTAAGAATTAGTACTTGGTGATTTTTATTAAATAATTCCTCGTGGGAACGATACTCTACTTTCACTTTATTACTTGTTGACCGTGTATACTTGCACGTATTCATTGATTAAGAAATCGATCAACAAGTTTTTAGGCGCTGTCAATTCTTGGGGAATTAATTTAATAATTATTTACCAATATTAATTTCAATCAAATTAGTCTTAATTTAAACATTTTTATTTTTATTTTTAATTCTCTTCCTATATTTCTCTCTTTTTAGGTACCATGGATGAGTTTGAGTATCAATGGCCATACACGTTCTTGGCTCAACCAAGGGAAACATGGATTGATGGACTTAATACATCTTCTATAGAGGCAACTTCGAAGACGTTGGAGGTTTCTTGTGACCATCTGAGTCGAAGGATGGCAAGAATGACTCAGCCAAGGGGAGGGGAGATTGACAGAGATCTAACTTTGAGTACCAACGAAGATAAGCCAATTTTGATAGTTTCCCATGTACCTTCTCCACCAAAGTTCAAGAATCCGGGCAGTTTTGCAAAACCATGCCCAATTGGCAGTCATGTCGTCGGCAATGCTCTTTGTGACATAAGAGCTAGTACAGTTGTGGAGTCATGGTGGGATGAAAAGGAGAAGATAGAGGAAGACTCCATTATGTTTATTAAGCTTCAATGCCCCAATCTAATCATAGACATAATGGAGAAAACACCTAGTTGTTGGACGTTCTTAATAGGGAACCTATCTACAAAGAGCATGCTAGGTGACTTCAATTCAAGGGTTGTTGCGAATGGGAACCTCCCAAAAGAGACATTGCTTCTGATGGATGGAGGGTTCCTCAATTTTCGTAGGGGAATTGGATAGAGAATTGAAGAAGTCAAGCTGAGACTATAAAACAAGCGCTTATTGGGAGGCAACCCAAGTTTAATTTTTATTTTTAGTTTTTATTAGGTTTTATATTAGTAGTTTTGAATTTGCATTTATTTAGGATTTAATAAAAGTGCTTCTATCATGGTTTTACAGGTTATTCAAGTCAAATTCAAGTGTGGTGCCCAATTTGTTCCATGTGCTTAGCCTATTCTCCAAACTTAGTGGACAAGGAGGAAGATTGCTATATTTTCAAGGAAGTCCTCTGCTTTACTTTTTTCTATTTTAGTCATCGAGGAAAATGTCTAGTTTAAGTTTGGGGGCATTTTAGTGTCGTATTGCATATAGTTAGTTATCTGCATAGTAGTTCGTTTTTTTTATGTGTTAGCATTGTGTTTTTTTAGGTTGCATATAACACATGGTAGTTATTTGCATATTCATATATGTGTTGCATTACTATGTGTTCATGTAGTATAATTGCATTTTTTTTATTTTTTTTTTATGAATCTGTGTGATAAGTTGGTGTGGTCTTAGCTCAGCCTATGATAAGATTGGTATTAAATGTTAACTTGAACAGTGTTGATAATTGATGATGAGTTCTAATTTTAATCATGATGATAATTTGAGCCTGTCTGAAACTTATGTAACTGGTTAGCACTTAAAGTTTAACTGTTTTAATCCACTTGGTTTAAGGGATGCATAATTTGTTTCTGAGGGAAAATCTTGGTAAAAATTTAAGGAAATTAGTGAACTGACGGTAAGGGTTAGAATGACGTAAAAGCTTGAGTTTGGGAGAATTTATGGGGTATATATATACAAAAAGAAAAAAAATAAGAAATTATGAAAAAAAGAGAAAAAAAATAAAGAAAAGTAGAAATAACATGGCTAGTCTTATTTCGGGGCCCTAGCTACTTGAGTAAGTACGCCCGAGGGGATTGTCTCTACACCTAGCGCCCTAAGGTCTTTCATGGTCTGGGAGTCGTTGGTCGAAAGCTCGCTAAGGGGTAGCAATGTGCCTAATGGAGTAAGACATTGCACAGTTATGAAATAAAAAAAATGAAGAAAAAAAAATACGAGAAAGAGCAAAAATGCCCTCGTGGTTGAATAAAAGTATAAATAAATCATGTATTTACTCTTAGACTTGGTAATTGCTTAGTTTTAACTGGAGTTGTCATGTTCACAAAAGTAATTGAATTGGAACTGAAATTTTCCTTATAAGAAGTTTGTTATGTGATTATCTTTAATTGTGGTCGGTTAGAATGGTTAACAAGCACACACACACAACATGGGTGATGACAGGTTTGGATTGACTAATTGGTTAGAGTTATGGATTTTGACTTGATTGGATATATTATTTGAGTACCAATGGTATCTTTGAGGTCTATTGCTATATATCATACTGATTTATTACTGGGTTCGTAGGTATATTATAAAGTAGATCATGCATATGCATTCATGTAGTTGAGTTAGTTTGTTTATTTTTAGTTCTTTTGTGTTTTTTCTTGAGGACAAGCAAAGGTTTAAGTTTGGGGGTATTTGATGAGTGAGTTTTATACACATGAATTGGATACATTCGGGTTTAATTTATTGTTCTTCTCAAGTCTTTTAGAATAGTTTTAAGTATTTGTGTCCATTCATGAATGTTTTACATTGTTTTGTAAGATTTGGGACAAAAGTTACTTGGATCGACGTTTGGGGTGGCTAGATGCGCGTTTTCAGCTTGCCATTTACACAGCAGTCACTTCAGAGCCAATTTGATTATTTCTCAGAACCTTATTTCGAAATGCTCAAAGAATGAACGTTGTAGATCTACTTCTCCTCTTTCCGGATCATCTTGAATCATCGAAATCGGAGTTCGGACGAAGAAGTTATGGTAATTTTCCAAAGGATGTCGGAGCAGAAAATGTCAGAACTTGGGGCCAGCGCCGGGGCGCCCAAAATAGGCCTATGCCCAGCGTCGGGGCGCTAGGGGGCGAACTTCAGTGCTGCAGCCCAAATATTTGAAGCTGGGAAGACACTTGGTGTGGCTTGGAAGCGTTTTGGGGCGAATTTTGACACCTTTTTGACTCCAAATAGGATTGGGTTTGTTCCTAAGCTAAAAATTGGACTTGTAACCTATAAATATATGATGTAAGGCATAAAATAGAGGGAGATTACATAGATTATACTAGATAAAACACTCCATTAGATTAGAATATTAACCCTAGTTCTTATTAGTTTTGGAGATTGAAGCAACTTGAAGATCATTGAAGATCAAGAGCAAGAGCAAGAGGGGAGCATCAGATTTGCTGACAACAGATTCTATTCTTTTCTCTTCTCTTACTTTTATCTTTTAATGTCTATTCAATTGTGGATTCTTGGTTTTAATTTATTAATTATGAACTAACTCTTTCCTTAAGATTTCAATTGAACTTTTTATGGCTATGAATTAGTTATTCGATTTCTTCCAATTATTTATGTCAAAGTGAATTGTTTATCTTGTCTTGTGCTTATTGCTTAATTATTTGATCAGTATTTACCTTGTTACTCTAGAAGGAATTGGAAGAGGAATTCTAGGGTTAGAACTGGGCATGATATCATGTGACTTAGTTATTTGCATGGTGAATAATTTGGTTTGTGAATTGAATGGAAATATCTGTTTGCCGCATGTAACACATAAGGAATTGGGATTGGAAAGAGTTTAATTCAATTGTTTTGCATAGGAATATAACAAGATTAATCTGGATTAAATAGAAGGCAATTGATTACTTGGAAAAGGGCTTTTGGCATTTGAGAATTCCTGTTAACAATTCAGTAGGCATAATAATTGGGATAATTGGATAATTAATTTATAATTCATAATTGGGGATATTAAAGTCTTAATCTTTATTTATTTGAATTCATTCGTTAAAATCTTTGTTTTAATTAGTTAATTTAGTTTTCTTAATTAGAAAAAACACGATTTGAGATTGTTTAAATAAAATTAGTTTGGTTAAGAATTAGTACTTGGTGATTTTTATTAAATAATTCCTCGTGGGAACGATACTCTACTTTCACTTTATTACTTGTTGACCGTGTATACTTGCACGTATTCATTGATTGCGAAATCGATCAACAAGCACAAATAGCCCAGTAAAGAATATCATGACTTAAGATAATTAAATTATCAATAGCCTTCATCAATAATAATTCAGATATTTAGAACATATGGTAGAAGATAAAAGTTTTCAACCATAATAGCAACGGAATCAACAATCCATTAGAAGAGTCAAGTAGAACATAATGTCTATTATCTCCTCTAGATTAAAAGTCCATCGTTAATATTTTATTCCTGTAATACTCATCAACAATTCTTTGTTGTACCCAAGACAAAGAGAACTCTCATCACCTGTCTTCACCTGAACCACCACAGATTATAATTAAATTCATAATTCATATTTATAATCAGGTAAATCAACAGTTCATACAACTGTAAAACCAATAATCAACAGTCCATCTTTGCACTACAAGCCAAAGATATACAACTGTAAAACCAATAATCAACAGTCCATCTTTGCACTACAGGCCAAAGATATACAACTTTAAAACCAATAATCAACAGTCCATCTTTGCACTACAGGCCAAAGATATACAACTGTAAACAAATAATCAACAGTCCAAATTGATCACATAATAATAAATGAATCATAAACTATTAAGGATATTCTAATCCTTTCAGGACTTTTCACCATTTAATGATAAACTGAATAAACGAATAATAATATCTTACCATAATATGGAGTATGAAAGAAAATGATATTTTTTTTACCATAAAATGATACCCTCTTACCACAATAATAATATCCCTTACCTTAGCATGTGACTTGATTCTGCTTTCTGTGAAATTGATCAACTTAAACAATGCTTGAATTCCTTATCTACACTTGGAGTAACATTACACTTAATAGAAATACTCACAATATTATACTCACAATATTTTAGTAAAATAATTCTATATTTTTAGTATACTGATGGTGTGTGTTTAGTTGCTCAACTGGGAAACCTATTTATACTGAAAATTTAGTAAACAACTAGCACACCTGCTTTGACAAAATAACGAAATGAGGTATATAATAATGGTAGTGGTGGAATTTATGGTCCCACAGAGAAAATTGAACCAACTTGTACACGTTTTAATAAAATTTATTCAATAATAGAGTTGTGGTCCATAGTACTTTAGAGAAAGTAGAGTGTCGGTAAGTCCTGCCAAACTTATTTTTGTAAAAAGAAAATAATTGAACAAACATCTGTATAACATACTTATCTTTCATCAACATCTTTTATTCATCAATGATTTACACATTTTCAATCTTTCAACAATTATTCACAATTATTAACATAGACTCACAATACTTCCAACTGGTATAATTATATCATATGAAATAATATGAGTCACTGTGTAATAACTACTATGACAATTATTGAATGAAAGACTGAGTGACTTCTTACGTAAGAATCCAATCAATACCTTACTATAAACAATTTAAATTCTATTAAAAGTAGGGATCAACACCAAATCATATCTATCTCGAATAACATATAAACCACTAAAATTCATTATTCATTCAAGTTGTCTTTATTTATAGCATAATATCATTATATTTAATAATGTTCATGTTTTAAAACTTAGAACAACATCCTTTATTGTCCAAAACATTACATATTGCATACGTGCATGCCCGACGTCCTTCGATTGCCTCTGAATGCACTTCAGTCCCTAAAATATCCATTTTAGGCCTTGATACCGACCTCAAATCTCAAAACATAAAGAAAGAAAGTTTTAGGTCTACTCGTTATCTTTTCGAATCATCCTGAATCACCTTAATCGGAGTTCGTATGAAAATGTTATGCCCAATTTACTAAAGGACGTCCGAACAGATTTTGGCTTAACACTTGACCAGCGCCTAGGCGCCCAAATTTGGCATTGGGTAAGTGCTTAGGCGCCCAAGAACAGATTCTAAGCGCCGAGCCTAGTTCCTAGGTGCTCGACCTTTGGCACTTAACTCCAATTTTCCAAATTTTGCAACTTTTGACACATACTTCAAATCTTCATAACTTCTTCATCCGTTATCGGAATTAGTCCGTTTTCGAGGCTATGGAAAGCTTGTAACATGCTCTACAAAACTTCCCATGATTTTATAATTTTTTAGATTCATTAATTATTCCGAAATTTGGCTCAAAAGTCCCCCAAAACTAAGTTTTTCATCGTTTAACATGTTTTACGAAAACTTTCATCACAACTTCAATTTAAATCATTTTTAGTCCATTCAAATTGGAATATTTTCATAATTTCTTACTCTATAGATCCTTCTCCTCAGATTTGACACATAAATCAACCATCAACACTTTTACAAGTTTGATTTAAGTCCTCAACATAACTTTTGTTCATCCTCAAACATATGCCCAACCTTTTGATCTTAAATTCTATTATGACATGGATTAAACATAAAATCATCATATACTTCATTATTACTTTGGATCCATCATGATTCTTTATAACCCAACCTTCAACAAATCAAACTCTTAGGAAAATTAAAGAGATGAAAAATTTTGGTTTTACCTTTTGAGTTCATAATCTACCTTCATGCTTCTATGATTTCATCTTCTTCTTTCTTCCTTTCTTCCTTTCTTTCTCTTTCCTTTCTCTATTCTCTCTTTCTTCTTCTGAACATGGCTACGGGAGGGAGCATGAGAGAATGAGAAAGTATGCTGAAAATAAAAATGATGGTGTTTTTCTTTTTCTTCCTTTCTTCTTCTTCTTCTTCTTCTTCTTCTTTCTCCTTTTCTCTCTCTCTATATTATCAATATTTTGGGCTACGGAAGGAAGAGGTTATGAGAAGAATGAGAAAGACATCTCCTAATTTTGCCTTATTAGGCTCAATCAATTGCCTAACTCCCTTGTCCCACCAAAATGAAATTAAAAAATTAAAGAAAAGGTTGGTGAGGAATGTGTGGAAAGTTTGAAGTATTAGGAAAATAAGCCTCAAGATTATTCCACCTCTATCAGTATTAACCGCCCCTCTCATAGACCACAATAATCTAGAAGGTTTAATTCTCCTATATTATTAGCTCATTTATTTGATTAACTGCTCATTTGACCATTTATCAATTTAACACTTTACAATTATAAAATAATAACCATAAATTAATTTAGACTTTTATTTCATAAAAGTCGGGGTCTTACACCCTAGATCTGTCCTCTGCTGACAAATGGCGGGAAGCCAAACGCTGACTTAATGCCCCCTCAAAAGGATGGAAATCCTGGAACTGGTCAAACTGACACATAACGGCCAATGGGTGGTAAGTAGTCATGCCTCTCAAACCAACTAGTGGGAGATAATCCATGCCTGGAGCATGAGTGATGAAGTTGTAGGGTGAACAAAGCCCTGTACACGGCAATACATCAAATGGATCTCCAATCCCTGCTAGGAAAATAGACCAAGATGCAGGATCTGTACACTCCGCAGGCTGAAAGGAGTACGACATGTCTATCTCATGGGTAAAACAATACTCGTGTCGTTAGAATGTGCCAATCGATCTCAAGTATGACATGAACCACACATATAACATCACCGAACTACCTGTGAATACCCTTACAGGGTAAGTACTGTAATATGTGGCCGACCTCAGTGTCTCTGCTACAATCATTGGTATAATGGTGTGACCCTCCCTAAGAGCTCTCATTATCATAATGACACCAATATCCAGCTCATCCATGTACCGTGGCATGTATACATATGACAATACACACAGTAGCAGAACATCTACTCTGGCCAAGTGCCAATGATCCTCTGGCATGGTAAAATCCCCGGAGTACTGTATATAACTATCCTCTGAGCCAAATCTGTCCATCAGAAAATGCTGGGATACAACGTGGTCTAATTTGATCTCATCCTACACAACTCTACGCCTCAGCCTGGTGAGGGTCATAAACTGTCGGCTCATGTCACCGATAGCCATATGTACGCAAGGTCTATCTCGTGGCAGCGCCATTAACCGTGCATACTCTTCTAAGGTAGGAGTCAACTCATGGATACCAAACTGGAAGACTTGCCTCTACGGTATCCAATGCTCCAGCATACCCTCTACAAAGCCTGTGGGAACCTAAAACATTAGGAGAGTCATAGTATGCTGCAATAACTGATCTACAATCACCCTGTCTGAAGGTGACATACTATCATACCATGATCTCAGACGGGATACCACTAACACTGGTGGGGTATGATCAATATGGCTAACTGTCGAAGAAGACATCTGTACGGGCTGTGTCATAAGACCATCCAGGGGGAAATTCTGAATACCTCTGGACATACATACATATGCATAACATAATACATGCATAATAAACAATAGATAGCAGTATGATGTATGGAATAACAATGCATACATTCTAAAGTACATCATCATTTAATATATCTCTGTACAGCTAAAAATACAGGGAAATGAGGCACAAACGCCCAACAACTAATAGAGGCCTATAAAAAGATATAGCAAGACTGGGGCCCACCACTCTGGCTAGGTCCAATTCGAGTTACAAAGAAGTTCTCATAAGTTGAAAAGGCCAAATCAAGAATAAAAACGCTACGCGATTGAGCAGAATAGCCTAAAATCCTAGTTTTCACAGGTCAAGTTGTAGCTTTACATATCACTCATTAGAATTTTCCCAAACACAGGGTACACTATAACAATGTTCTCAGTTATTATAAACTACATTTGGCAATACCTCACGAAGGTCCGATGCCATCAATTCAGGGTCGTAGTCCTAAAGCCCTGTCACCAGCGGCTTTTTCATACAATCATCCTTTGATTCATATGTCTACGACGGTCAAGAAGCCTATATATTATCCCCAACAGGGATCTCATCCATTGATGCATATGTCAACAAGAACCCTGACAACACTGAATGTTGGCAGTAACTCCAACAGAACAGCGGAAAGACCTGGCGGTACAAAGGAGGGAAGAACATCCTCATCGGGGAGGACCGATGATGGAATATGTTATACACAACCTCAACAGACAAAGCTCTATCCCCACAGAATCTCTTGTATATGAGAGATGCATCTTCAATATGAAGTCTGTATCAAGGATTAAGGACTTTGGTGATAACCCCAACGTCAACATCCTGGAAGCTCCTAAGAGCATTAAATTGCACATCCAAGACAGTTCATCACGGTTGTCAGTAATAACTGTCAATACCGGTAGAAGTCAAGAGGAGTCGGCAGTCATCCCACCATGTTGGAAAATAATCCAATAAACCACATACATTCACATCATGTTGTTGTACATGGCATCATGATCATCTTGTTACATTTCAAGTGTCTAGTATTCTTTATCCTATCCATGCTATTGCATTGTATGAATATGATAAAGAGGGGCATCTGTAGACACTCGATTTTTGTATACCTATTACTAACATTGCAAGAGGGCAGAATCGTCTTTTAGAGATAACCATGTACGACAGCTCATCTCATTCCCGAAAATAACACTAGAAATTTTAGTTTCAACATCGGAGATAACCCCGAGGCATGCAATTCCAATAACAGAAATCACTCCAGAGAAGGCCGTTTCATCTCAGAGATAACCCCTAGATACTTAGTCTCAGTCCCAAAAATAACACCAGGAAAGACAATGTCAACCTTAGAGATAACACCAGGGAGTGCAGTTGCAGTTTCAGAGATAACCCCGAAAATGCTCGTTTTAACCTATACAGACAGCTTTAACCTCGGAACTAACACCGAGGCACTCAGCTCCAAACCCAGAGATAACCCCGGGAGGTCAGGCACACCTCAGAGATAACCCTGAGGACATCCAGTACTTGCAGCAGCCCAATCTAAGAGATAACCTTGAGCAACGACTGCTTTATCAACCTAAATCGAAGATAACCCTGTTGAAGGGTAAAATCATCCTTTTTCCACCTTGATTCCACATTTCACCATCTTAACAACATCTTAACATACATTCTACACAACAATGTCCCACAAGAACCAAGGAGTTCCAATCCCGAGTGACTACTACGCAATGCAGCACACCGGATAAAATTTAAAGCTTGAAGACTAAGGGCATGGTCCCATCTTCCTGACTTCTGACAACCTCTAATCCCATGTTATGGTGTATCTCTATACAACAATAGTTCATAAAAGGTCTTATACACCTCAATCAGAGGCTCGAATTGAAGTTCTGCAAGTTCGAGCGGACATCACGTTGCACACGTGCACGTACTTTGAGATGGTGGGACCCGCGGAGCTCGGGGCACCCCGGGCAGCCGTAAGTACATCTACGGCTTCCGCAAGTGTACCTGCGGCTTCCCCCTCTATAAATAGAGGGCTTGGGGTGGCCATATTTCAAGAGAAAATGGTGAGGAAGCCTTGTCTAATTTGCTCTGTACACGCCTTAAACTGAGTGCTTTCTCATTTTAAACACTTGTGAGCTTATATTCAGTCATATTTTTATCGGCGGGAGCTGAGTGTTCATCTGTTTAAAGCTATAGAAGTATTCTTTGGCAGTCCACTGTAAGCCTTCGTACACACTTTAAAGCCTTTCTCTTCATCTTTGCACACATCGTTCTTCACATTAAGAGTCGTGTTGCATGTGTATGTCCGGACTTCGGTCCATGGGTTTTATTTTCTTATATATATATATATATATATATACTTATATATATGAACTATTGTCGAACTCTGTTCGATTAGCCAGAATTTTACATCCGGAGCGTTTACTACTTATATATATATATATATGAACTATTGTTGGACTCTGTTTGATTAGCCTGGATTTTATATCCGGTCCATTTACTGCTTATCAATATATATATATATATATATATATATATATATATATATATATATATGTTAGGCCTGGAGTTTACTTCGTGGCCTTTTACTGCTTTATTTACATTTTGTCCCGCCTAGAGTTTACTTCGTGGTGGTTGATCGTTTTTACTGCTTTATTTACATTTTTGATCCCCCATAGAGGTGCTTTGTGGTGGTTGATCATGTCTTTATACATTTATTTATCACTTTTATATATTTACATTTACGATCCCCCATGGAGGTGTTTTATGGTGGTTGATTATGTCTGTATATATATATATTTACAACTTATATATATATATATATATATATATATATATATATATATATATATAATCGCTATCGCTTTGATATAAATTGCGGCATCATGTGAGCCTAGGAATCATGTGATCACATATTCAGTCTACTGAATCTAGATCCGGTTCCCGTGATGGACATTTTCAGCTATAAGTAGCTTGTAAATTATTCACGGTGTTTGAATTTCCTTAGATGGCTTTCACGCCCATGAGGAGTTCGACACTGCTATATATACTATTTTCTCCAAGATGCCTCGCATCTTTAAAATAAAAGCAATCAAGCCGAACATTTAATGTCCGTTGCTAAAATGTCTTTAAGCTTGAACATCTTCTATACTTAGCAGCTTGGCGTGGTCCTCTTTGCATTCTGCATAGAGTCTGGACCACGTCTTCTCTAGTGCAGCTGATCTTCATTATGTTATATTTATCTACATCTTATGTCCGTTGTGCACCATCACTATTTAGGTTTGCTAAGTATTTGAGCTTTTGGTAGACTTTGTCTGGCACTTAGCATTCCCTGAACCCTTCTTGAGTGGTTTGCAGACATGGTTCTGCATCTATTCTGTTTCAGCTTTTGGTTCATGGTGATTGTTAGAGCGGCTCTCTGGATCTTCCTTGTGCTCTGCCACTTTTCTGAATGTTATCTTCTTGGCCTTCTTGGATCTCAGCTTAGCTGTCATCTTCAGTGGCATTCTCATCCTTGTTGAGTGAAGCTTTAGTCTATTCAAATCTTCCTTCAAATTTGCTTCACCTCCACCTTCGTAGTCTCACTACCACTGAGACTTATTATATTCAGTTCCGGTTGAACTTCGTAGAGTCAACAATATAGCATTCCAACAACTCAACGATCCTTCTTCTTAGTAACTCTTGATCTTTGAAGCTCTGGCTGATATATACTCCTTCCCAATCTTCCCATTAGAATATAGCCGTTGAAAGCTATTTGAATTGCTTCGTAGATTTTGAGTTATTTTGTGTGGACTACTTGATGTGACGTGATAGCTCCTTTAGGACTTTACTGACACAACAGTCGGCTACCTTACCTACCGCTTTTGAGTTGTCACCTTTCCATGTCAGGAAGGTAGTCATCTTTATTTCTTCTTTCTAACTTCTCGATTAGAACATCAGAGACTATCCTTTTTCATCGATGCTCTCAACTAGCACTGTTCAAATATTAGTCTTCAGATTGAACCGTTGCCAATGCTCTAATTTTTAGATGGCCAAACTCTATGATTCTGATGCCTATGTTCTTGGACATGATTGTAGTGTGTCTTGAATGTTGCATATTGACTGATTAAGACAATACTACAATCCTGAAGAAGTGTTCATTGGACCTTCAATGTAGAACACCTCTTCCTTTATTTGTGCACTACTTCAACACTTCTATTTGCCTTTGACTGATCTTAAGAACTGATAGCTTGACTACTTGTTCTGGTCTCTTCTGAATAGCAAGATACCTCAGATTTGTGGCATGCTCAGCTCACTTTCTCCTTGTGATCTCCCGTTCACTTATCATCAATGGACTAACCCATGCTTAATCACTTTAGCTTTGTTCTTCAAAAGCTGGCCAATATCTCTGTGTAGACTACATCCGTTCTTATTTTATTTGGCAAACACTATGATCCTGGTTGACCCCAAGATCGTTGTCTTCTATTCTCTTGATAGCTGCTGCACTTGCTGACTTTCCTTAGTCAGTCACTTTTACTGAAGTCTTCTTTTGATCTACATGTATAAGACTTCATCTTGAATGGCTTTACAACTTAATCTAGATGCTTATTGGGTTGGTGTTTAGATCTTCTATTAGCTTGCATGCCATTCATTGAGTGCTCTCTGGTTCCCTTTAGGTGGAGTGTAACTTTGCAGCTCAGACCAGAGGCTTCATTCTTTGGATATTATGGGAGTGCTCATTTGTTGAGAATCGTGTTTACTCTACAATTCTTCCTTGGTGTTGTGAGCACTTCTGTTGAAGCCTTAGTTATGTGCTCTACGATTTGGCTTGGGTTATGCAGACACTACATGTGACGCCCCCAAAATAGGTATACATCACCTATTCTGAGTCGCCAAATACATGGTATAGGATACAAATACAATCTTAAATATACAACAAGAGCTGTGAGTTTTAATACAAATATTATCTTCTAGACAATATCCACTCTCAGAATAAGTCCTCATTACATTTATTATCACACTATTTTATAGAATAGTGAGGACTACTAAGACACCATCTCGGATCAATCACTCGCTCCCCCAGACTAGTCCCGCCACATTCTCATTTCTGAAGAGAACAAAGGAAAGAAAGGGTGAGCTCAACTAGCCCAAGACGAAATATTATGACTAAGATAATGCGTAATAAATTATCATTAGCCTTCAACAATGTTAAACCGATAAAATACAATAGACATCAAGTTTAATCTATGGTATGAACAAGCAATCCATTAAAAGAGTCAAGTAGAGAATAAAATCTACCATCTTTTATGATTTAAAAAGGTTTTTCATCACTTTTTATCGCTGAGACTCAGCTTAAAAAATAATCCACATCATCCCTGCACTACGGCCAAGGATATTCATTAGGGTCACGACCACAAATTATCTATGCACTACAGACCAATGATATTTGTGTATTCATCAATGGTCATGATCATGCCAATAACTGTCCATCAATGCACTACGGGCCAATGAGGACTTTTACCACATCATTTGTAACATTACGGTCATGATTACACCGAATAATCCCTAGTCATAATCATACCAAGTCTATCCATGCACTACAGGCCACAGATGACTTTCAAAAAATATAAACATGAGGATGATGACAATGATATAAGAATTCAATAAAACAAGTTCAAGAATTAATTTATTCAGGAACTAATAAGTCCAAATTGTCATCATGATACTTCTTTGTAGAGTAAAATTCAAGAATGCTCAGAAGAATATTTCCATGAAAAGATACTAGATGAAGCGTAAATATCAATGATATTCCACTAATTTCATGGAGTATAGAAGTCAAAACTTTAACCAACTGAGTATAATAAAGAATGAAATAACAAAAGAAATCACCATGCATGCAAGATTGCAGATAGATAGGTTATTCCAATGTAATAATAAATAACGGAACCGTGTCGTGAAATTACATGCCGCGGATGTTCTAACAGAATAATAAAGATGTAAACTGTGTCCGGCGTAAAATGCACATACATGATATTCTAACAAAATAATAAAGATTTTAACTAGGTCCTACAGAAAATGCATGAGCAGGATATTCCAAATGAGAATAATAAAGAATAGAATAATGTAAGAATTTCACCAAGTATAGGGTAGTCGCAGATACAAAGTTATTCCAATGTAATAACGATGTCTAGAAGTTACATCGAGGAGAGGTTTGGTCATCTAATCATACGCCCAATAGGGAGAAATCCTTATTGAAAGCCCTCTTTCTCGAGGAGCGACTTAGTCGATTAATATTGTGAATTATAATAATGATGATAAATGTTGTTAAATATATTGAGATGTCTTTTTATGAAGTCACTAAGTTTATATATATATATATATATTATATAAATTTTGTTTTATTAGTATTATTAATGTAATAAAACAGAAAAACTTTTTATATAAAATGTAATACTTTTATAAATTTATTTGTTTTATTAGACAATAATTAGAATATAATATATTTTATTATACATAGTGTTTTGCATAGTAAAATCTTTTTATATAAAATAAAATAATTTTATAAAGTTATTTGTTTTATTAGACAATAATTAGAATATAATATATTTTATTATGCATAGTATTTGTATAGTACCTGCATAGTCTTTGCATAGTAAAATCTTTTTATATAAAACAGAATACTTTTATGAAGTTAATTATTTTATTAGATTTTAAATAAAATATATATATATATATATATATATATATATATAAATTATTGCATATTATCCTTTCTATTTTCCTATAAATAGGATGCTTAGTTAGAATTGAAATCACACCAGAAATTCTGAGAATTCTCTTCTATAATCCTGAGCGTATTTCTTTAGAGTTTTAAGAAGCTTTGAGCGTAGTGCAAGTTTTCTTCAAGTATATCCCCGCCCTACCCATCGGAGTACTCTTCTTTATAAGGTAAAGGGTATTATTTCTTTCGTATTCATGAAGAGAACTTCTGTTATTCCATTCTTTATTATTCTGTTGGAATAACCTGTATATGAGGACTACCCTATACTTGGTGAAATTCTTTTGTTATTCCATTCTTTATTATTATGTTAGAATAACCTGTCTATGCGAAGTACTGCATATATGGTGAAATTCTTTTGTTATTCCATTCTATATTATTATGTTGGAATAACTTGTCTATGCGAAGTACGAAATACATGGTGAAATTCTTCTGTTATTCCATTCTTTATCATTCAGTTGGAATATCATGTCAGTGCGTATTACGCCTGACCTGGTTCATTAATTATTATTTTGTTGGAATAACCTGTCTGTGCGGTCTATCGCATGCATGGTGATTTATGTTGTTATTCCATTCTTTATTATTCTGTTGGAATATCCTGTCGGTGCTAATTTTTCCTGACCTAGTTCCGTTCTTTATTATTCTGTCAGAATATCATGTCTATGCATTTACTCATGACCTGGTTCCATTCTTTATTATTCTGTTGGGAATAACCTGTATGTACAGTCTATCGCACGCATGGTGAATCCTTCTGTTATTCCATTCTTTATTATTCTGTTGGAATAACATGTCTATGTAGATTACCACATGCATGGTGAATGATCCTTTTTATTCATTCCTTATTAAATTGGGAAAATGATCTGTATACGTGGATTACCGCATGGCGGGCGAAAATCCATTTGCAGTTTTATATATTCTATTATACTCAGTTGGTTAAAGTTTTGGATTCTATACTCCATGAAATTAGTAGATATCCTGGATATTTGCGCTTCCTCCAGTATCTTTTCATGAAAATATTCTTCTGAGCATTCTTGAATTTTTCTCCACATAGCAGTATCATGTTGACAATTTGGACGTTGTTGGTTCCTGGATAAATTAATTCTTGAACTTGTTTTATTGAATTATTATGTCATTTTCATCATCCTCATGATTATATTGTAATGAAAGTCATCTTTGGCTTACGTACATAGACAGACTTAGTATGATTATGACCAGGGATCATTCGGTATAATAATGACCTGTAATGTTATAAATGATATGGTAAAAGTCCTTAGTGGCATGTAATGTATTGATGGACAGTTTTTGGTATGATTATGACCAGGGATTGTTCGGTATAGTCATGACCATTGATGATTTGATGAATATCCTTGGCCCGTAGTACATGGATGATTAGATGTTGTGTTTTATTTATTAAGTTAAGTCTTAGCGATAAAAATTGATGAAAACATTTTAAACCATAGAAGATAGTAGATTTTATTCTCTACTTGACTCTTCTAATGGATTGCTTGTTCCGCTGCAGTTAAACTTGATGTCTATTGTATTTTATCAGTTTAACATTGTTAAAGACTAATGATAATTTAATTTGCATTATCATAGTCATAATATTTCTTACTGGGCTAGTTGAGCTCACCCTTTCTTTCACTTCTCTCTTCAGGAAATGAGAATATAGCTGGGACGAGTCAGGGAATGGAGTGATGGTCCAGATGATAGCATTAGTAGTCCTCACTATTCTGTTAAATAGTGTGACTATAAATGTAATGAGGACTCCATTGAGTGTGGATATTGTCTCGATGACAATATTCTTATTAAAACTCTTAGTTTATGTTTTGTCATATTTTACACGATAGTTGTATTTTTATTTTTGTACCATGTATTTGGCGACCCAAGATGGGTGATGAATACCTATTTTCGGGGCATCACAGTTGGTATCAAAGCTTAGGGATATGATCCCTGGCTAAGATGTGAGGCAAGAACTAGGAGGGGAGAGACGGGGGAATTCCTTCGCTAGTATGACCTACCTAAGTTTATTTGGTATTTAATTGGTCGGTCAGAGTATAGGGATAATATGTAATATGTTAATTAACCCTTGTTTTGTTTTAGTATTTAAAAATGGCATCCGAAAATGTTGAGATAAGCAATGAATCACGTGAGACCGTTGAGTCACCAACGATCAATGCCCAGGGTAATGTGCAATAAAAAGACAATAATCCTCATGAAAACAATAACACCGATGAAATGATGAACGATGGGATGGTCAGAGGCTTTATGCAATTTATGCAACATCAGGCGAAGGCGGCTCCTGTCCAAAATGCAAGTGGAAACACTGACAACTCACGGTCGGTCACCGCTAAGCAGTTCAAGGAGCTGGGACCACCGGAGTTTTTTGGAGAGCCAAAACCACTTAAGGCGGAGATGTGGATAAAGCAGATCAACAAGATATTTGATGTCTTAGGATGCTCTGAGGAGGAAAAGGTTCCCTTTGCCACCTTCATGTTGCATGCAGAGGCAGATTATTGGTGGGAATTTGTAAAGCATACTCAACCTGCCGCACTGAAGATGTCTTGGGAGAAGTTCCAAGAGCTGTTCAATGACAAGTACTTTCTGAAAGTATTCGTCATATGAAGGAGATAGAGTTCATCAAGCTTGAGCAAAATAATATAACCGTGGGACTGTACGAAGCTAAATTTGCCGAGTTGTCTTAGTTTGCGTCCCACTTTGTTGATAATGAGGAGAGAATGACGTGGATGTTTCTAAGTGGTTTAAAACCCTAGATACGTCAATACCTTATCTCTCATAAACTGTGTTTGTATTCAGATGTTGTGAATAGGGCTCAATTATTGGATCGCGATACTGAGTCAACCCAACCAAGAGAGAGCAGCCGACAAGTCAATAATACCAGTGGTAGCAGTCATCGAAGCGGTGACAACAAACATGGAGGGAATCAACATGCCAGAAATGATAACAACTTCGGTGGTAATCGAGGCCAAGACAATAGGAGTGGAAAGTTCAAGAAGAGAAGGTTCAACAAAGATAGAAAGACGTCAGTACTAGCACCCGTTGTTAAGGAAGGAGAACGACCGCCGGTCGTATGTTACAAATGTGGAGGGGAATGACACATAAGTCCAAACTGCACGATGCAGTCTAAAGCATGTTATAATTGTGGAAAAGAAGGCCACCTAGACCGATTTTGTCGTGCACCAAAGTCAAGTCCAGCTGGGATGGAGGCATCAAAAGGTGTCCCAGACAAGATAAAATCGGTAGTTCAAGGGAGAGCGTTTGTCGTAACCTCCCAAAAAGCGAGGAATCCGAACGAGGTGATCACGGGTAAGCTAATCATAAACGCTAGCGAAGTTTATACTTTATTTGATACCGGTTCTACCCATTCCTTTATTTCTTCTACTTGCGCTCAACGTTTAAATTTGACTCCAGAGAAATTAGAGTTTGACTTATCTGTTGAAACTCCGTTGGGAAAAACCTTCATTACATCCACGGTTTATAAGTCTTGTTTAATTCATATCGGTAACCGCATGTTACCTATCGATCTTATTTCTTTGAAAATACTTGCATTTGATGTGATTTTAGGGATTGATTGGTTAACTACTCATCATGCTAAAATATATTATTTTCATAAGGTTGTTAGCTTTCATATTCCTAACCAACCTATTATACAAATTAAAGCAGCCAAACCACTAAAATCAATCACTGTCATCTCAAGCCATAAAGCTATTCGTTTATTGAAAAACGAATGTCAAGCTTTCTTAGCTCATGTCACGAATCTAAACAAAAATACGTCCGTTTTGAATGATATTTCTATTATTAATGAATTTCCTGACTTATTCCCAGAAGAAATTCCTGGCCTACCACCAGAGCGTGAAATCGAATTTTGTATCGATCTTGAAATCGATACAAAACCCATTTTCAAAGCCCCATATCGAATGGCTCCTATTGAACTTCTGGAGTTAAAAACCCAACTACAGGAATTGTTAGACACAGGTTTCATTCGTCCTAGTACGTCTCCTTGGGGTGCTCCTCTTCTATTCGTGAAGAAGAAAGATGGAAGTATGCAACTTTGTATTGATTATCGGGAGTTGAATCATGTCACCATAAAAAATAGGTACCCGTTACCTCGTATTGATGATCTGTTTGACCAGTTGCAAGGCGCCAAATTCTTTTCAAATATTGATCTTCGTTCCGAATATCACCATTTGAAGATTAGAACCGATGAAATTCCAAAGACGGCTTTCGAAACTCGTTATGGGCATTATGAACTCCTAGTCATGTTTTTTGGATTTACTAATGCTCATGCTGCCTTCATTGATATGATGAACCAAGTATTCAAGGAATATTTGGATCACTTTGTGGTCGTCTTTATTGATGACATTCTCATATACTCCAAAACCAATGAAGACCATGAGTAACACTTGAGGCTGATACTTCAAAAGCTTTGTGAAAACATGCTATATGCCAAGTTAAAGAAATGTGAGTTCTGGCTTGAGGAAGTTACATTCCTTGGGCACGTGATATCAAATCATGGAATATCTGTTGACCCGACAAAGACTGAAGCAATTCAAAGCTGGGAGCAACCTAAGTCAGTGACCGAAGTACGTAGCTTTCTCGGCTTAGCTGGTTATTATCGGAGATTCGTAGAAGGGTTTTCTCGAATCGCTACTCCATTAACGCAGCTGACTCGAAAAGATACAAAATTCGATTGGAGCGAGGAATGTGAGAAGAGTTTTCAAGAACTCAAAAGTATACTCATTTCAGCACCTGTTCTGACAATACCATCTGGCACGGAGGGATTTGTCGTTTACAATGATGCTTTAGGAAAAGGGTTAAGATGTGTTCTCATGCAACATGGGAAAGTCATAGCCTATGCTTCATGATAACTCAAAGAATATGAGAGGAATTATCCTACTCATGATCTAGAGTTGACCGCTGTCATTTTTGCGCTTAAGATTTGGAGGCATTACCTATATGGAGAGAAGATGGAAATCTATATGGATCATAAAAGCCTTAAATATTTCTTCACTCAAAAGGAACTCAACATGCGGCAACGACGTTGGCTTGAGTTGGTGAAAGATTATGATCATACCATCCAATACCATCCTGGAAAAGCGAACGTAGTAGCTGACGCATTGAGTAGAAGATCATATGCGAGTACGAGTGAGATATTGTCAACGTAAAGGTCCATTTTGTATGACTTACATAGGATGGAGATAGAGTTAAAGACTCCAGGGACCCATGTGATGATGGCAAATATACTAGTAGAACCGACTTTAATCGATAAAGTTAAAGCTGCTCAAGCTACGCACCTAGAGGAAATGATGCGTGTATGAGGTAGAAAGTGCAAGAAGGTGCTATCTTAGGAAGCAAGAATCGATGAAGAAGGAATACTTGAGTCAACTCCATGACTTTGTGTTCCTAACGACCCTCGATTTAAAGTATAAAATCATGATGGAGGCGCACAACACACCATTTGCAATCCATCTGGGAGTACCAAATGTATCGTGATCTTCGTCCATACATTTTGGTGGAGCAATATGAAGAGAGAGATAGCACTATTTATCTCAAGGTGTCTAACTTGTCAACGAGTCAAGGCGGAGCATCAAGTGCCAAAAGGTCCATTGCAACCACTTGAAATTCCGTAATGGAAGTGGGATCACATTACCATGGATTTCACATTTGTCTTCCCAAGGTTTCTCAAGGCATAGATGCAATTTGGGTCATTGTTGATAGATTGACCAAGTCTCGCTCACTTCTTACCAATCGAAAACTTATACACTTGAACGTCTTGCTCAGATATGTACATAAATGAGATTGTACCATCGCATGGTATGCCAAGATCCATAGTTTCCGATCGAGACCCAAGATTCACTTCAAGATTTTGGGTTAGTTTGCAAAAAGCTATAGTATGCAATTTACAGCTTTAGTTCGCATATCATCCTCGAATTTAACGGATAATCAGAGAGGACTATTCAAACTCTTGAAGATTTCTTAAGACTTTGTGTCCTTGACTTCAAGGGAAGTTGGGACAAGTTCTTACCGTTGGTGGATTTTTCCTAAAACAAAAGCTATCAAGCAAGTATTGGGATGGCTCCATTCGAAGCGTTGTATGGAAGAAAGTGTCGTTCTCCAGTATGCTGGGATGAGGTGGGTGAAGCAACGTTGTTGGGACCAGAGTTGGTACGTATGACTACGAAAAAGATTCAAACGATCCAACAACGTATAAAAACCTCACAAGATTGACAAAAGAGTTATGCTGATCTTCATCGAAAGGACGTGGAATTTGATATTGGAGATCATGTGTTGTTACGTGTTGCTCCATGGAAAGGAGTTACGAGATTTGGAAAGAGAGGAAAGCTCAATCCTCGATTCATTGGCCCATTTTTAATCCTCGATCGAGTAGGAACTGTGGCCTATAGACTCGTTTTACCGCCAAGTATGTCTCGTGTTCATAACGTTTTTCATATATCCATGTTACGTAAATATGTGAAAGACTCGAACCACATTATTGAGTTAGAACCAGACGAAATAGCGGAAGATTTAACGTATGAAGAGATTCCTGTTCAAATCTTGGATAAGAAGGAACATATTCTACGCTCCAAGGTTATACCTCAAGTCAAAGTTTTGTGGAGAAACCACAATGTTGAGGAAATGACCTGGGAGTTAGAATCTTAAATAAAATCAAGGTATCCTTACCTCTTCGACATACCAGGTATGTACCCTAATTTCGAGGGCGAAATTTCATAAGAAGGGGAGGTTGTAAGACCCCAACTTTTATGAATAAAGATGAATTTTCAATAAATATCATTTTTGAATATTATGGACTAAATTTGATATAATGTTATAGTTGTGGGTAATATTTAGAAATTTTGAAAAGTATGCATGTTGTTATATAATATTCGATTGGTCGGGGAATATTCGTTTTAACAGGGAATATTCGTACGACGGCACAATCATTGGTGGACCCCACAACGTAATTATTGTCAGATTGAGAAAACGACAAAAATATTTTTATGAAAATAACGGCGGAAGTTTTACCATTAAGTGTTGAAACACCCGGTGTTAAAAGTACAGTAATACGCATGGTTGCATAGTAGCACACGGTATTGATTATTGATGCTTACGTGAGAAGTCACTCAGGTTTGTTCAATTATTGCCACAGTAATTGTTGCATAGTATCTCACGTTATTTGATTCAATTATTGTCGATATTTTATATATTATTAAATTAATAATTGAGATAAAAAAGTTATTAATATTATTATTTGTAATATTAACGATGTCTAGAAGTTCTGCCAAGGAGAGGTTTGGTCACCTAATTGCGTGCCAATAGGGAGAAATCCTTATTGGAAAGCCCCCTCTTTCCTGGGAACGACCTGGTCGATTAATATTGTGAATTATAATAACGATGATAAATGTTATTAAATATATTGAGGTGTCTTTTTATGAAGTCATGGAAGTTTATATATATATATATTATATAAATTTTGTTTTATTATTATTATTAATGTAATAAAATGTAAAAACTTTTATATAAAAATGTAATACTTTTATAAAGTTATTTATTTTATTAGACAATAATTAGAATAAAATATATTTTATTATGCATAGTGTTTTGCATAGTAATTTTTTTTATATAAAATGTAAATGATTTTATAAAGTTAATTATTTTATTAGATTTTAAATAATATATATATATATATATATATGTGTATGTATTTTATATTATATTTTATTGCATAGTATCCTTTCTATTTTCCTATAAATAGGATGCTTAGTTAGAATTGAAATCACACGAGAAATTCAGAGAATTCTCTTCTATAATCTTGAGCGTATTTCTTTAGAGTTTTAAGAAGCTTTGAGCATAGTGCAAGTTTTCTTCAAGTGTATCCCCACCCTACCCGTCGGAGTACACTTCTTTATAAGGTAAGGGGTATTATTTCTTTCGTATTCATGAAGAGAACTTCTGTTATTCCATTCTTTATTATTCTGTTGGAATAACCTGTATATGCGGACTACCCTATACTTGGTGAAATTCATCTGTTATTCCATTCTTTATTATTATGTTAGAATAACTTGTCTATGCGAAGTATTGCATACATTGTAACGACTGAGAAATTCGGATTTTATTGTAAAATGATTTTATTAAAATAAATAAAAATAAAATCATATTTTATGTGATATCAAGATGGTTGTCATTCTATAACCTATTGATGTTGGGATGTCGTAGTATGTTAGCTATGTAAAGGAATTAAAGTGTTTGAATTTCTAAGACGAAAATAAATGTTTTCCGAGAAATTTTTCGAAAAGCACTATTCATCGATATTTGCTCGGGAATTATTTTTGAACTTCCGAGATATATGTAATGATAAAATATCAAAGTAAGACGGATTAGGTAATAATAATCTAGTTACGGAAAACGTAATATTTCGCTTGCGGATTTAATTCGAGAATATTAAGAAGAGCGAAGTATTAGTAAGTAAGTATTAATTGTATGATGCTTAGGTATTGTACAAGGGAATGAAAACGAGTATAATACGAAGTATTATACTAGTTTGTATGAAGGAAGGAATGTCGTGTATAATGAAGTTGTATACGAAGTATAATACGAGAATAATACATAGACAATATGTATATATATTAAGTAATGTTAATGGACTTGGAAGATTGGTTAACAATTGGTACAAGCCCAAGTGAATTACACGTTAAGGCCCAATATTAATTAATGAACAAGTTAATTAATACAAGCCCAAAAGATAGGTTAATCTAAGTTAATTTAAAGTCCAATGGATTATTATGACCCATGGGGCAAACCATACTAATATGGTTAATATGTGATAACCAAGATAAGTGGGGACCAAGTTAATGTGGTAACTAAGGCATATAATGACCAAGTTAAATGAGTAATGATCAAGCAAAGGATAGGTTTTGTGCCTTGCAAGTAATGAATAGTAAGGAGGTGCATAAGGAGGTGGGATTGGTTTAAAGTCCAAACTACCCTAACTTTTGAAAATCTATATATAGAGGAGGCTTACAAGCCGTTTGTTAGTTGTTCAAATAATCCAAACACTCTCTCAAAGTGCTTAATTGTTAGGGTGATTAAGTTACAAATAAGCTACTTAAATAAGAAGAAGAAGAAGCTACTTACCAAGACTTCAAAAGTAAGACCTCTTCTCCAAATTATCTTTTATCTCTATTCATGATAGGTTGATAAAAAAAGATGGATTAAGGAACATGAATGTTAAGAAGTAAGAAGAATGTGTAAGTAATGATCTTAAGCCGCATAAGTTGGTAATAAGTCATTTAAGCTAGCATAAGTTATAAACTTATGTGAAAGTATTATGAACTTGTAATGAGTTTATTAATAGAAGTAATATGGAAGTAAAGAATTTGTATGTATATGTATCATATATACATGAATGAAACTATATGTGAAAACATGTATGCATGATGATTTAAGGACTATAACTTTCTTAAGTTAGAAACAATGAAGCTATAAGTAGTTTATAATGGAATAAGTTATAAGCTCATTAATGAATTAAGTCAAAATCCAACAATGAAAATAAGTTGTTGTATTAAGTATGTGAAGATGTTTATAGAATGAAATGAATGCAAGTGAAGTAATGAACAAATCCTAAGTAATGAAGATTTGCCGAAAATAGCACGATTAGACGATAATCGTCGAATTCGTGAAATTCCCGGATTAGAAGTCAAATTTTGAGTTTGAACTCGAGAATGTTATTTTCCAATGGAGACAAGTCATGTTCGTCATTTAAGAGTTGCGGACTCGAAAATGATCGAATTCTGACTTAGAACGAAGAAACGAGCGTTGAACGTTCACGAACGTTTATCGTTTTCGTTAAAAATGAACTAATAGTTGAATTTTTAGCAAACAAAGTTGAATAGATAAAATTCTTGCATGAACGCGTAGATTACGTAATTTGTGAACCGTAGGCTTTTGAACGAGCCAATTCGGACTTATAACGAAGAAGTTATGCGTCCGGAAAGTTCGCGAAAACTTTAAGCTTGATAAATTTTCTGGTGCACAGAGTTAGCGCCGCGGCGCCAACCCTAGGCCAAATGATTGCGCCGCAAAGACCATAACAATAGAATCGAAAGCATATTGAAAACTCAGGTAAAGACTGATCGTAGTACATTTTGTGAAAGCCGCAGCGCCATGAATGTAGAACCATGACATCTCGAAAGGCGCCGCAACGCTAGCAGCACTCTCAATGAGACTTCAGGCCATAGGCCAAGTCCGGACTTCAAATCGATAACTCGCACTGCAAGTGAGTCAGTAGTTATAAAGCTGGTGCCACAACGCCAGTCTTAGAGCAATGACAGTTAAGGTTGTTTATAAGTACAAAGAATGAATGGTAATTGATTTGAAAGTAAACATACTTTAAGGAATATAAAGTAACATTGTTTAAACTTTGTTAAACCTTACAGATGTTGTATAAAGGTTGAGATAACCTAGTCAAATGAACGTAAGTATAATGATAAACCAGGAATGAATAGTAAATGAATCTAATACACAATTAGATTGAGATAAAGGGTAAGATAGTCATATACATACTTGATTATATATGACCTAATGTGAGGCATTATGTGATCATGTATTGTAGAGACTTGAAAGACTTGAACGTAAAGTATTGTGGGAGCAACCATGGAACAAATTCCGATAGTAAACGAATTCATGGATGTATTTCCAAGTGAGTTACTGGGGTTACCACAGGATAGGGAGATCAAATTCGTAATAGACATTGTGCGAGGAGCGGTACCAGTCTCAAGGGCACCGTACTGTATGGCACCTGTGGAAATGAAAGAGTTAATGGTTCAGTTACAGGAACTATTGGATAGAAAGTACATTTAACCAAGTGTTTCCCAGGTAGAGGGGGGCACCGATGTTATTTGTCAAGAAGAAAGACGGATCGTTAAGGCTTTGTATCGACTATCGAGAGTTAAACAAGTTAACGATAAAGAATAAATACCAATTGCCCAGGATCGATGATCTCTTTGATCAGTTGAAAGGGCAAAATATTTTTCTAAGATAGATTTGCAGACGGGGTATCACCAATTGAAGGTTAGGAAGGAGGATATACCAAAGACGACATTCAGAACTCGTTATGGTCATTACGAGTTTCTGGTGATGTCATTTGGGTTGACTAATGCACCAGCTGCATTTATGGATATGATGAACAGAGTGTTCAAACAATATTTGGACAATTTCGTCATTGTGTTTATCGATGATATTCTAGTCTATTCTAAGATGCCAGAAGATCATGCTGAACACTTAAGATTAGTGTTGGAGACACTAAGAAAGGAGAAGTTATATCTGAAAATTCACTAAGTGTCAATTTTGGCTGGAAAAGGTGCAGTTTTTAAGTCATGTCATTGACCAAGAGGGGATTTCGATTGGATCCAAAGAAAGGTAGAAGCGATAATGAAATGTAGAACAACCAAAAATGCCGAATAGAGTGCGGAGTTTCCTAGGGTTAGCGGGATACTATCGAAGATTTATCCAAGATTTTTCAAAGATATCTACCCCGTTGACTAACTTGGCAAGGAAGATGGTGAAATACGTATGGACGGATAAATGTGAAGACAATTTTCAAGAACTGAAGAAAAGATTAAGTGAAGTGCCTATTTTGTCATTACCCGATGACATAGGAAATTTTGTACTTTATAGCGATGCTTCGCATAGAGGACTTGGTTGCTTGCTCATGCAGCATGGCAAAGTCATTGCGTATGCATCAAGGCAGTTGAAGGATTATGAGAAAGTTTATCTTACTCATGATTTGGAACTGGCCGCGGTAGTATTTGCCCTAAAGATATGGAGACATTATCTTTATGGGGAGAAATGTGAGATATATACGGACCATAAGAGTCTAAAGTATATCTTCACTCAGAAGGAGTTGAATATGAGACAGAGAAGATGGCTAGAGTTGATAAAGGATTACGATTGTGAAATCCTGTATCACCCTTGGAAAGCCAATGTAGTTGCCGAAGCCTTAAGTAGGAAGGGTCGGGAAAGGTTATCTATGTTAACGACTCAAAATGAATTAATAACAGAGATGGCTAGGATGGAAATAGAAGTGAAGATGTCGAGTGAATCGGGACAGATACTTTTTGCGACGAAGATGCAATATACCATCGTAGAGAGAGTCAAGGAGGTACAACTCAAGACTGACGAGTGTAACCAAATGAAGAAGCGGTTATCCGAGAAGGAAGATACTAAGTATAGTCTTAATAATGAGGGATTATTAAGATTTGAAGGAAGAATTTGGGTTCCGAATTAGACGGAATTAAAGGAGAAAGTATTACAAGAAACTCATAGTTCAAGGTACTCGATACATCCTGGTAGCACTAAGATGTATCAAGATCTTCGACAGAGTTTTTGGTGGCCAAACATGAAGAGAGAAATAGCAGAGTATGTGAGTTGGTGTTTGACTTGTCAAAAAGTTAAGGCCGAACATCAACGACCCAGTGGCTTGTTACAGTCATTGGAGATTCCAGAATGGAAGTGGGAGCATATCATGATGGACTTCATGGTGGGACTTTCGACAATGACAAAAGGGTACAATTTGATTTGGGTAATAGTCGACCGATTGACAAAATTGGCTCACTTCTTACAAATTAGGGTCAAGTATAACTTAGACCAATTAGCTAAACTTTATGTTAACGAAATTATTTCCAGACATGGAGTTCCAGTATCGATTGTGTCAGATCATGATCCATGATTCACATCGAATTTCTGGAGAAGTTTGCAAGAACAGCTGGGAACACAGTTGAAGTTAAACACAACTTATCATCCATAAACTGATGGGCAGAGCGAGAGGACGATTCAGACGTTAAAAGATATGTTAAGGTCTTGCATCATGGATTTCAAGGGTAGTTGGGATGATCACCTACCACTTGTAGAGTTTGCGTATAACAACAATTATCATGCAAGCATAGGCATGCCGCCTTATGAAGCTTTGTACAGAAGAAGGTGCAGAACACCATTGTATTGGGATGAAGTGGGAGAACGCTGAATGCTAGGACCAGAATTGGTGCAGCAAACAGCAGATGTAATAAAGTTAATTCGGATGCGTCTTGTAACAGCTCAAGACAGACAGAAGAATTATCTGGACTCGCATAGATTAAATCGAGTGTTTGAAGTAGGCTCGTATGTATTTCTAAAGGTATCTCCATGGAAAGGAAAGATATGCTTTGGAAAGAAAGGGAAGTTAAGTCCAAGGTTTATAGGACCTTTTGAGGTATTAAAAAGGGTGGGAGAGGTAACTTATATGATAGCATTACCTCCAGACCTAGAAAGAATACATAACGTGTTTCACGTATCTGTATTACGTCCGTATAAGCTGGATTATAAGCACGTAATTGAATATGAGCCGATTCATATTGAGAAGGACTTAACCTATGAAGAATCTCCGATTCAAATCATTGATAGAAAAGAGCAGGTTCTGCAGAACAAAGTAATACCATCAGTAAAGGTATTATGGAAGAACCACGATGCCGAAGAAGCAACGTGGGAATTAGAAGAAAAGATGATGAAAATTTTTTCTCATCTATTTGATTAAAGTAAGACGAGATTTTGGGGACAAAATCTTTATAAGGGGGGAAGAATGTAATGACCGAGAAATTCGGATTTTATTGTAAAATGATTTTATTAAAAAAAATAAAAATAAAATCATATTTTATGTGATATCAAGATGGTTGTCATTCTATAACCTATTGAGGTTGGAATGTCGTAGTATGTTAGCTACGTAAAGGAATTAAAGTGTTTGAATTTCTAAGATGAAAATAAAAGTTTTTCGAGAAATTTTCTGAAAAGCACTATTCATCGGTATTTGCTCGGGAATTATTTTTGAACTTCCGAGAAATACGTAATGATAAAATATCAAAGTAAGACGGATTAGGTAATAATAATCTAGTTATGGAAAATGTAGTATTTCGCATACAGACTTAATTTGAGAATATTAAGAAGAGCGAAGTATTAGTAAGTAAATATTAATTGTATGATGCTTAGGTATTGTACAAGGGAATGAAAATGAGTATAAGACGAAGGAAGGAATGTCGTGTATAATGAAGTTGTATACGAAGTATAATACGAGAATAATACATAGACAATATGTATATGTATTAAGTAATGTTAATGGACTTGGAAGATTGGTTAACAATTGGTACAAGCCCAAGTGAATTAAATGTTAAGGCCCAATATTAATTAATGAACAAGTTAATTAATGCAAGCCCAAAAGATAGGTTAATCTAAGCTAATTTAAAGTCCAATGGATTACTATGACCCATGGGGCAAACCATACTAATATGGTTAATATGTGATAACCAAGATAAGTGGGGACTAAGTTAATGTGGTAACCAAGGTATGTAATGACCAAGTTAAATGAGTAATGATCAAGCAAAGGATAGGTTTTGTGCCTTGCAAGTAATGAATAGTAAGGAGGTGCATAAGGAGGTGGGATTGGTTTAAAGTCCAAACTACCCTAACTTTGGAGAATCTATATATAGAGGAGGCTTATAAGCCATTTGTTAGTTGTGCAAATAATCCAAAAACTCTCTCAAAGTGCTTAATTGTTAGGGTGATTAAGTTGCAAATAAGCTACTTAAATAAGAAGAAGAAGAAGCTACTTACCAAGACTTCAAAAGTAAGACCTCTTCTCCAAATTATCTTTTATCTCTATTCATGATAGGTTGATAAGAAAAGATGGATTAAGGAACATGATTGTTAAGAAGTAAGAAGAATGTGTAAGTAATGATCTTAAGCCACATAAGTTGGTAATAAGTCATTTAAGCTAGCATAAGTTATAAACTTATGTGAAAGTATTATGAACTTGTAATGAGTTTATTAATAGAAGTAATATGGAAGTAAAGAATTTGTATGTATATGTATCATATATACATGAATGAAACTATATGTGAAAACATGTATGCATGATGATTTAAGGACTATAACTTTATTAAGTTAGAAATAATGAAGCTATAAGTAGTTTATAATGGAATAAGTTATAAGCTCATGAATGAATTAAGTCAAAATCCAATAATGAAAATAAGTTGTTGTATTAAGTATGTAAAGATATTTATAGAATGAAATGAATGCAAGTGAAGTAATGAACAAATCCTAAGTAATGAAGATTTGCTAGAAATCGCACGATTAGACGATAATCGTCGAATTCGTGAAATTCCCGGATTAGAAGTTAAATTTTGAGTTTGAACTCGGGAATGTTATTTTCAATGAAGACAAGTCATGTTCATCATTTAAGAGTTACGAACTCGAAAATGATCGAATTCTGACTTAGAACGAAGAAACGAGCGTTGAACGTTCACGAACGTTTATATTTCTCGTTAAAAATGAACCAATAGGTGAATTTTTAGCAAACGATGTTGAGTAGATAAAATTCTTGCATGAACACGTAGATTACGTAATTTGTGAACCGTAGGCTTTTGAACGAGCCAATTCGGACTTATAACGAAGAAGTTATGCGTCCGGAAAGTTCGCAAAAATTTTAAACTTGAAAACTTTTCTGGTGCACAGAGTTGGCGCCGCGACGCCAACCCTAGTCCAAATGATGGCGCCAAAGACTTGTAATAAAGATAACCAAGCATCTTTGAAACTTCATACCGCAAAGATGAATGGTAGCACATTTTGTGGCGTAATGTAGTAACGCCGTGAATGTACCATGATATCTTTGGAAAGTGCAGCCATGCCCACTTAGTAAGGACTTCAGCGTCGCGATGCAAGTCCAGGACTTCCACACTATTAACTTCGCTACCGCAATGGCGAAGTTGAAGTTATAAAGCGGCACCACGATTGCCGATCTTAGAGCAATGACAGTGAAGGTTGTTTATAAGTACAAAGTATGAATGGTAATTGATTTGAAAGTAAACATACTTTAAGGAATATAAAGTAACATTGTTTAAACTTTGTTAAACTTTACAGATGTTGTATAAAGGTTGAGATAACCTAGTCAAATGAACATAAGTATAATGATAAACCAGGAATGAATAGTAAATAAATCTAATACACAATTAGATTGAGATAAAGGGTAAGATAGTCATATACATACTTGATTATATATGACTTAATGTGAGGCATTATGTGATCATGTATTGTAGAGACTTGAAAGACTTGAACGTAAAGTATTATTACCATAGCAGATGCTAAAGGCAAGTATTATAGCTCTTATCTAAGTTCAATCTGAATAAGTTTTTGAAGTTCATGTATCCTTACGCATGAATTGAAGTACAATGAAGTTAAAGCCAATTCTTTTGGCTAGACTTGACATATTGTGTGGATTATTGATAATCTATTCATCTGTTATCAAATGTTATTATCTTTTGTCAACTACTTGATATGGTTTTCAAAAGAAGACTGAAATGTTAAACAAATGTTTTTGTAGATTAAACAAAAGGCACGCGAGGTTGCCACCAATTAAACATACATATGTTTAATGAATGTAGTGTTGATCAATATAGAGTACAATATGCTGATCACCTAGAAGTGCTCGTAAGTAATACCGGGCTTACAGACTTACTTCTGGGTTGTCCTTTTCAAAGAAGAATGAAATGCTCGAGGTCTTTGACCGGAGTGAATGTTTCTTGAATCGATATTATTGTAAAACATTTTGAAAGAAAGATGAAGTGCTATTTTGAATCATCAATAGTACTTCATAACTATTGTTCAGTTATTAAAGATATATGATTCGTATGTGTCAAGCACGCTATTTATTGAGTTTGTCATACTTGCTGAGCTAGTTATGCTCACTCTTTCTTGAACCATATGAATGCAGCTAAGACTGAACGTCCAGAAGGATTGAATAAGGATAAAGGAAAAGCTAAGGCAGATCGTTAAACTGTCTGTGTAATATTATAGGTTATGTTGTAATGTTATTTATATATTATGACAAAGAACCTTGGTAACGGGTTTAGAACTTGGGACAATATAAATATTATTTTGATAATATAGAAGAGATGTTCATTCTTTTGAGGCTTTTCAATTGAATGAATGTATGAATGTTAGTACAGTATAGCACCATCTGTCGGGTTGGAAGATACCCGGATTTGGGGGCTCTACATACATGGTGAAATTCTTCTGTTATTCCATTCATTATTATTATGTTGGAATAACCTGTCTATGCGAAGTACCGCAAACATGGTGAAATTCTTCTATTATTCCATTCTTTATCATTCTGTTGGAATATCTTGTCGGTGTGTATTACGCCTGACCTGGTTCCATTAATTATTATTCTATTGGAATAACTTTTATGCATGCGGTCTATCGCATGCATGGTGATTTCATTGTTATTTCATTCTTTATTATTACATTAGAATATCCATCCGGTCTGAATTTTGTCCTGACTCGGTTCCGCTTCTTTGTTATTCCCCGAATAATATCTTATACGTGCGTTTACGCATGACACAGTTCCATTCTTTATTATTCTGCTTGGGAATAACTTTTATATGCGCGATCTATCGCATGCGCATGGTGAATCCTTCTGTTATTCCATTCTTTATTATTTCGTTGGAATAACCTGTCTATGTGGATTACCACATGCAAGGTGAATGATCCTTTGTATTCATTCCTTATTAAATTATGGAAATGATCTGTATACGTGGATTACCGCATGGCGGGCGAAAATCCATTTGTAGTTTCATATATTCTATTATACTCAGTTGGTTAAAGTTTTGGATTCTATACTCCATGAAATTAGTAGAATATCCTGGATATTTGAGCTTCATCCAGTATATTTTCATGAAAATATTCTTCTGAGCATTCTTGAATTTTTCTCCACATGGCAGTATCATGTTGACAATTTGGACGTTGTTGGTTTCCTGGATAAATTAATTCTTGAACTTGTTTTATTGAATTATTATGTCATTGTCATCATCCTCATGCTTATATTGTAATGAGATTCATCTTTGACTTACGTGCATAGATGGACTTAGTATGATTATGACCAGGGATCATTCAGTATAATCATGACATGTAATGTTATAAATGATGTGGTAAAGTCCTCAGTGGCCTGTAATGCATTGATGGACAGTTTTTGGTATGATTATGACCAGGGATTGTTCGGTATAGTCATGACCATTGATGATTTAATGAATATCCTTGGCCCGTAGTACATGGATGATTAGATGATGTGTTTTATTTATTAAGATGAGTCTCAACGATAAAAATTGATGAAAACATTTTAAACCATAGAAGATAGTAGATTTTATTTTCTACTTGACTCTTCTAATGGATTTCTTATTCTGCTGCAGTTAAACTTGATGTCTATTGTATTTTATCAGTTTAACATTGTTAAAGACTAAAGATAATTTATTCTGCATTATCTTAGTCATAATATTTCTTACTGGGCTAGTTGACCTCACCCTTTCTTTCACTTTTCTCTTCAGGAAATGAGAATATAGATGGGACGAGTCGGGGAACGGAGTGATGGTCCAGATGATAGCATTAGTAATCCTCACTATTCTGTTAAATAGTGTGATAATAAATGTAATGAGGACTCCATTGAGTGTGGATATTGTCTAGATGACAATATTTTTTTTTAAAACTCTCAGTTTATGTTTTGTCGTATTTTACACGATAGTTATATTATTAAGTTGTATTTTTATTTTTGTACCATGTATTTGGCGACCCAAGATGGGTGATGTATACCTATTTTGGGGGCGTCACAATAGTTCTCGAGCTTTCCTTGGCTCTTCTGGCAGACTACGATTTCTAGTGTAGTGCTCGATGATCAGACATGCCTATCTATAACTTTATAAGATCAACCTAACAAGATTTGTCTTTCTACATTTATAGTCCTTTTACATAATTTTTTTTAAGGACTTTACAAAGCTGTTTTGCTTATATAGGATCAACCTAACATATTTGATCAATTCATTCTAAGTCTTTGTACATATGTTCCTATTATCTATCAAGGGACTTTACAACTTTTCTTAATGCAAGCATGTTGCATATTCATTCATTTATATCATAATGAAATCATATATAAAAAGGAATACCATTCAAATGCTTATTCCTAACAATCTCCCACTATTTGATTATGACCAAAACAATTAGTGCATATGCATGATATGAATGAATCTTATATACAGTGAACATATGTATTTCTAAAATAGATAATCATGAATGTCATTGATAATATTATGGAATTACATAAACCATGATACTTTACATCCTGGATCTAGAACATATCTAGCTATATAGAGATGTACCTTTTTGGTTCCATGTGTGCCTTCCAGGATGTCTGTGGACAACTACTTATCTATTTGATCTTTTTTTTCCTGCTCCCCCTGAGGTGGTGACTTCATTTCTTTTCTCTGCTACCCCTCAGACTCTGTATTCACGGGATCATCATCCTCTGGCTCCCCCTCAGATGATGAGTCTCTTTCTTTCCCCCTTTTTGTCATTAATCACTTGGGACAACTGGTCCATGTTTGACATAAGTTGCTCCATGAGGTAAGATGAATTATCAACCTCAATCTTGAGTTCTTGTTGGCTCAGCTCAAGCTGTAGGGAGAGAGACTGATTCAGATTGTCAATCTTGTTAGAGAGGGATAAAATTTGCTCTTCACTTGCCCTCTGTGCTCGTAGAGCTTCGGCCTTCTGATCATACATAGCCTTTAGATAGATTTGATCTCTCTCTTTGATTTTGAGAGATATATCAGATATAGTGGCTTGGAGTCTGTCTTGAGACGCATTATCTCCTACTTTTGTCAACATCTTTGCCTTTTTTGTGATGATAGATATCTTCTCAACCAACTCATCAGAAGTCTTCAATATCTCCTACTCCGTAGTAGTTTGATCATATAATTGGGCAGACTCTTGTTGTCTTCCAGCTTCAACTCTACGATTTCCATTCTTGGAGAGTTTTTCGAAAGCAGTGATAAATTGATAAATCATTGAGTTCCATTCACTGTTGGAGGATAAAGGAATATCAGACAATTGTGCTTGGTCAGACGAAAGCTTCTCAATCTGAAATTGATCATCTTGAATGGTAGAATGAAGGGATTCTACGCTCATCCACTTGGCCATAATTCTTCTACCTACAATCGTAGGGAATGTAGTGGTTACTAGCATGTCGGTAGACTTTGAAGTGAGACTAGTCTCTGATCATCTTGGTTGCAAACTTTTTTATCCTTAGAAAGTTCTGTGACACCAGTTCTAGGTTGGAAAGATGAGAGAAGACCCATGTGAGATAGTTGTCATCTCCAGTGAGAGATGCCTTTACCCATGGCATATGAGGTTGAAACCACCTTATTGCATGGTTCTTATCTTCAGGCTCATATATTATTATTGAGGTGTCTAGCTTCATAGTCTTACGATTGTTGAGCGCATTTTCTGCAGTCATCATTACCACATTTAGCCTTTCATTCCCATGATTGATCCATCATCGGGGAGCACATCCAGTGATTCGTCAATTTCTACTACAATTTTTCTCTTGCGATTTATAGGGTTAAGAATGTGAAAATTTTCTGGCTCTTCTATTTCAGAACTAGAGTCTTTTCCATCTTTATTTTGTTCAGGGATGAAGTTAGACCTGCATGTACTTCCTTCATCAAACTCATCAGTTTGTTCCCCTAATTCCTAGTTTGTAGAATTATAATCTTTTTCCATCTCTTCATCTTCTTCTTCAGTATCCTCTTCCGTGGATTCAAACTCATCATCACTCAAATCAATGACAACATTGAAGTGTTCTCCTGTCCTTTTTGAGATAGATTTAGCAAGCAGTCTATTACTTTTTCTTCTTATTGGAGGGTCAGCTATAGGATTTTTAGATTCTTTTTCTTTTTCAGAATCTGAAGCTTCTGTATCATCAAATAAGCTTCCTTAATGTTCAGCAACAGTAGGGGAAGGTCTTTCTTCTTTGGACTCAACATCTTTTGAACCATCAGATGAACTTGTTTGGACTTTAGTAGTAGGAGATGCAGTTGTTTCATCTTTCAAACTTTCTTCATCAGCAAAGTGGCAACTCAGAGTGTTAGTCGCAAGACTTGCACATTCTTTTTCACCATCAGGTTTGGCTATTTCTTTCATAGATTCAGCTTCTTCTTCATTGCTAGAATTGCTCTTTGAGGGTTTCTCCTTGAAGCTTTCAAATCCCTTCTCATTTTCTGACTCTACGTTTTCTCTTTCTTCTTGAGTTGATAGGCTTCTTTGAGGAACTGGAACTGACTTCTTCATCACCTTTGCTTTCTTCTTGGATGGCCCTTGGAGTAATCTGTTACTTCTTCTTTTTGGGGTTGTTCCAGATGATGCTTTTTTCTATTTCTACTTCAAGCTTCTTCCTGCCAGTGGAGAGACTGCTTGATGTAGCCTCTGTATTCTTCACACTCTTAGTTTTCTTTTTTGTTTTAGTGACTGCTATAGTTTTAGAGTCATCAAATTGATACATTTCGCTTTCCATTTCTTTTGCTTTCCTCTTCTTTGTAGACACCTTGTTGCTGCTCCCAGATGTTATCAGCCTCTTGTTTTCCTTTGGATTTTTCTTCCAAATTTCTAACAATTATAGGGACATTACTTTATGAACATTAAGGATTTCACCTTCATTATCCTTAATTTTATTCTTCAACTATTTCTTCAAAATGATACTTAAAAACCTTCCATGAAAAATCTTTGTGAGGGGTTTTCCAGTTAACCTTTTCTTCTCTTCCTTATTGCAACCATTTGGACATTTGGTCAAGCAGGATAGCTCCAAAATTGATACGTTCTTTCAGGACTATTGCAGACATTGTAGACACTCAAAATTTTCTGCCTATCTGTTACTAACATTGCAGGAAGTACAAAAAATTCTTTTAGAGATAACCCTAGAAGATAGCTCAGTTTAATCCTAGAAATACCACCGGTAGTTCAGTTTCAACCCGGAAAACACACCGAGAGTATCATTTCCCCACCTCAGAGATAACCCCGGGGATAATAGTGTAAATAACTGAAATTCCACCGGAGAAGTCTGATTCATCTTGGAGATAACCCCAAGATGTTCAGTCTCAGTCCCGAAAACAACATCGGGAAAGACAATGTCAACCTTGGAGATAACCCCAAGGAGTGCAGTTGCAGTTCCAGAGATAAGCCCGGTTATGCTCGTTTCAACCCATGCAGTCAGCTTTAACCAAGGGACTCACACCGAGGCACTCAACTCCCAAACCCGGATATAACCCCGGGAGGACAAGCACACCTCAGAGACAACCTTGATGGCATTCAACACTTGCAGTAGCCCAATCTCAGAGATAACCCTGAGCAACGTCTACTTTATTAGCCAAAATTGGAGATAACCCTGGTAAAGGGCAAAATTATCAAATTTCCACCTCAACACCACATGGTTCCGTCTCAACAAACAAACAGTCAACATACGTTCTACACAACAATGTCCCACAAGAACCAAGGAGTTACAACCCCGAGTGACTACTACGCAAGGCAGAACACCGGATATAATTTGAAGCTTGAAGAGATAGGCCATGGTTCCATCTTCCTAACTTCGTACAACCTCTAATCATGTCATTGCGTAGCTCTCGACAACATCAGTCCGAAACATGTCTTATACACCTCCATCGGATGCTCGGATTAAAGTTCTGTAAGTTCGAGCGGACATCACGTTGCACGCGTGTACGTACTTCGAGACGGCGTGACCTATAGAACCCGGGGCACCGGGCAGCCCATGCAGTGCATCTGCACGCTGAGGTAATTACCTATCGACTCCCCTCTATAAATAGAGGGCTTGGGGTGGCCATATTCAAGAGAAAAAAGGCGAGGAAGCCCTGTCCTACACACCCCATATTGAGAGCTTTCTCATTTTAAACACTTGTGAGCTCACATATAGCTATATTTTTACCGGCGGGAGCCGAGTGTTCATCCACTTAAAGCTATAGAAGTTTTCTTTGGCAGTCCAATTTAAGCCTTCTTACACACTTTAAAGCCTTTCTCTTCATCTTTGTACACATTCTTCTTCACGTTGAGAGTTGTGTTGTGTGTGTATGCCCGGACTTCGATCCGTGATTTTCATTTTTGTTTGTATATATATATATGGACTAACATTATCGAGTTATGCCTCGATTGAGCTTGGACTAACGTCCGGAGCATTTATTTTCTTATATATATGAACTATTGTCGAACTTTGTTCGATGAGCCTGAATTTTACATCCGAAGCATTTACTTCTTATATATATATATATATATATATATATATATATATATATATATATATATATATATATATATATATATCTATATATATAAATAAGCATATCGAACTCGCTCGATGAGTCTGGGCTTTATATCCGGTCGTTTCTTTCGCTTTTATATATATATATATATATATATATATATATATATATATATTTATCGAGCCTAAAGTTTACTTACGTGGTCTTTACTTTGCTTTATTTACATTCCGCTCTAGACCGGAGTTTACTTACATGGCGGTTGATCATTTTACCGCTTTATTTACATTTAGTCCACAGAGTTTACTTAGTTTTGCGATTGATCGTATTTATTGCATTATTTAAATTTCTGATCCCCCATGGAGGTGCTTCGTGGTGGTTGATCATGTATATGTATATATATATATATACCGTTTTTATATATTTACATTTCTGATCCCCCATGGAGGTGCTTCATGGTGGTTGATAATGTCTGTATATATATATTTACAACTTTTATATATATAACGGCTTACTTCTTTTAATATAAACTGTGGCATCATATGAGCCTAGGAATCATGTGATCACAAATTCAGTCTACTGAACTTAGATTCGGTTCCTGTGATGGAAATTTTCAGCTATAAGCAGCTTTAAAATTATTCACGGTGTTTGAATTTCCTTAGATGGCTTTCATGCCCATGAGGAGTTCGGCAATGTTATATATTATTTTCTCGAGGATGCTTCACTTCTCGAAAATAAAAGCAACCAAGCCGAACATTTAATAATAAAATGGAAGTATCAAAGGCCTCAATTACTATTGAGCACAGGGTTTGAAAAACCTCTTTTACAAAACATCATTGCTATATCTTGTTTAAAATTGAATTTTTGTATAAATTCAAACCCTATGTAAATAGGTGCAAACGAGGCATAGCACTACTTCTAAATAACAGCACATTGACCCCCCCACACACACACACACATTCATATAATAGTTTCTTGAAAAGTGGCGGTCACCGTGGTAACACAGATGTCGGGGAGGTGCCTAACACCTTCCCTCCGCATAATCAAGCCCTCGAACCCAAATGAATCTCGGTTTCACAGATCCGTTTAGAAGTGTCACATCAATGGGTCTATGTGCAAACCTTTTCTCGGTTGCGTTAGTGCAACCAATTAAATACACCAACTGGTGACTCTTATAGTCAAATCGTCGACATATATATGTCAGACCTTTTTCACTTGTTTTTACAAACAAATCTAACATAACATGAGAACACCAAAGAACAAGAACAGAAAAAGGGACAAATAAAAATCCCAACGTCGACAGGTGGCGACTTCGCTGGGGACTCCAGAGGGCTTATGTAAGACCCCAACTTTTATGAATAAAGATTAATTTCTCTCGAAATATATTTTTGAATATTATGGTGTGGATATAATATAATGTTATAGTTGTGGGTAATATTTACAAATTTTGCGAAGTAAGCAAGTGGTTATATATTATTCGATTGGTCGGGGAATATTCGTTTTAACAGGGAATATTCGTACAACATAATTATCTTTTTTATAAAAATAACGGCGGATGTTTTACCTTTAAACTGTTGAACTACCCGGTAGTAAAAGTACAGTAATACGCGTGGTTGCATAGTAGCACACGGTATTGATTAGTGATGCTTACGTGAGAAATCACTCAGTTATACTCAATTATTGCTACAATAATTGCTACATCATATCTCTCATATTATTGATTCAGTTATTGTCACAGTATCATCTGCATAATATGATATATTATTAAATCAATAATTGAGACGGTAAAGTTATTCATATTATTATTTGCAATATTAACAATGTCTAGAAGTTCTGTCAAGGGGAGGTTTGGTCACCTAATTGCGCGCCAATAAGGAGAAATCCTTATTGGAAAGGCCCCTCTTTCCTGGGAACAGCATGGTTGTTAAATATTGTGAGTTATAATATTAATAATGAATAAGTTCGTGTTGATTAAAGATGAAATTGATAGTTCCATTGTGTGGGAATTATTAGTGTTAGTGGAAATCGGCATTTATTTCGATAATAATTGATGTCTGGAAGTTATCGGGTAATTAATCGGATAAATGAGCAATTAATTACTATTAATTCACATGCATATAACTATTTGTTCACATGTATGTACTATTGATTCACATTCATGTACTATTAGGGAAGTTGGTGCAAGATTGATAATACTTGCATGACTAAATTAAAGATGGAGGTATAGTTGAAGGTACTATACTATAATTAATTTTTTCACATGTTTAGAACTATTGAGCCACATGATTTACTATTAATTCACATGATTTACTATTAGGGGAGGTGGTGGAAGTTTGATAATACTTGTAGGACTAAATTAAAAATGAAAAAAAAAGTTGAAGGTATTATACTGTAATATTTTGAGCCCCAAAACGTGCAATTATCGAAACTATATTTTCCTATAAATAGAATCTCATTCTTCCTTAATTTCTCACCAATTCACTAAAGCTTTAGAGCAAATATTATAGAGAGAAATTATAGAGAAAAAGAAGAAGAGAAGTCTGCTACCTCACTATTCCAATATCCAGTTTCTTCTAAGGTAAGGGGTATTATTCTTTCGTATTCATGAAGAGAGTTATTTTCTTTCAATACTAGTAAGGGTTGTTATTCCATTCTTTTTTATTATGTTGGAATAACCTCTCTATGCGAAGTACCGCATACATGGTGAAATTCTTCTGTTATTCCATTCTTTATTATTCATTTGGAATATCCTCATCTGCAAGGGTCTATCGTGATGCCTCAGTGAATTCTGTTGTTATTCAATTCTTTATTATTATGTTGGAATATCCTGTTTGTGCGGATTACGGATGACCTGGTTCCATTCTTTATTATTCTATTAGAATATCCTGTCTGTGCTGATTACGCATGACCTGGTTCCATTCTTTATTATTCGGTTGGGAATAACCTGTCTGTGCGGTCTATCGCATGCCTAGTGAATTCTTCTATTTTTCCATTCTTTATTATTCTGTTGGAATAACTTGTCTACGTGGATTATCACATGCATGGTGAATGATCCTTCGTATTCATTCCTTATTAAAGTGTGGAAATGATCTGTCTACGTGGATTACCGCATGGCGTGCGAAAATTCATTTGCAGTTTCATATATTCTATTATACTCAGTTGGTTAAAGTTTTGACTTCTATACTCCATGAAATTAGTAGAATATCCTGGATATTTGCGCTTCATCCAGTATCTTTTTATGGAAATATTCTTCTGAGCATTCTTGAATTTTACTCCAAAAAGCAGTATCATGTTGACAATTTGGACGTTATTGATTTCAGGATAAATTAACTTATAAATATTTAAAATTTATTTTTGAACTTGTTTTATTGAATTATTATGTCATTGTCATCATTCTCATGCTTATATTGTGATGAAAGTCATCTTTGGCTTACGTGCATAGATGGACTCGGTATGATTATGACCAGGGATCATTCGGTATAATCATGACCTGTAATGTTATAAATGATGTGGTAAAAGTCATCAATGGCCTGTAGTGCATTGATGGATTGTTTTTGGTATGATTATGACCAGGGATTATTCGGTATAGTCATGACCATTGATGATTTAATGAATATCCTTGGCCCGTAGTGATGCAAGGATGATTCGATGATGTGGTTTATTTATTAAAATTTGAGTCTCAAATGATAAAAATTGCTGAAAACATTTTAAATCATAGAAGATAGTAGATATCATGCTCTACTTGACTCTTCTAATGGATTGCTTATTTCGCTGTAGTTAAACATGATGTCTATTGTATTTTATCTGTTTAACATTGTTGAAGACTAATGATAATTTATTCCGCATTATCTTAGTCATAATATTTCTTACTGGGCTAGTTGAGCTCACCCCTTTTGCTTTCATTGTTCTCTTCAGGAAATGAGAACGTAGCCGGGACTATTCGGGGAATGGAGTGATGATCCGAGATGGTGTATTAGTAGTCCTCACTATTCTATAAAATAGTGTGACAATAAATGTAATGAGGACTCTATTTGAGAGTGGATATTGTCTAGAAGGCAATATTCCTGTTTAAACTTTCAGCTATGTTTTGTCATATATTACACGACGGTTGTATAATTAAGTTTGTATTTGTATTTTGTACCATGTATTTGGCGACTCAAGATGGGTGATGTATACCTATTTTGGGGGCGTCACATCTTAATCCACTACTACAAGCTTTTCAAAACTGTTATATGCTTTTGTGTGAATGTTGCATTTTAATTTTTTTGATGAATGTGTACGAATGTGTACGCGGAGGAAAGTCTCTTCATGCTGAATGTGTACGCGGAGGAAAGTCTCTTCATGCTTTCAATTTTTTTTCAATTACTTGTAATTTCATTTCATGTTCATCTCTATGTAATTGAAAATATGAAGAATATTTCCACATGCGTATTAAGACTTAACATGCTATCAAATGACACCCGTTTTGCAGGATAATATTCCTAAAATGGACACATTATGATAGCATGTAAACATTTATACATTCCCTAAGACTAAACTACATATGTTTTTGTAGGGAAACAATTGGGCCTGTTAACTGCTCAAAATCAAAAAAGGCCACGAGCCTACAGCCAATTATGTCTTCGTCTGACCAGTCTAATCCTGCTCTTGTCTCTCGAGAAGAGTTTGATGAATTAATCAAGCAAATTATAGATTTGGCTGTTCTATTTAATGAACTAAATAAGTCTACTCAAGATTCACGCATACTTGTACATACAGAATCCTCTTCACAAGGAGGAGCATAAGGTTCAGATAAAATAATTCATGAACTTCAGTTTGATACAACCAACAAAATTCCTGAAAACACCCATCTTATAGAAGATCCAGACACCGATGATATCAGGAAGAAAGTCCTTCAAATGGAGGAAACTCTCCATTCTATCAAAGGAATTGGAGCACACGAGAATGTTTCCCATGCTGACCTTTGTATATTTCCTAGTGCTCATTATCCAGAGAAGTTCAAAACTCCTGACTTTGAAAAGTATGATGGGTTAGGGGATCCTTATACACATTTGAAGGTGTTCATTGGAGAACTTCGATCTTATGCAGAGGACAAGAAGTTCAGAATGCAGCTGTTCCAGAAAAGTCTGACTGGGGAAGCCCAGACGTGGTATACCAGATTAGACAACTCAAAGATCCATAGCTGGGAAGAACTAGCTCATGCCTTCCTCACACAGTACAGCTTCCAATCTCAGATGGCTCCTGACCAGTACCATATTACCAAGGTCAAGAAATAGTCTAACGAGTCTTTCATAGAGTATGCTCAAAGGTGGAGGCGCCTTGCTGCTCAAGTTATTCCTTCCATGACGGAATCAGAAATGGTCATGAGCTTTATAGACATATAAGAAGCTCCTTTCTATGAAAGAGTCTTAGCTGGCATTGGCAAGCAATTTTCTGAAATGATCAAACACAGAGAGATGGCTGAGATGGGATTGAAGTCAGGAAAGATTCAAGACCTAGCCACTCTTTAAGTAGTTGCTAAGCACATCCAGTTTGGAACTTATGGAAACAACCCCCGGAGGGTCCATAAAAAGAAAGAGGAAGATGTTTCCTTGATACCACAAGGTCAAAAATGCAGTCAAAATATGCCTATCTAGAGGAGAAACTACTCCCTTTTACAAGCACAATCTTTAAACCCTCCATTGCCTAAAGGTGGAGAAGTCAGATGCCCTCGAGTGTTCACACCCTTAGAGGACTCACTCGAGATTATCCTTACTATTTTGACCACTCAGAAGAAAATTACACATCTTCTTCCACCAGCTAACCCGAATGGGAAGGGTTTCAATGCTACTCGGAAATGTGCTTATCATGCCGGGGCACCGGGACATGACACCCAGGATTGTTGGGCCTTGAAACACAGATCCAGGACTTAATCAACAATGGGGAGATTGTCGTGACTAAACCCAACCAACCTCATGTGCAAGACAATCCTCTTCCTCAACACAAAGAAGGAGAGGTCAATATGATTAATTGGAGCAGTGGACAAAGTTCCAATTATGTTGTTGAATCTTCCCAGACCAGCAAAGACGGTGCTGACATATGTGATTATGCACAGTTCAAATTTATGATGGAGAAAAATATTAAAGCTCTTTGCAAACAAGTAGATCAATTGGCAGAACTGGTGATTCATCAACACCAAGTCACACGCCAATTAATCAGTCAGGAGCATGTTAGTCTCCTTCCTTTTGTCATGAATATTCCATCCTCGCCTTCAGAAAGTGAAACATTAGAGGATAAAGTTATGAAAAGAGCAAGTGCCAAAGCTCATCCGGACTTTGCCAACAAACGGGAATTTACATATCTTGGCCAACCTATTGAGGAGATATTTCAAATGTTGATCAATGAAGGAAGAATTACATCCCTTCTGCCTCCAATCAATCCCCGTTCCAGACGGTTTAATTCTGAGGGAGTATGCCAATATCACACCTAATCTCGTGGTCACAACATAGAAGAATGCTGGGCACTCCGCCACCTCATTCAACATTTAATTGACAGCGGTGTCTTGCAAATGGCAGACGATGACACTTTGCTACTCGAGAGTGGGAACACATGTCCTATAAAATAGAAGGATGACATAGCAGTTATATCTGCTGAGGATGATGTGGCTGCTAAACTACCCACAATACAAGCAATTCAACTCAAAGGAGCTGACAATCCTTTGAAAGTGGCTGCACCAGAGCCAATTAACTTACCATTCAGACCATAGTATCCTAATGTCAGCCTACACAAAGTCTCATGGAATTATGGGCAGGCTGAAGGATCTACTTCACATACAACTGCTGCAGTGTCAAAGGAGAATCCACTATATCTTCCCTGTTGGGTGATGAAGCCCACCATCAAATCAAATGGGAAAGTTCCCATGGAGAAGATTGAAGAGTTCCTCCGTACCATGGGCCATAAAGAAGCCAAAGTGGTTTTAAGCTTGAGAGAAGCTCCACAGCAAATTTCTATACTGGAATTGGTTTTCTCTTCCAAAGAACACATGAAGATATTGCTAAGGGTCTTAGAAGAAGCCCATTTATCGAAATCAGTGGATGTGGAAAAATTCCAACATCTAGTTGATCACATTTTCTACAACAATGTGATATCTTTCACTAATGACGACATACCCGCTGAAGGGATTGGTCATTGCAAGCCGTTGCACATAGCGGTTTTGTCCTCTGGATACGTGGTACGAGGAGTCTTGATAAATGGAGGTTCATCTCCGAATATCTGTCCTTATGCTACCTTAGAGAAGATGAATATCAACCCCAAGAGGATCAAAAGCAGTCATATGGTTATCAAAGCTTTTGATGGGTCCCAACGAAACGCCATTGAAGAGATTTAATTACCAGTGGAGATTGGTCCACATACATTTAGTGTATCCTTTCACGTTCTAAAAATAGCCACATGATACAACCTGCTTTTGGGAAGACCATGGATTCATATGGCTGGAGCCATCCCTTCCACCCTTCATCAACAACTCAAGAACATTATCAACAATAGCCTAGTTACTGTTAATGTTGAACTGGAATGTCTTGAATAGGGTGACATACCACTCAACAGCTTTAATTCAGAAGTTGAGACAGTCAGTTTCCATACCCTGGAGGTGACCAACACTTATTACCATCCCATTGGGGCGCCACCTCTCACACCAAAGATTTCTACCGAAGTAATGTCAACCACTCAAGAGATGATGTCATTGGGTCATCAACCTAGACAAGGGTTGGGAAAATATCATCAGGGTATTAAGCACCCGATTCAAGTGCCCAGTCAAACAGGAACAACTGGATTAGGCTATTCTGCTAGCTCCAGTCACAGGAATCCTCATAAGCATAAACAGATTCCTTCAACTTCAGCCACACAGTGATTGTCTCCACCTGCAAATCCCGAGCTTATACAGTCTTCGGTAAAGGTGCTAGCCCATATCATGGCTATTCTATTTCCCAAACTGATACCGGTTAAAGCAAAAGAGGTCCTGATTCCTGATCCCGAGGTGAAAAAGAGGGAACAGAGATGTAAACAAGACATCGCCAGGATGATGTCAGGTATACGCATCATTGTCCATGATGAGTATACAAACAGATACACCCCAAACGATGATTTTTCAGATGTCATGGTCATCATTAGGGAAAAGGAGGACGATGATAGCCCCTCCATCACTGCAGTCCATCAGGACTTTACCCTCGACAATTGGAATAGCACTCCATGCATTGGTCGACAAGGGTAAAATGGGCAGAAATTCCATCTGCCCTATAGATAACTTTAACTGCTTACTTTTCTCATACATGATTAGCGCTTATTTTATCAGTACATGCTAACAATTTTGTAAGATTAAACAGTTTCATATATTAAGTGAAAGCATATTTTGTTTCAGGACTCTGAATTTAGATGTGTCTGTACTTGCTGATGAGGTGCCTTTTCTCCACAAGGACTGTAACTTTGATGAAAAGTTCGACTCAGACTTGATGGAAATACAATATGACATTGAGATACCTCAGGAGATTAAGGAATGGGTCAAAGACAAACCTAAACCTAACCTTGATCAAACCACAGCTTTCAATCTCAAAACCTTAGAAAACCCTAAGCTAATCCAGATTGGTTCAGACCTCACTCCAAACCAAAGGAATGGCATGGTTACGCTACTAACCCAATTCCAGGATGTGTTTGCATAGTCTCACAAAGATATGGTGGGTTTGTCCACTGACATTGTCCTTCATCGTCTTCCCATTAAAGAGGGATTCAAGTCAGCCAGGCAGAAGCTCATGCGATTGAAACCTTAGTGGAGTTTAAAGGTTAAAGAAAGAAATTATGAAATAATTTCAAGCGGGCATCATCATGGTGTCTACATACCCTAAATGGTTATCAAACATAGTCCTCATGCCTAAACCAGGAGGAAAGGGGCGAGTTTGCATGGATTACTAGGATCTGAAAAAAACTTACCTTCAGGATAGCTTTCTCGTGCCATTTATCCACATTCTCATTGACAATACTGCTCAATACGGCAACGGATTACTTCACGGGGTATCATCAAATTATAGTTGCTGAGGAGGATTGTGAGAAAACTGCTTTCATCACGCCTCTGAGAACCTTTTGTTATAGACGGTTGTCATTTGGCCTCATCAGTGCCGGAGCAACCTATCAGCGAGCTATGATGGCTCTTTCTATGACTTAATGTATAAAGAGATAAAGATCTACGTGGATCACATCATTTTCAAATCCCAAAGGGAGGAAGATCACTTAGACCATCTCAGGAAGCTTTTCAACAGGTTGCGTAAGTACAACTTGAAGTTGAATCCAGCCAATTGCGCCTTTGGTGTTAAATCAGACAAGTTGCTAGGTTTCCTAGTCAGCCACAAAGGGATTGAGCTGGATCCCACCAAAATCCAGGCATCAAAGAAATTCCCATTCCTCAGACAGAGAATAAAATAAGGTGATTTTTGGGATCAATTTCACTAGCTGGTTCATCTCTCAACTCACAACAACCTGTGAGCCCATCTTCAAGCTGTTAGGGAAGAGGTCCTCCATGAAATGGAATGATGAATGTCAGAAAGCCTTCCTTACAATCAAAGAGTAGTTGGTTAATGGTCCCATTTTGGTACCTCCCAAGGATGATGTTCCACTGTTCATGTATATGTCCATTAATGACAATGCTATGGGCTGCATGCTGGATAGAAAGACGATAGAGGCCAAGAGCGAGCTATCTACTGCCTTAGCAAAAGATTCAGTAGTAGTGAACACAAGTACACTCTGATTGAGAAGACTTGTTGTGCTTTAGCATGGGCTTCCATGAGGTTACAACATTATCTCCATGGTCACACAACCCATCACATATCCCGCGTGGATCTTCTCAAATACGTGTTTAGTAAGCCCATACTGAATTGTCGGTTGTCCAGATGGCAGTTAATTCTGCAACAATTTGACATCGTCTATGTGACGCAAAAGTCCATTAAAGGACAAGGAATTGCAGATCAACTGGCCGCTGCACCCGCAGGGGATTACAAACCCTTAGAAACATACTTATCTGATGAAGGGGTCATGATAATTCAGCAACACCATCAGTACGATGCATGCCATACGTGGAAAATGTATTTTAATGGAGCTGTTAACACAGAAGGTTCTACAATTTGGATCGATTCTAGTGTTTAGGTATGGGGAGCGATATCCGTCATTTGTCAAATGCGGTTTATCGGCTGACCACCAACAACACAACTGAGTATGAAGGTTGTATCATGGGGCTAAAACTTACGCACTCAATGGGAATCAGATGGTTAACCGTCTTTGGGGATTCGGAGTTGGTAATAAAATAAACCATGAGAATCTATCAAACCAAAGAGCTACATTTGCTGCCTTACCATCGGTAAGTTTTACAGATGGCTTTGGAGTTCGAAGAAGTAAACTTCCTCGACATTCCTCAGAGTAGGAATGATTTTGCGGATGCACTAGCAACTTTGGCTTCCTTGATCGACATAAATGACAAGGAAAACATTCCAAGCATCACTACAACAAAAAGACTTATCAGCGACCACATATGGTTACAGATGCATATCAGCGACTGACTGCGGTCGTCGATATTAGTCGCATATAATCTGGTCACTGGATGGACATCAGCGACCAACAATAGCGACCGATTTCTCAGCGACCATCGTTAACGACCGAATCTGTTGCTATTATGGCTCATGCTGAGTCATTTGTTAGCTGTGACATGGCACACGTGTCTGTGATCGGCAATAGCGATCGATGTGGTCTCTAGTTTAAAAGTAGTTATCAGTGACCGCGTTTCAGTTTTAGCGACCGCATGTGGTTGCTGATATTTTTTTTTATATATATTTTTCCTGTTTTATTGATTTCCCAAAAACAACCTGCTTTGTACCTGTTTTCTATACCAACACACAGCAGTATATATAAGCATCCATCCATGATAACTACCATATGATAAACATTAATCCATGATAACTACTATATGATAAACATCCATCGTAAACCAATATATAGTACAATTTTAAACATCCATATAATATAATCGTAAACCAATACAATTGTCCAAAGAATCAATCTAAAAGAGTACAAGGCTTTAAAAATCTAAAAAACAAGTCTAGCAAGGCTTTAAAATCTAACATATATGGCTGGTCTAGCTCTTCATGGATCATCCAAATTAGTACCCTGTAATTAACAAAAGAATAAAACATATATGTTACATGTGTTGATACTGCTATGACTTGAGAAAAGCTAAACAATAGACAATGTAGTGAAACATATAAGTAAGACAATGACAATAACAATATCGATATATATACCTGGTTGCCACCTTGATGTTGTGATGCTGTTGCTGCTGCCACTGCCTCCGCCAACTCATCAGGACTAAGATAATGCAGATGCCCGCCCAGTATACGAAGAAGATCACGATTCTGGTAGATCGCTCTCACACAGTCAGCAGGAGTATAATAGGCTGGATGACCTGATGACTATGTAGACTGGGAAGCAGAATTGCCTGTGCCACTGATGGTCAAGCGTCGTTTTTGTCTTTAGCCTTTAATATAGTTTTTCTTCATGACGGACGTCCTCTCCCACAATTCTTGATCAATCGACGGACGCGGGGTGCCTTCAGGATAACGCTCGTTCATTAAGCCCTTATAAGTGTCCTGTCAGAAGGTCAACAATTAAATAATTAAAAATAAATAAAAATGCTAAAAAAGGTCGTCAGAATTTATAAACAACATAATAGTATAAATTTAACTTATTATCGCTATCTGAACAGCATCAGGCAGACCATCACGGGTGGCCACATACACATCCAACCAATTGATAGGTTGACCTTGAGACTAAGACTCCTACAGTTCATGTTCTTATATTAATATATAAACATATGATATTTTAGCTAAAAAATGATCAGAAACATAAAACAAATAACTAAGCCAATAAGCTTGCTATACATCATTACCACTAGTAGCAATATCTTTGCAAATTGTGATATATTGCCGCCCTTGTACGTGCCTTTTGCCTTTTCGCCTTCAGATACACCTGAGGATCTGTTAGAGGAAGCAATCTTACGTCGCTTGACCCAGCTCTCAGCTCTCCACTGGTCACACATCTGCGCCAATATGGGATGTGCGCACCACCAAGGACTATGCTTATGCATATACTACTCACCCTGTCCTGGATGGTCAATCTCAGCATTGTGCATGGCTTTTTGTCGTTCCTTGTTCAGATTATCTTTAGTTCGGACGACGCCTTCGCGCCGAAACGATGTCTCAATAATAAGCTGTTGTGCGTGTGTCGTCCCATCTATACCGCTTCTGCAAATAAAACAACAATAATAATATTAAAACTGTTATATTACCATAATCCAACATTACTAAACAATATTATTTGATTAACTATGTATTATCTATCGAGTGATAAAAAATATATACAAATTTCAAATTAAATCAGCATCCTTATGGGCGAGAGGTGTGTTTCGCCATGTAATCATCAGCGTGGGCGATTAGAAGTATAATTGTGAAATGTACTTCACAATTTTACTATCTTGAAAATCACTACAATATACAATAATTTACGATCATATATATTTTTTTTTAACAATGGAAATATTAAACCCTTATATATACACGATGTTTAACTTACGTGCTTTCTACGGAGGAGGACGGATCTCAGTATAAGAATGCGATCATCCGGATTAGCTTGGGGCCTTGACACATGATTAGGGCCCCACCCAACCCACGCTTTAGGTCTTTGAGTTTGTAAGACATCTATAAATAAAAAATTTAGGATGTTAGTATGAGTTATAAATGAAAGGTACATAAATGCGTCAAGGATATAGAGAACATGTACATATGTAATTGTATGTAATACAATTAAAACTAAACATACATTTTATAGAAAAGGACAATAATGACAATTATTTGTCTGAAATAGTTAACTACAACAACTATAAATGAAAGGTACATAAACATGTTAAGGATATAAAGAACATTCCTATATGTAATTCATTGTAATACAATTAAAACTAAACATACATTTTAATGAAAAATGTTGTCTGAGTTAGAATCATTTTATACAAGTGTCGGAGATTCATAACCATCTTCTTCTTCAGATTTTGTGTTAGTGTCAGTCAATAACTCTTCCTCAAGATTATCGCTATCCGCACAATAAGCATCTCGGGATCCAATTCATCGAGTTTATCTCCACCCTCTAACTGGATTACATCATTGTTGTCCTCTATATTTATTATAGGAGGTCTATGAAGCATCTCCTCTTGGTAGAAATCCCCGTCTATTACTTGGACACGACTGCGCGTGGGAGTATGAATTATAACTTGCCAATCTGTAGACGGTTTATCCCTTTTCCTAACAGGACTAGGAGTGTAGTATACTTGTACTGTTTGAGTTGGTAAAACAAACGGTTCGTTGGAGTAAGCCGACCTATGGAGTTCAATATCGATGATTCCATGTTTTTCAACACGTATCCCTTTTTCTGAATCAAACCAACGACACTTGAACAAGTTAATATAACCCCCGTATGTGCCCTTGTACGACAACTCTACGATTTCCTCCAACTCCCCATAAAAGGCACGACCAAGCTCATTGTAACAATCTCATTGGACACACACTCCATAGGTCCAGTGACATAAAATAGTGCATCACTTTACATCAAAATATAGTTTTTAGGAAAATGTCTTAATTGGTATACCAAGGAACCAGAAGGATGTCTATAATGTTAAAAACAGAACTGGTCTTGCCACTTTACGTGGATAGCTCGATAGTTGTTGTGAACTCTCTCTCCCTCTCTCACACGCACAGAGTAAACAGGTAGTACTAGCCTTCGCTATTAATTATTAATTTACTGAGTTCTTCATGATCTATAAGCAATAAAATATACCAACACTATCAATTACAAAACAGTGTTAACTTCATAGTAACTAGAAAAAGGTAGCACCGCTTTGTACATTGGGGAAAAGGAAAACTTTATAGATGAATCTGAGGCAAATGAAGTATCAATATTGAACTATTTTTGAGAAGCATGTTCAATATAGTTAATGAAGGTAATGCAAAGACGAACAAATTATCTAAGAGAAAGTATGCACAAAGTTTTGATTTATAAAGTCTAAGAAAAAGTATGCCCTACCTTTAACTACAAAATTAGACAATGAAAAATTAAGTGGGAAGCACAACAAATTCACCTTCAAAGACAAACAAAACCCAACCCTAATCAGTAGACCTTAAAATCTAAAAATGAAGAGAGAAACCCCCTTTTTAGTACACTTATTGGGAAAATAGTAAGAAAAAATTCTTACATGTGCAGGTAGCGGTGGCATCGGCGGCGGCTGTGGTGGTGGTGTTGGTGGCGGCCACGATTTTCCCCTCTTCTCCCTCTTCTCTTCTCCCCCTTCTCCCTCTTCTCCCTCTTCTTTTCTCCCTTTTTCTTCTGTTTTGCGATCGAGAGTGATGAACTGTAACTGGTTAATTGAAATAGATCAGCGACCGCATGTGTGACGCCCCCAAAATGGGTATACATCACCTATTCTGAGTCGCCAAATACATGGTACAGAATACAAATACAATCTTTAATATACAACAAGAGAGCTGAGAGTTTTAATACAAATATTATCTTCTAGACAATATCCACTCTCAGAATAAGTCCTCATTATATTTATTGTCACACTATTTAACAGAATAGTGAGGACTACTATGACACCATCTCGGACCATCACTCCATTCCTCGACTAGTCCCAGTTATATTCTCATTTCCTGAAGATAACAATCAAAGAAAGGGTGAGCTCAACTAGCCCAGTAAGAAATATTATGACTAAGATAATGCAGAATAAATTATCGTTAGCCTTCAACAGTGTTAAACTGATAAAATATAACAAACATCAAGTTTAACTGCAGCGGAACAAGCAATCCGTTAGAAGAGTCAAGTAGAGAATAAAGTCTACTATCTTCTATGATTTAAAAGGTTTTTCATCATTTTTATATCTGGGACTCAGCTTAATAAATAATCCACATCATCAATTCATCCCTGCACTACAGGCCAAGGATATTATTTAGTATCATGACCACGAATTATCCATGCACTATGGGCCAAAGATAATTGTGTTTTCATCAACGATCTTGATCATGCCATAAAACAATTCATCTTTGCTCCCTTGGCCGAAGAGAATCCATAGCCATAATCATACCAAAAACTGTCCATCAATGCACTATAGGCCAATGAAGACTTTTTTGACATCATTTATAACATTACGGTCATGATTATACCGAATAATCCCTGGTCATAATCATACCAAGTCCATCTATGCACTACAGGCCACATATGACTTTCAAAAAATTATAAACATGAGGATGATGACAATGATATAAGAATTCAATAAAACAAGTTCAAGAATTAATTTATTCAGGAACTAATAACGTCCAAATTGTCAACATGATACTTCTTTGTAGAGTAAAATACAAGAATGCTCGAAAGAATATTTCCATGAAAAAATCTTTGGATGAAGCGCAAATATCAAGGATATTCCACTAATTTCATGGAGTATAAAGTCAAAACTTTAACCAACCGAGTATAATAAAGAATGAAATAACAAAAGAAATCAACATGCATGCAGATCTTACTTAGATAGACGAAAGTTATTCTAACGAAATAATAAGTAATTAAACCAGTCCCATGAATTTAAGCACCAAGCAGGATGTTCCCACAGAATAATAAAAAATGGAATAACAACCAGAAATCACCATGTATGCGGTACTTCTCATAGACAAGTTATTCCAACAGAATAATAAATAACGGAATCAGGTCCGACGTAGAACGCATACAATCGGGATATTCAAATGTAATAATAAAGATTTTAACCGAGTGTCCGCGTAAAACGCATATCTGAGATATTCCAATGAGAATAATAAAGATTTTAACCCGGTCCAAATAGATAACGCATGCATGGGATGTTCCAAATGAAATAATAACGAATAGAATAACAAATGTAAATCACCAAGTATAGGGTAGACCGTATACAAAAAGTTATTCCAATGTAATAATAAAGAATGGAATAACAACAGAATTTCACCATGTATGCGGTATCAGATGATGTTTATTCCAAAGAGAATAATAAATAATGGAATAATGTAAGAATTTCACCAAGTATAGGGTAGCTCAAGCGTATCTGAGTTATTCCAACAAAATAATAAAGACCGGAATAATGTAAGTTCTCTTCATGAATATAAAAAAAAAATACCCCTTACCTTATAAAGAAGAGTACTCTACTCAGGTAGAGGCGGGGATATACTTGAAGAAACTTGCACTACGCTCAAAGCTTTCTTAAACGCTAAAGAAATACGCTCAAGATAGAAGAATAATTCTCTCTCTCACGTTTCTCTCTCTAGAGTTTCAAAGAATTCGTAAGAAATAATGAAGGAATGAGCTTCTATTTATAAAAGAATGGACTGAATAGTAACCAATCCATGAACGGTCCAGATCGATTTACTTTAAACGGACGATCCAGATTGGTTTACAATAAAATATAATATATTCTATTTATAATCTAATAAAACGAATAACTTTTAAAAATATTTTACTATACAAACACTATGCAGGCACTATGCAAATACAATGCATAATAAAATATAATATATTCTAATTATTGTCTAATAAAACGAATAACTTTATAAAAGTATTCTGTTTTATATAAAAAGATTTTACTAGTAGCCTAATAAAACGAATAACTTTATAAAAAGTATACCGCTTTTATATAAAAAGCTTTTATGTTTTATTACATTAATAATACTAATAAAACAAAACTTATAATATATATATATATATATATATATATATATATAAACAATAATTTAATCAAATAACGTGAGATACTATGTAGCAACTACTATAGCAATAATTGAACAAAACTGAGTGACTTCTCACGTAAACATCAATAATTAATACCGTGTGCTACTATGCAACCACGCGTATTACTATACTTTTACTACCGAGTAGTTCAACAGTATCAACGATAAAACTTCCGCCGTTATTTTCATAAATATATTTTTGTCGTTTTCTCATTCCGACAATAATTCCATTGTGGGGTCCACCAATAATTGCGTCGTTGTACGAATATTCTCTGCTAAAACGAATATTCCCTGACCAATCGAATATTATATAACAACTTGCATACTTTGCAAAATTTATAAATATTACCCACAACTATAACATTATATTAAATTTATTCCATAATATAAAAAAAATATTTCGAGAAATTTAAATTTTTATTCATAAAATTTGGGGTCTCACAGCATGCGGTCGCTAATTTTAAATGATGTGGAACTATCAGCAACCGAATGTGGTCGCTGATGGTGAGTGGTCGCAAACAACTAAGGCGCCAACATTTCCTGCCAATTTTTTTGGAGGTAAAATTGAACCAGTGACTGAGTAGCGACTGGGTTCGATCGCTAACATAATCTAGCGACGAAATACAAGGGCGGTTGTGAATGTCAGTCGCGAATAATCCTATATGTGACCGAAAGGGCAGTCGCTGATTGTTTTGGTCGCTGTTAGAGCATTTTCTTGTAGTGCATTCCATTTTCCCTATAAAAGGCTCCAACCTATGGGAATTACGTTAGAGAAGTATTGGATGAGCTACCTCCCATCCAACACCCTTGGTATCAGCATATCAAGGAGTATCTACGAGATGGATCTACACCCGCTGAGGCGAGCCCGACTGAAAAATGCGGATCCATCGAATGGCTATGAAATTCTACCTGAGCGGATATGAACTCTATAAAAGAGATACAGGATTAGGTCTCCTTAGATGTCTAGACAAAGACCAAGCTCAGAGGCTCATGGATGAAATCCATAGTGGAGTATGTGGTCCACACATGAGCGAACCCTTACTTGTTAAAAAGATCCTCAGAATAAGGCGTTACTGGCTTACTCTTAAAGTTGACTGTGATGATCACGTCAAGAGGTGTTATCAATGCCAAATGCATGGAAATGCTATCCACGCCCCTCCAAGGGAACTCTATAATATGAGTTTGCCTTGGCCCTTCTCAATGTGGGGAATGGATGTGATCGGGCCCATCGAGCCCAAATCCAGTAATGGGCATCATTTTATCTTCACCATGATCGATTACTTCACCAAGTGGGTAGAAGCAGCATCCTTCCCCGGGGTTACCAAAGAAGTCATCAATGTTTTCATTAGAAATAATGTCATTTGTCGATATGGACAACTAAAGGTAATTGTGTCAGATAATGCTAAGAACCTCAACAAAATCTTCTTCATATCCTTCTACCCCTCAGGGAAACATACTCTTCAAGCTAGCAGCCTGGTTTCACTTCATTTCAAACCTTTCATAAAATTTCAGTTATCCCACCAGGGATTGAACCTTTAACACCTGCAGTTTGTCCTAAACTTCGGATCAAACTTTTTCGCACTTGTTGTTTGTCCTGAACATAGGATCAAACTTTTTCACACCTGCAGTTTGTCCCAAACATGGGATCAAACTTTCTTTCCCTCGTAGTTTAGCCTGCACATGGGATTCAAATTTTCCTTCGACTGGAAATCGTCCCGAGGGGCAAACTACGTCGACCTGATCTCCCTGATACCCGAGAGTACGTAGGCAACCATATTCTATATGGCCCGGTCACAATAAAAAAATAACAAAAACATTTCTACCCTTTCTCTACATAAACAAAAACAACAAAAACATTCCTAAACCCTTTTACATTAAGCGTTGAACCTCTTACACCAGGTTCAAACTACGCAGACCTGATCTCCTCTCAATCCACCACATTTCATCGACTTCAGACCAAAGGGATGGAACTACCTGACCTCTCCTCACAAATAGGATATCTGGTGACCATCTAAGCTGTGGTTGAGCCTCAAAGAGCAACACCAATCCATAAGAGATGGAATTAACTAGGCTAATCTTAAATAGGAGTGTTGGTGACCATCTGTGCTGCAGTCAATCTCAGAGAGGAAAAGTCACACTCCTCTCCACATTTCCTTATAGAAACCAATCCCAAGACACCAAAGATGGTAGGGATACACACAGATCAATGATCCGTTCTAAAAGATCCTTTGACGTCTCAATGTCCATACATCAAGGACGAGTTTATAATCCATCAAGATCACAAGTCGTGAAGAAACAGGAAAATATCAAGCAAGTATCAAGGCGCAACTAAAAGGGAAGTGAATCAAAATATATTTCACTGCCATATATAATGTTGTTTAATATATACAATATGTGTTGTATATGACAAAATGGCTAAGCTAGTCTGTGCAGGAAAATACAAGTCTATCTACGGATCTGTATGTATGCGGACTATAAGATCTAATATAGCTTCCCTCTCCGAAGAAGGAGGTAACGCTGCAAGCTCCTACCCAATGGTATCTACATGAGCTAGCAGATTAGAGGCTAACTGCATGGTGGCATGATGCTCATCAATGTATGCACTTATATTGGCAAGGATGCCAGCCGTAAGGGATCTCACTGAAGTATTATCTGTGACGACCACATCCCGAGTAGATAGGGAAGCATCCCGCTCTATAATCAAAACATCTCTGGTTGATCTGGCCTCATCTCTCTCTAATAGAGCGGTATCTCTCCCATCAAGAGCTGTCAACATCAAGGCCCTAGCCTGATCTCTCTCAAAGGTCATCAGATGAAACTCTGCTCTAAATACTGTGCTAAATGTTGAATAATAGTAGCACTTGTACTGGGAAAATCCATCACAACTGCTGGTAACCCAGTAGTCAAATCCTCCTCAGTGGGAGTAAAAGCCTCCTCCATAGGCTCCCCATCATCGGAATTAATCCCCTGCACTGTGGATACTGCCATAGTCAATATTGTCTCTATCTCCATCCATACGGAATACTCTGCAGAAAAACCCAGGTGGCTAACGGAAAACTTAGCTAGCTCACGCTGATCCCAACAGGCGTACAACCTGGATCTATCCTCTGCTGACAAGTGGTGAAAAGCTAAACGTTGACTTAATGCTCCCTCAAAATGATGGAAGTCCTGGTATTGTTCAAACTGACACATCACGGCCAGTGGATGGTAAGTAGCCGTGCCCCTCAAACCAGCTAGGGGGATATAATCCATGCCCGGAGCATGAGTGATGAAGCTGTAGGGTGAGCTGAGCCATGTACACGGTAATATATCAAACAGATCTCCGATCCTTGACAGGAAAATGGACCAAGATGCAGGATCTGTACACTCCACAGGCTAAAAGGAGTACGACATAGCTATCTCATGGGGGAAACAATACCCATGTTGTCTAAAAGTGCCAATCGATCTCAAGTGTGACATAAACCACACGTACAACATTACCGAGCTGCCTGTGAATACCCCTGTAGGGTAAGTACTGCAATATGTGGCTGACCTCAGCATCTCTATGATGATCATCGGTACAATGGTGTGACCCTCCCTGAGAGCTCTTACTGCCATGCTGACGCTAATGTCTAGCTCATCCATGTACCATGGCATCTATACATTCAAAAATACACACATTATCAAGACGTCTACTCTGGCTGAGTGCCAATAATCCTCTGGCATGGTGAAATCCCTGGAGTGCCGTGTATAACTATCCTCAGAGCCAAATCTATCCATCAGAAAATGCTAGGATACAACGTGACCAGATGTGATCTTATCCTGCACAAGTCTATGCCTCAGCCCGGTGAGAGTCATAAACTATCGGCTCATGTCGCCGATAGCCATCCATGCGCAAGGTATGTATAATGGCAGTGCCATCAACCGTTCATACTCCTCAAGAGTAGGAGTCAACTCGTGTATGCCAAATTGGAAGACCTGTCTCTCTGGTGTCCAATGCTCTAGCATACCCTCTATGAAGCCTGTGGGAACCTAAAAAATCAGGAGAGTCATAGTATGCTGCAATAACTAATCTGCAGTCACCCTGTCTGAAGGTGACAAAGTATCATACCATGATCTCAGATGGGATGCCACCAATACTGGCGGGGTATGATTAATGAGGCTAACTGTCGAAGAAGACATCTGTGTGGGTCGTATCATAAGACCATCCATGGGTCAATGCTGAATATCTCTGGACATAAATACATATGCATAACATAATACATGCATGATAAACAATAGATGGCAATATGATGTAGGGAATAATAGTATATACATTCCTAAGTACATCATCATCTAATACATCTCTGTATAGCTAAGAATATAGAGAAATGGGGCACAGACGCCCAACTACTAACAAAGGCCTATCAAAAGATATAGTGAGAATGGGGCCCACCCCTCTGGCTCCATCTAGTTCGAGTTGCAAAGGCGTTCTTACAAGCTGAAACGACCAAATCAGGAATAAAAACACTACGCGTTTGAGCGAAATAGACTGAAATCTTGGTTTTCACGGGCCAAACTGTGGCTTTATATAACACTCATTGGTCTTTGCCCAAACATAGGGTACACTAGATCGATGATCTCAGCTGTTGTAAACTACATTCGGTAATACCTCACGAAGGTCCGATGTTGTCGGTTCAGGGTCGTAGCCCTAAAAACTTTTCCCTAGTGGATTTTCATACATTGGTTGATGCGCACATCAACGAAGGTCAAGCAGGCTTGACATTATCCCCAGCAGGGATCTCATCCGTTGATACAATGTCAATGAAGGTCAGGCAACCCTGACAACACCGACTGTTGGCAGTAACTCCAACAGAGTAGTAGAAAGACCTGGAAATATAAACCAGGGAAGAACATCCTCATTGGGGAGGACCGATGATGGAATATGTTATACACATCCTCAATAGACAAAGATATATCCCCACAGAATCTCTTGTACATGAGAGATGCATCTTCAGGATAAAGTCTGTATCAAGGATTCAAGACTTTTGTGATAACCCCAATGTCAACAATCCTAGAGATTCCTAGTAGCTGTGGATCACGCGTCCATGACAGTTCATCAGGCTGCTTATGTAGTGTTCCCCCGGTAGAAGCAACAAGGAGCTGGCAATCATCCCATCATGTTGGAGAACAATCCAACAAACCATATACATTTGCATCATGTATTACATCATAATCATCTTGTCTTATTTCAAGTGTCTAGTATTCTTTATCCTATCCATTCTAATGCATTGAATGAATATGATAAAGAGGGGAATCTATAGACACTCAAAATTTTCTACCTAACTGTTACTAATATTATAGGAAGTGTAGAAACTTCTTTCAAAGATAACCTGAAAGACAAATTTCGACAATCCTAGAAATACCATCGGAAGTTCGGCTTCAACCCTAATACACACTGGAGTATAATTTCCCACCTCAAGATAACCCCGGATAGCGAAGGTAAATACCAAAAATTCCAATTTGAGAAGTCCGATTCATCTTGGAGATAACCCCGAGATGTTCAGTCTCAGTCCTGGAAACAACACCGGGAAAGAAAATGTCAACCTTAGAGATAACCCCAAGGAGTTTAGTTGCAGTTCTGGAGATAACCCCGGATATACTCGTTTTAACCCATGAAGTCAGCTTCAACCTAGGGACTCGCATAGAGGCACTCAAATCCCAAACTCGAAGATAACCTCGGGAGGATAGGCACACCTCAGAGACAACCCTAAGGGCATTCAACACTTGCAGTAGCCCAGTCTTAGAGATAACCCTAAGCAACGCCTACTTTATTAGCCAAAATCGGAGATAACCCCTATGAAGGAGAAAATCATCAAATTGCCACCTCAACCCCAGATGGCACCATCTCAACAAAAAAATAGTCAACATGGAGTTGCAATCCCGAGTGACTACTACGCAAGGCAGAACACCGGATAGAATTTGAAGCTTTAAAAGATAAGACATGGTTCCATCTTCCTAACTTTGTACAACCTCTAATCCTATGTCATTGTGTAGCTCTCAACAATGACAGTCCGAAACAGGTCTTATACACCTAAATCAGATGCTCGGATTGAAGTTCTGCAAGTTCGAGTGGACATCACATTGCACGCGTGCACATACTTTGAGACGGCGGGACCCACGGAGCCCGAGGCACCCCAAGCAGTCGCATGTGCATCTTTGACTGCCGTAGGTACGCCTGTGGCTCCCCCCCTATAAATAGAGGGCTTGGGGTGGCCATATTCAAGAGAAAAAAGGTGAGGAAGCCCTGTCCAATTTTCTCTGTACACACCCAATATTGAGTGCTTTCTCATTTTAAACACTTGTGAGCTCACATATAGCTATATTTTTATCGGCAAGAGCCGAGTGTTCATCCACTTAAAGCTATAGAAGTCTTCTTTGGCAGTCCACTGTAAGCTATCTTACACACTTTAAAGCCTTTCTCTTCATCTTTGCACACACTCTTCTTCACGTTGAGAGTTGTGTTGTGTATGTATGCTCGAACTTTGGTCCATGGTTTTCATTTTTGTTTGTATATATATACTTATATATATATATATATATATATATATAAACTATTGTCGAACTCTATTCGATGAGCCTGGGTTTTATATCTGGTGCGTTTACTGCTTTTATATATATATAGCGACAAATCGCTAAAATGATAAACTAAGCCGGGATCGATATATATATTGTGCGTTTACTGCTGTTATATATATATATATATATTCAGGCCTGGAGTTTACTTTGTGGCCTTTTACTGCTTTATTTATATTCCGTCCCACTTGGAGTTTACTTCATGGCGGTTGATCATTTTTACTGCTTTATTTACATTTAGGTGTTGTATGTTTACATCTGATTGCCTCTTAATGATGCCTCTTAATCGGTAAGATAGAAAATGAAATCTTAATAATTAAGAGGTACCTCTTAATGAAATTTTTTTGATAATTTTTTTTATAAATATATTCAACAATATTATGCACTCATTTTTATTAAATTGAATATTTAAAATTATTAAATAAAATTTTACTCTTTAAAATGGTAAAATAGTGTCATTAAGAGATAACTTACTTTTTAGTTATCAAACAATTTTTTAGATTCAGACCTCATAATCATTTAGATGATCTAATTTATTAAGACATCATAATCATTCAGATCTTAATTCCCAAATTTATTAAACACAACCTTAGTCCCGCCTAGAGTTTACTTCGTGACGGTTGATCGTATTTATTGCTTTATTTATATTTTTGATCCCCCATGGAGGTGCTTCGTGGTGGTTAATCATGTCTCTATATATATATTTACTACTTTTATATATTTACCTTTCTGATCCCCCATGGAGGTACTTCGTGGTGGTTGATCATGTCTCTCTCTATATATTTATCACTTTTATATATTTACATTTCTGATCCCCCATGGAGGTGCTTCGTGGTGGTTGATCATGTAGGTATATATATATTTACAGCTTTTATATATATAACTGCTTACTGCTTTTTCATATAAACTGTGGCATCATTTGAGCTTAGGAATCATGTGATCACAGATTCAGTCTACTAAATCTAGATTTTGCTCCCGTGATGGACATTTTCAGATGTAAGCAGCTTGTAAATTATTCACGGTGTTTTAATTTTCTTAGATGGCTTTCATGCCCATGAGTAGTTCGACACTGCTATATATTATTTTCTCGAGGATGCTTCGCATCTCGAAAATAAAAGCAACCAAGCCGAACATTTAATAATAAAATTGAAGTATTAAAGGCCTCAATTACTACTGAGCACAGGGTTTGAAAAATGTAAGACCCCAACTTTTATGAATAAAGATGATTTTTCTATAATTATCATTTTTGAATATTATGGAATGAATTTGTTATAATGTTATAGTTGTGGGTAGTATTTATAAATTCTGCAAAGTATGCAAGTTGTTATATTATATTCGATTGGTCGGAGAATATTCGTTTTAGCAGGGAATATTCGTACAACGACGCAATCATTGGTGGACCCCATAACAGAATTATTTTCGAATTGAGAAAATGACAAAAATATATTTATGAAAATAATGGCGGAAGTTTTACCGTTAATACTATTGAACTACTCGGTAGTAAAAGTACAGTAATACGCGTGGTTGCATAGTAGCACACGGTATTGATTATTGATTCTTACGTGAGAAGTCACTCAGTTATACTCAATTATTGCTACAGTAATTATTGCATCATATCTCTCATATTATTGATTTGATTATTGTCACAATATCATCTGCATAATATGTTATTTTATTAAATCAATAATTGAGATGGCAAAGTTATTCATATTATTAAATTGCAATATTTATAATGTCTAGAAGTTCTGTCAAGGAGAGGTTTGATCACCTAATTGCGCGCCAATAGGGAGAAATCCTTATTGAAAAGCCCCCTCTTTCCTGGGAACGACCTAGTTGATAAATATTGTGAGTTATAATATTAATGATGAATGTTATTAAAATTGAAGTTGTGATTGGAGTTGAATTTGGAGACGCGGACGTGATATTTGAGTCCGGAACGATGAAATTAGTACAAATAGACTATAAACACAAAATTTTTCGGGTTTTACTATTTGGTCAAAAAGTCAACAGTTGACTTTTTCGGGAAAAGTCAAACTTCAAAATTTCAAAATTTATATTTTTGATAAAAAAAAATAGTTTCATTGTGTTGGAATTATTTGTGTTAGTGAAAATCGATATTTACTTCGATAATAATTGATGTCTGAAGGTTATATTGACCAATCGGGTATTTAACCGGATAAATGAGCAATTAATTGCTATTATTTCACATGATTATAACTATTTGTTCACATGTGTATACTATTGTTTCACATTCTTGTTACTATTAGGGGAGTTGGTGCAAGATTGATAATACTTGCATGACTAAGTTAAAAATTGAGGTATAGATGGAGGTACTATACTATAATTCGTATTTTCACATGTTTAGAACTATTGATTCACATGATTTTCTATTGAAACTATTAGGGGAGGTGGTGCAAGTTTGATAATACTTGCATGACTAAATTAAAAATAAAGGAAAAGTTGGAGGTATTGTACTGTAATTTTTTGAGCCCCAAAACGTGCAATTATTGAAACTATATTTTTCTATAAATAGAAGCTCATTCTTCCTTCATTTCTCACCAATTCACTAAAGCTATAGAGCAATTATTATAGAGAGAAATTGTAGAGAGAAAATCTATAGAAGAAGAGAAGCCTGCTACCTCACTACTCCTATATCCAGTTTCTTTCAAAGGTAAGGGGTATTATTTCTTTCTTTCTTCTTAATGAAGAGAACTTCTGTTATTCCATTCTTTATTATTATGTTGGAATAACCTATTTATGCGAAGTACCTCATACATGGTGAAATTCTTCAGTTATTCTATTCTTTATTATTCATTGGAACATCCATGCGTGCATGCTTTTACGCCGGACACAGTCTACATCTTTATTATTCTATTGGAATATCATGTATGCATGCTTTACACACGGACTGTTCCGCCTTTATTATTCTGTTGGAATATCATGTCTGCATGCATTTTACGCCGGGACCGGTTCCATCTTTTTATTACTGTTGGAATAACTTTTGCTGTATGCGGTCTATCGCATGCCCGGTGATTTCTTTTGTTATTCCATTCTTTATTATACTCGGTTGGTTAAAGTTTTGACTTCTATACTCCATGAAATTTGTGGAATATCCTTGATATTTAAGGCTTCATCCAAAGATCTTTTCATGGAAATATTCTTCTGAGCATTCTTGAATTTTACTCTACAAAGAAGTATCATGTTGACAATTTGGACGTTATTAGTTCTTGGTTAAATTAATTCTTGAACTTTTTTTTTATTGAATTCTTATATCATTGTCATCATCCTCATGTTTATATTATGTTGAAAGTCATATGTGGCCTGTAGTGCATAGATGAACTTGGTATGATTATGACCAGGGATTATTCGGTGTAATCATGATCGTAATGTTACAAATGATGTGGTAAAAGTCCTCATTACCCCATAGTGTATTGATGGACAGTTGCTGGCATGATCATGACCATTGATGAATACACGAATGTCCTTGGCCCGTAGTGCATGGATAATTGTGGTCGTGATACTAAAGAATATCCTTGGCCGTAGTGTAGGGGTGATTCGATGATGTGGATTATTTATTAAGCTGAGTCCCAGCGATAAAAGTGATGAAAAACCTTTTAAATCATAAAAGATAGTAGATTTTATTCCCTACTTGACTCTTTTAATGGATTGCTTGTTCCACTGTAGTTAAACTTGATGTCTATTGTATTTTATCAATTTAACATTGTTGAAGACTAATGATAATTTATTCTGCATTATCTTAGTCATAATATTTCTTACTGGGCTAGTTGAGTTCACCTTTTGCTTTCATTGTTCTCTTGAGAAATGAGAACGTAGCCGGGAACTAGTCGGGGACCGGAGTGACGGTCCGGAGGATAGCATTAGTAGTCCTCACTATTCTGTTAAATAGTGTGACAATAAATGTAATGAGGACTTATTCTGAGAGTGGATATTGTCTAGAAGATAATATTTGTATTAAAACTCACAGCTCTTTTGTTGTATATTAAAGATTGTATTTGTATTATGTACCATGTATTTGGCGACTCAGGATAGGTAATGTATACCTATTTTGGGGGCGTCACAAAAAATCTCTTTTACAAAACCTCATTGCTATATCTTGTTTAAAACTGAATTTTTGTGTAAATTCAAACCCTGTGTATATAGGTGCGAACGAGGCATAACACTACTTCTAAATAATAGCACATTGACCCACACACACACACACACATACACATTCATATAATAATTTCTTGAAAAGTGGCGGTCACCGTGGTAACACGGATGTATGGGGGTGCCTAACACCTTCCCTCTGCATAATCAAGCCCCCGAACCCAAATGAATCTTGGTTTCACAGACCCATTTAACAGTGTCACATCACTGGGTCAATGTGCAAACCTTTTCTTGGTTGCGTTAGTGCAACCAGTTAAAAATACTAACTGGCGATCTCTTACAATCAAATTGTCGACATATACATGTCGAACCTTTTTCACTTATTTTTTCAAACAAATCTCACATAACATGAGAACACTAAAGAACAAGAACAGAAAAAGGGATAAATAAAAATCCCGACGTCGACAGACATGATCTTTAGTTGTTGATCAATCATAGTGTCATGTGCAGTGTCCTTTCAAAGGATGCATTTTCCCACTATTTCAGCAAGGAATTCGAATTCTTCAGGAAACTCCTTTTTCTTCATGTCCTTCAGACTAGGGTTTCTTTTGTACTACATAATCTTCTTAGCTTTTTCAGTGTCAATCTCATTCAGGCTTTTCAGATCTAGGTAAGGAAGACCTAAGCATTGATTGATGTCAGAAAAATTTAGCTTCAAAATCTGACCCTTAACCTTAGTGGAAAGGATTCTAGAATTTATAGTTGCGTTTGAGTGAAACTCTTTAACCAGGTAAACATATATGCGAGTGTTTGCTTCCAGACATTCTAAGAATCCATCCTTCTTCACAAGTTCAAGAATATCTCTGAACTTCTTCTCAGATTTCTTTAACGTCTTTGTTTCGAGCTGAATGCCAGTGATTACTCGCCAATCTGCCATTTGAAGAGTTCAAATTTTCTGGGTTTATGACTTTGTGAGGCTCTTATGAGATGTCAGAAAGAGATTCTTAGTTTGATAATTATTTGAGAGTGTTTGGCTATTTTTCGAGTTTGTTAGGTTTTGCCTTGAATATAGATTTGACAGGCTTGCAGACTTTTAGGAACCCGCTAAAATGAAATTGACAATTATTTGAATTTCCCTCTTGTAACTGTTCCTACCACGTTTCTTAGTGGGACTGTTGTAAGTCGCTGATATGTCATAATCTATAACTCTTTCATCACATCTGTTCACCTGACTTGACTTTTCTTCAATTGACTATTCCAATACGTAGATTAGCTTGATAAGATTGTTATATACTCTACGATCTTCTTTGACAAGTCAACGATTGTCTCATGAGAGATGTTTCAGAGATCGTTTTGACATTAATCCTTATTTTTCATGGCTTAACCACTGATGCGCCCCAATTGAGTTAGGGCACTGAAATCTTGAAGTGAATTTTCCAGACATCCTCTCTGAACTATATTCGTGGCTTTGCTACGCATGATATGAATAGTTTGATGTGTCCCAAGTTTTACTAAGCTTCTCTTGAGCTAGTGTATGCTTTGGAAAGACTGCGATTGTCAAGCTTACTCTACGTTCATTGAGATTGTACTACGATCGTTGAGTTCACTTCAGAATCTGTTCTACGATCGTTGTATGTCCTAGTCATCAGATGAACTTGACTAAGAATTCCTTCTGGGTTAAGGTAGCTCAGGAAGGGCCAACCTCTTAGAGTGAGCTAATGGTCTGGTTTGTCCTTGAGGCGCTTTCCAGCTGAAAAACTTTAGACGTGATTAGCACTGATATCTTATTTAACTTTTTCTGCTGGGAAGTTCATCTACCAACCTTAGATGTTTACATTGACTGTAATCATGGTGTCCTCCTGCTCTTACACTATGATCAGATGTTTGATCGTAGGCACTCCATAATTTTGAGTTGGGTGATTGATAGGGCTATTAGTAGTATGTTTTGAGACGTTCCTACTGACTTTGGATCTGCATTTGATTCATCAGCCACAAATTTTTGGAACTTTGTAACTGGTATATTGCTTCATAGTGTATTTTTGATACTTTTAGTGTAACTTTTCCTTAACAAATAACTGCACCTTCATAGTTGATACTATCTTCATAGAGGACTATGAGATCTTCTTCTTCATGTGCATCAGAAGGAAGCCTCGTATATCCCCTTCTGACTGAAGTCATCACAATCATTTAAACCTCCTTAGATTATAGAAATAGATATCTTCAAGACTGATCATTTTACGATAATTTGACAGAACTACAAACGTAGTCTTCTTTGACAGTTTGCACTTATGGAGTTCTGCTTCTATAATAAGTTTCTTGAGGGTTCTTCTCAGATGATATGTATTTGATGATTTAGCATATAATACCCTTTTAATCTTAGGGTGAGTGGTCTGCTTCCATATAGAGATCAGCAACCGTGTGAGCTTCATTCCTGTTAGCTCACCAAGTTTTCGAGGACAGACTTTGATAGAAAATGATTTTGTCTTGAACATTTCTGAACTGTCTTTCGCCTCCAGCTCGATGAAAATTCTTGACTGGAGTCATCTACTTCAGCATTCCTTAGTGTGGTCAGTTAGGCCAAGTACCTGCAGGTTAGGTAAATTTCTATTTTTGGTACTCATGGTTAAATGAGTTTTGCTACGTTAGTTTCTAAAATCCATGTTCGTCATATATTTGAATTTACATCACATTGATCATCAACAATAATATTTATGCATGTATTCAATTTAGGTATGACATTTTAAGATTCATGATGATGAGTGTGTGTAAGATTAATCGTTTTAATAAAATAATCTTTTTCTTTGATGGTTTCATCATTTGCTTGGTTATGTTCACAAATTTTAAATGTTCACAGAGTGAGAATCGGTTCTATTACTTCTTTGCAACTGGTTGATTCATAGAGATGATCAGCTTCTATGAATCTTCAAGATAGCCTTGTTAAACTGATCAAACTCTATTTATTATCAAAAATCTAAAACAAAGGTTTGTAAGTACATACTAACCCGTTAACAAGGATTACTCCACTTATGATTAATTAAATCTTGATATGCTCATAACCTATTTCAGACTTCTTTCAAGATGTTATCTTCAGCCTAAAACCTTAATGGAGAGAAAGTTTATTAACAGTTTAAGTTTTCAACCTAAGTGTACTTTCTCTCTTCCCCTTTTTAGGTATAATAGTCTCTTAATCGAATACTGTTATAGTACATAAGTTGATGCAACATGATGTACACATTTATGTTAATAAGGAATCGTACCTTTCCACTGCCAGTTTCTTGACAGTCATTTATCATGATCTAATGAGGTTAGGCATTGATGTGCATATTTTCACATTCATTTCTGACAGCTTGGTGCTCCAGTTGTCATTCGATCAATCAGTCATAGTCTTGAAGATGTAAGCGAAGAAAGTCTTGACATCCTTAGTTCTTTGACGACCTTGAACCTCAAGGTTCACATCCAGCTGCTAGTTAGTCAAATACATATTTGAGAAATTCTTCTTTCTCATCTTGATATGTATTTCTTGGAATGAATAGCCTTTCATCTTCTAGACTGGTGGATGCTTGACTCTTTTCTGTTAATGCCTCTTGACCTCTCATCTCTGGTCTTTAAACTACCAGATTGACTATGGACAAGGATTGGTCTCGTTGCTATGACATTTAAGAACATGGACCAATCTGAGCAGCTTCAGGTGTATATACACATTTACCTGCACAGAATATTTCTAATGTGTGAGCTCATCTGTATTTACAAGTGACTTAATACTAAACTAATTTTAGAACAATGTTTGTGCCTAAGATCAAACTCAAAGCGATTAGCTTTTGAATATAGCATGAGAACCTGCTTTGATACCAACTATTAGTTCCCAGTAGGCACACAATAGATCTAGAAGGGGGGGGGTGAATAGATCCTTTTTATTTTCAAATATTTTTCTTGTTTATTTTGTATTGCTAATGAATTATCACATGACAATCACAAGACTCTTTTCAAGCACAATGGAATAAACAAAAGATCCCCTTCATTAATATATTCATGAATATGCATACATTATTCGTAGAGTTAGTTAAGTTGTAAGCAGTTAATACATACATAGCATTTATAATAGTTAGGTACATAATGTAAATGACAGAAAGTAAATGACTGAATGTAAAAGACACAAGGGGTTTTAAGTTGTTCAGAGACTTAAGCTCCTAATCCACTCTTCTGCTTTAACGAGCAGGAATTCCACTAAGGAAGGGCAGCACCCTGAATCACTAAGATTCCTTGAAGGCCAGCAGCCTTGAAACTTCAATTCACTAAGAACATTTCAAGACCAACAGACTTAGAACTTCATTTAGACCCTCTGGACAAGGACCCTCAGGCCCTGGCTACTTGTTGGTGTAGTTGTTGTTGTTGTTGGTGCCCTGCTGCTAAGATGTCTCTAAGCTTGAACATCTTCTGTACTTAGCAGCTTGGTATGGTCCTCTTTGCATTCTGTATAGAGTCTGGACCACATCTTCTCTGGTGCAGCTGATCTTCATTCTGTTCTGTTTATCTACATCTTATGTCAGCTTTGTACCATCACCATTTAAGTTTGCTAAGTATTTGAGCTTTTGGTAGACTTCGTCTAGCACTTAGCATTCCCCGAACCCTTCTCGAGTGGTTTGTAGACATGGTTCTACTTCTGTTCTATTTCAGCTTTTGGTTCATGGTGATTCTTAGAGTGGCTCTCTGGATCTTCCTTGTACTTTGCCACTTTTCTGAATGCTATCTTCTTGGCCTTCTCGGCTCTCAGCTTAGCTGTCATCTTCAATGGCATTCTCATCCTTGTTGAGTGAAGCTTTAGTCTATTCAAATCATCCTTCAAATCTGCTTCACCTCTACCTTCGTAGTCTCACTACCACTGAGACTTGTTCTATTCAGTTTTGGTGGAACTTCGTAGAGTCAACAATATAGCATTCCAATAACTCAACGATCCTTCTTCTCAACAACTCTTGATCTTTGAAGCTCTAGCTGATATATACTCCTTCCCAATCTTCCCGTTGGAATATAGCTGTTGAAAGCTATTTGAATTTCTTCGTAGATCTTGAGTTATTTGGTGCAAAATGCTTGATGTGATGTGACAGCTCCTTTATAACTTTACTAACACAGCAGTCTGCTACCTTTTCTACCACTTTTGCGTTGATACCTTTCCATGTCAGACAGGTAGTCATCTTTATTTCTTCTTTTTGACTTCTCGATTAGAACATCAGAGACTGTCCTTTTGTATCGATGCTCTCAACTAGCAATGTTCAAATATCAGTCTTCAAATTGAACCGTTGCCAATACTTCAATTTTTAGGTGGTCGAACTCTACAATTCTAATGCATATGTTCTTGGACATGATCGTAGTGTATCTTGAATGTTGCTTATTGACTAATTGAGACAATACTACGATCCTGAAGAAGTGTCCATTGGACCTTCAATGTAGAACACCTCTTCCTTCATTTATGCAGTGCTTTAAAACTTCTGTTTGCCTTTGACTAATCTTAAGAACTGATAGCTTAACTCCTTGTTCTAGTCTCTTCTGAATAGAAAGATGCCTCAGACTTATGGCATGCCCAACTCGCTTTCTCCTTGTGTTCTCCCATTCACTTATCATCAATGGACTAACCCATGCTTAATCACTTTAGCCTTGTTCTTCAAAAGCTGGCCAGTATCTCTTTGTAGACTACATCAGTTCCTATTTTGTTTGGTAAACACTATGATCCTGGTTGACCCCAAGATCATTGTCTTCTGTTCTCTTGACAGCTAATGCACTTGCTGACTTTCCTTAGTTAGTCACTTTTACTGAAGTCTTCTTTTGATCTACTTGTAGAAGACTTCATCTTGAATGGCTTTAGAACTCAATCTGGATGTTGATTGGGTTGGTGCTTAGATCTTTTGTTAGCTTGCATGCCATTCGTTGAGTGCTCTCTGGTTTCCTTTAGGTGGAGTGTAACTTTGCAGCTCAGACCAGAGGCTTCATCCTTTAGATATTCTGGGAGTGCTCATTTGTTGAGAATCGTGTTTACTCTATGATTTTGCTTTGGCGTTATGAGCACTTCTGTTGAAGCCTTAGTTATGCGCTCTATGATTTGGCTTGGGTTCTGCAGACACTACAACTCCGAGATCAGATCTTGAGACTACGATTTCTGCCTTTAAGCTTGTTGTCTTCATCTGATCTGGCTCGACTTCAATCTCTGCCTCTTATTTGATCAGTAGACTCTACGACTATGAGTGTGGTCTACGATTCTTAACTTGGCTTTAGCAGATACTCGATCGGCTCTTAGACAGGCTGTCTCTATGATTCTTAACATGACTTCCTCAACAGACTACGACTTTGAGGAAGTTCTTCTCGACACACTACGATCCTTCCTCGTCTCTCCTGGCAGTCTACGAACTCCGAGATCTATTGTCTCGCAGACTACGATTCTGTCTTGATAGTTCTCGAGCTTTCCTTGACTCTTCTGGCAGACTACGATTTCTGGTGCAGTGCTCGACGTTCAGACATGCCTATCTCTTACATTATAAGATCAACCTGACAAGCTTGATCTTTCTACATTTATAGTCCGTGTACATCATTTTTTTAAGGACTTTACAAAGCTGGTTTGCTTATGTAGGATAAAGCTAACACATTTGATCAATTCATTCTAAGTCCTTGTACATATGTTCCTATTATCTATCATGGGACTTTACAGCTTTTCTTAATGCAAGAATGCTTGAATATTCATTCATTTATATCATAATAAAATCATATATAAATAGGAATACCATTCAAATGCTTATTCCTAACACACATTATCTTGGTTATTGATCATCGGTGACTCGACGGTCTCATGTGCTCCATTGCTTATCTCAACATTTTTAGATGTCATTTTCAAAAACTGCCATAAAACATGGGTTAATTGACATGCCACATATTATCCCTATATTCTGACCGACCAATTAAATAACAAATAAGCTTAGGTAGGTCATACTAGCGAAGGATTTACCTGTCTCTCCCCTTCTAGTTCGAGTCTCACATCTCAGCCAGGGATCATATCCCTAAGCTTTGATACCAACTGTGTCGCCCCCAAAATAGGTATACATCACCCATTTTGAGTCGCCAAATACATGGTACAAAACTTAAATACAAACTTTATTTATACAATACGACAAAAATGTAGCTGAGAATTTTAACACGAATATTATCTCATAGACAATATCCAAACTCAAATGGAGTCCTCATTACAGTTATTATCACACTATTTAATAAAATAGTGAGGACTACTACAGCCACTATCTCGGACCGTCACTCCATTCTTGACTAGTCCCGGCTACATTCTCATTTCCTGAAGATAACAATGAAAGAAAAAGGGTGAGCTAAACTAGCCCAGTAAGAAATATTATAACTAATGTGACAAGCCGAGAAATTAGACAATTTATTAAAATCTTAAAGGATGGAATTAAGGTCAAATAATAGACCTAGACAGAAAATAAGTGTATGTGTTTGGCAGTTTTGGGAAGGAATTTTGAGGATTTCAAAATTTTGTGAAGGATTTAGGTGAATTATTCAAGATTAAGAGTATATGTGAATATGTTCTGTGAATATGATATTATATGTGTACAGTATGTGGTTAAGGGTCAAGGGTTGACCAGATAAATTTTATTAGTGTCAAACCCTAATATTATTGTCGAATATCGACGTTCGGTTAGAAAACCATAGCAATGGATAAGAAACCCTAAAAACTGATTCTGAAACCCTAATTTCGGTTCTGGAAAATCCGAAACCCTAATTCGGAAATTGAAAACCCTAATCTAGGAATTTAAAGGATAATTAAAATGCTTAAGTGCTATACATTATAATATTAATTAGGGTAAAGCTTAATTAATTAACAAACCATAATTTCAAATTTTTAAACCCTAATTGTTCCGTCAGAAACCCTAATGTACAATTGTGGATTTAATTACTAAATTAGCAATTTTAATTGGGAAATGCTAATTCTAATTAGCAAGATTGAGCTTATGATTAGGAAATCTAAATATAAATATAGAATCCTAATTATAATTTACAAATGCTAATTTTCTATATTTGAAAACCTAATTCAGAAATCCTAGAAAATGACTTTGGGAAACCTTAGGTTTTAACCTTAAGGGTCAAACCCTAAGGGTTTGCATCAAATGATAATTCTAGAATTAAAATTGTATGGGAATGACTAGAAAGCCCTTTGTCACATTTTTTTTATTAGCTAGAGTGCAAATCTTGCCAAATGGGAGTTGTTCACCAACTACACCAACTCCATGTGACTTAAATCACAGCTCTCAGCCAATTTAAGCAGCCAACATTCATTGCATCATACATTTTATAAAATAAAGAGAGAGAAAATGCTAACTTTATTTTTCATTTGAACCAAAGCTTTCTCTCTCTAAGATTTCGAAAATGGAAAGAGAAAGGGAGTGTTAAGTCAAGATAATGTCAGTACTTATCACGCCAAGATCAAATCAGTAGGATCAGAAATCAAAATCCAAACTAGAAAGGTATAAAAACCCTAAATCTTGAAATCCTAAGATTTGATGTTAGAATTTATGATTTGTTGTTTAGAAGTGTGTTATAAGGTGTTAATTAGTGATCTGGGTTGTTAGATCCCAGATCCATAACATCAAAGTGCACGAAATAGCATTTTTTTGAAATCTGGAAAAAAATTGGAAAGTGGCCTGACAGTCGAATGTCAGCGGCCTTAAATATTTATGTGTTAGATGTTTTGTGTGCTTTATGTTTTGGATATGTTCTATGTTATGTGGTCTTTATTCTGCAACTAGAATATGGGTCAGTTCATGTTGGATTGCGAGTTATTGTTGGTCAATATCCTTTGACCGTTCACGAAATCTGGTTTCTGGGTAACCCAGAAACCCAGATTTGTCTGACAGCGTTTTTGTAGGCTTTGGATCTTGCAGTGTTTTAAGTTTTTGGTTGTGTTGTTGGTTGGATGTTGGAGACTGGTATATGAACTAATAATCCATCCCTTTAGATCACTCAGATCCGTAACCGAATCGTAGAAATTTGTGGTCAAACAACCGTTGACCAAACTGCTCAAGAACATTTCTGGGTTTTCCAGAAATGTTCAAGAATAGTTCTTGAGCCCTTGTTTGACCGGCTCAAATCTTGCTTTAATGATGTGATTATATTGATATGATGATATATTATGGTACCCTGACATCAGTACTACATGTTTAAACCTTAAGAACACTTAACTAATGAACAGAACCCTTAGATAATTGAGCTCAAAATGAGACACTCGAACTGCCTTGGGTTTCTAGGTTACCCAGAAAACCCAGGCATGGTCTGACAGTATTTTTCGGAGACCAGATCTTCATATCATGATGTTGTATGACTACGTTGTTGATTGTTAATGGTAGTGTTGCAAACCTACTACAACATAAACGTTTAATCAAGCCTAGAAAGCATCAGGAACCTAGATCAAATACTGGTTAAACCTCATACCTTAGTTATTGACATGAAGCTCAAGAACACTTATAGCGAAGGTTCTGTCGCTATAGGGCTCTTTAGTGACATTTATTTTCGAAAAATAGATTAATTAATTAAATAAATAGGAAAAATGGATTTTAATTATTAAAAATATAAAATAAATTCTTAAAAATTATTTTAAAGCCTAAAAATTAGTTTTTAATTATTTTGAGTATATTTCAAAAATATTTGATATTTTTGGAATATAAAAGGTATTTAATTTATTTAATTATATTATTAAATAAATTATTTAAAATGGTTTTAATTCATGAAAATCATGAAAAACTATATTATGATATTAGAAAATATTTTAAGTTATTTTTGATGAATTGTAATATTTTGTGATGAATTTCATTAATAATTTATTATTAATTTTAATTAATTTATTTAATAAATATATTAAATAAATTATGAAAAATAGAGTTAATGATTTAAAAATCATATAAAAATGATTTGAGTGTTATAAAAATATTTTTGAGTTATAAAATATAACTTTTGATATTTAGTCATGAAAATATTAATATTTTAATATTAATAGCAATTATCGGATAATGGATTTAGTTGTTTAAAAATCATATAAATATGATTTTAAAGTATTAAAATACTTTGTGATATTATAAATATATTATAATATTATATTATGATTTTCATTTAAATAAATATTAATGGTTAAAGAATTATGTGGTATTTATATTATATAAATACGATATAAATGATTGAAAAATTATGATAAATAGTAATAATTATCTGAAAATTATTACAAGCCTATGAATAATGTTTTGAATGATAAGAAAATTATCTAAGATAATTGTTAAGTGTTTAGGCAGAGTTTAATTGAACTTAAACACGATATTTGTCCGATTAGACATTCGGGATGTCAAATTTGTGTTGGGTTCAATTCAGACTGAAATAGTTTGACCTGATACTAAGTCTTATGTGTGTTGTAGATTGATAGGGTTATGTGTTATGTGTTTATGTTATTCTATGTATATATATATATATATATATATATATATATATATATATATATATATATATATAACAGTATTATATTGTGATGATGTTATTCTAATATTGGAGATCTATATTACTAATATTAGGTCGTCGGATAAAGCGATATAAATTATGTAGCGGTAATCAACGGTTCAGGCAAGTTTTTCTTAACTCTACTAAGAGTTGTTTCATTCGGATATGCTTATGGTTAATCATTGCTGATTGCCATGTAGAATTGTACTCTGTACATATTTCATGTATAAGTCAGGTATGAAAGGCATTGGTCTAGATATATTTGTTCATGTTTAATACTTGTTCAGTCAAAAGTTTGTTCGTGCTAATTCACAACTATATTGTGGAATTATAGTCAGCTTATTATTCAGACTCTTTCAATCATGATATATCCTTATATAAATTTAAACTTGCTGGGCAACTTTCATGCTCACCCTTGCTATATCATGATAAACATTGCAGATAAGGCAAATGCATTCGAATACAGGAAAAGGATAAAGCCAAGTTCAGCTTGGGATAAAATATGCAGCTAGTTTGTAATAGAATAGTTGGATAATAATGATATATTTTAGATAGTTTATTAATTGTGTATAAGTTAAGGTTACTCGATTTTGGGGAATAGTGTGTAAAGTGTATTGTATAAATAATTTATGTTTATATCTTCCGCAATAATTATCGAATGATTGTACCAGATTCGTGGTGATTTGGGACCCGGATTTGGGGCTATCACAACTAAGATAATGCAGAATAAATTATCCTTAGTCTTCAATAGTGTTACACTGATAGAATACAATAAACGACAAGTTTAACTGCAGTGGAACAAGCAATCCATTAGAAGAGTCAAGTAGAGCATGATATCTACTATCTTCTATGATTTAAAAAGTTTATCATTAATTTTATCGCTGAGACTCAGCTCAATACATAATACACATCACTGAATTATCCATGCACTACGGGCCAATGATATTAATTAGTGTCACACCCACGAAGTATCCATGCACTACAGGCCAATGATATTCGTGTTATCACCAATGGTCATGATTATACCGAATAATCTCTGGTCATAATCATACCAATCAACAGTCCATCTATGCACTATAGCCAAAGATGACTTTTATCACAATAAACCATGAAGATGATGACAATGATATAAGAATTCAATTAAATGAAAGCAAGGATAAATTTTAAAGATTTATAATTCAATTTATCCAGAAATTAATAATGTCCAACTTGTCAACATGATACATCTTTGTGGAGTAAAATTCAAGAATAATATTGTATCAAAAATAATTTGGACAAAAAGAAATCAATTTTTGTCATGAATAGTACCCCGGGTGAATAGTACCTGAGTGAATAGTATCCTGTAAATAGTACCCCATGAATAGTACTTTGTAAATAGTACCATACATATGAATAGTGTCGTACGCATGAATAGTACACATGAATAGTGCCATATAAATGAATAGTACACATGAATAGTACTCTGACATGAAAAGCTTAAAATTTAACAAGAATGTTCAGAAAAATATCCTTGCGAAACGATACTAGATGAAGCGCAAATTTCAAGGATATTCTACTAATTTCACAGAGTATAGAAGTAATACTTTAACAAAATGAGTGTAGAATTAGGAATACGAAACAAAATAATATTACTTACATACTACAGAGTATGGAAGAAAATATTATTTCATACGAATATTGAACAAAAATAATATCCCTTACAACTGTTGAACAAAAATAATATTCTTTACGAATATTAAACGAAGACAATATCCATGCGAACATCGAAAGAAAATAATATTCCTTATGAATATTGAACGAGAATAAAATTTCTTACGAATACGAAAAATAATATCGTAAGTGAATATGAAATAAATAATACCTCTTACCTTAGTAGAAGGCTGGATACTGCAATAGTGAAGTAGCAGAATACTATTCTTCTTTCTCTCTATAGTTTCTATCTCTATAGTTGCTCTTGTGAGTCTTAGTGAATTGGTGAGAATGAAAGAAGAAATGAGCTTCTATTTATAAGAAAACATAGTTTCGATAATTGCACGTTTAGGGGTTCAATTTATTACAGTTTAGTACCTTCATCTTTGGCTCCATTTTTAATTTACTCCTTCAAGTATTATCAATCTTGCACAACTTCCCCTAATAGTACATGCATGTGAACTAATAGTTTTATTCATGTGAACAAATAGTTATTTGCATGTGAACTAATAGCAATTAATTTCTCATTTATCCGATTAATTACTCGTTTGGTCAATTTAACAAAACTAGTCAATCACAAAATTACCACCTTTAAGGGTAATTGGGTCACGAAAGAATTAAAGAAAACTAAATGAACAAACATCTTTCACTCATCAATTATTATTCTTACCTTTAATCAACATGAACTTATTCATCATTAATATTATAACTCATAATATTAACAACCAGATCATTCCCAGGAAAGAGGGGGCTTTCCGATAGGAATTTCTCCCTATTGATGCGCAATTAGGTGAACAAATCCCTTTTCTCGACAAAACTTTCTAGATATCGTCAATAATGCAAATAATAATATGAATAACTTTGTCATCTTAATTATTGATTTGATACTATAAAATATTATGAAGATGATACTGTGACAATAATTGAATCAATAATATGAGAGATACTATGCAGCAATTAATATGGCAATAACTGAATAAAACTGAGTGACTTCTCACGTAAGCATCAATAATTAAAGATACTGTATAATAATGTGTGCTAATATGCAACCACGCTTATTACTGTACTTTTATCACCGGGTATTTCAACATTTTAATGGTTAAACTTTTACCGTTATTTTTTATAAAAAGTTATTTATGTCATTTTCTAACTCCGATAGTAATTCCGTTGTGGGGTCTACCAATGATTGTGCCTTTCGTACGAATATTCCCTGACAAAACGAATATTCCCCGACCAATCGAATATTTTATAACAACTTGATTAATGTGTAAACATTATAAATAATAACCACAACTATAACATTATAACAAATCCACATATTAATACTCAAATAAATATTTTGAGAAAATTAATCTTTATTAATAAAATTTGGGGTCTTACAATCTCTCCTCCTTATGAAATTTCACCCTCTAAATTTACGTACGTACCTGGTATGACGAAGAGGTGAGGATACCTTGTTTTCATTTCAGATTCTAACTCTTGAGGTATAACCTTTGAGCATAGAATATGTTTTTTCTTATCCAATAATTTAATAGGTATATCCTCATACGTTAAATCTTTTGTTATCTCGTCTAGTTCTAATTCAATAATAATGTTCGGGTTGTCCACATATTTACGTAACATCGATACGTGAAAAAGGTTATGAATATGCGACATACTTAGCGGTAAGGGGAGTCTATAGGCCACAGTTCCTACTCGATTGAGGATTTCAAATAGACCAATAAAATCGAGGGTTGAGATTTTCTCTCTTCGTCGATTCTTACTTTTAGAATAATGCCTTCTTGCACATTCTTCTTCACATTCATCAGCTCTGAGTTTGTAGCTTGAGTGACTTTAACTTTATCGATTAAAGTTGATTATAATCGTATATTCGCTATCTTTACGTAGATTCTTGGAATCTTTAACTTTATCTCCATCTTTTGTAAGTCATACGAAGTTGGTCTTTGTGTTAACAATGTCATACTCGTAACCGCATACAATCTTCTACTCAACGCGTTAGCTACCACGTTCACTTTTCTAGGATGATATTGAATGGTATTATCGTAATCTTTCAACAACTTGAGCCAACGTCTTCGGCACATGTTACATTTGTTTTAGGTAAAGAAATATTTTAGGGTTTTGTATCGGGTTCAAGGTCAATACAAAATTCAATCTCACGCTCTAGGGGTAGGCTAGGAAGTTCTTTGGAGAATACGTCAAGAAATTTATTAATAATAGAAATATCATTTAAAACTTTGACTCTTATCCAAAACTTGGATATCACCTCACATTGATACCTATCAACTTGCCACCGTTATTCACGATGTCCCCTACAGAAAGTCTGGCTTTGATGCATCCCACACAAGGAAGTCACCATCGAAAGGCTCATGGCTATTTACTTATGGCTTGATATGACAGTGATTGACTTTAGTGGTTTGGTTGCTTGAATTCGCATAACAAGTTGGTTAGGAATATGAAAACTAACAACCTTACAAAAATAATCAATTTTAGTATGATGAATAGTTAAATAATTAATTCCTAAAATCACATCAAAGGAAAGTAATTTCAAAGAGATATGATCGACAAGTAACTTGAGGGTGCAAATTTGAATCAAACAAGATTTATAGACAGTGGATGTAATGAATGTTTCTCCTAAAGGAATTTCAATAGATAAGTCAAAGTCTAACTTCTCTAGAGTCAAGTTTAAATATTAAGCGCAAGTAGGAGAAATAAAAGAATGGGTAGAACTGGTATCGAATAAGGTATAGACTTCACAAGAGTTTATGATTAACATACCTGTGATAACTTCATTTAGGTTCCTCAACAAACGCTCTCACTTAAACTATCGGCTTTAACTTGTCTAGGATAGACTTTGGTGTCGCTATCCCAAGTGGACTTGACTTCATAACATGACAAAATCGAGCTAGGTGACCTTCTCTTCCGCAATTGAAACATGTTTTGGGTTGCTGCGTACAGTTTGGATGGATGTATCCCTCATGTCCGTATTTGTAACATATGAACGGTGGTCGTTCTTCTTTCTTGATAACAGGTGTTGGTGTTATTGCCACCGTCTTTCCGTCATTGTTGAATCTTCTCTTCTTAAAGTTATTCCCACTTAGTTCACATCTCTTATCATCTTAGCCATGATTACCACCGAAGTGGTTACCATTTCTTGAATGATAATTTCCTCTAGTACGATTATTATCGTGTTGTTGGTCGTTGCCTTTTGGTTGGGCTGACTCATTATCGCGTTCTAATAACTGAGCTCTATTCACAACATCTGAATATAAACGAAGTTTGTGCGAAATGAGGTGTAAACGTATTTCGGGTTTTAAACCTCTTAGAAACATTCGCGCCATCCGCTCCTCATTATCTACCAAATGCGATGCAAACCGAGATAACTTTACAAACTTAGCCTCGTATTGCGATATGGTCATATTGTTTTTCTCCAGCTTAATGAATTCCATCTCCTTCATGTGACAAATATTTTTGGGAAATTACTTGTCGTTGAACAATTCTTGGAACTTCTCCCTAGACATCTTTAGTGGGGAAAGATGAGTACGTTTTATAGATTCTCACCAGTAATCTACTTCTTCACGCAACATAAAGGTGGCAAAAGGAACCTTTTGCTCCTCGAAGCATCCTAACAAATCAAATATTTTGGTGATCTGCTTTATCCACATCTCTGCCTTAAGTGGTTCTGGCTTTCCCAAAAACATCAATGGTCCCAGCTCCTTGAACTGCTTAGCGGTGACCGTCCGAAAGTTGCCAGTGTTTCCACCTGTATTTGGAATAGGAGTCTCTCTCGCCTGATGTTGCATGAATTACAAAAAGCCTCTGAACTTTCCGCCATTCATCATTTGGTCGGTGTTATTGTGTACATGAGGATTATTACCTTCCTGATGCACATTATGTAAGACCCCGAATTTTATGAAATAAAAGTATTAAATTTTCCTATTTAATAAATGGTTAAATTGATAAAACGTTAAAGTTAATGGTGATATATATAAAATTTTCAAAATAAGCAAGTTGCTATAAAATAATTATTGTTATCGGGGAATATTCGTTTGGTCGTGGAATATTCTTGTTGTCGGAGAATATTCGTACGACGGCACAACCATTTGTGAATCCCATAACAGAATAACTATCAGATGAAGAAAATGACAAGTTTGAGTTTTTATAAATAACTGCGTAGTAGTTACAGTTAACACTGTTGGAATACCTGGTGGTTAAAATACAGTAATATGTGTGGTTGCATAGTAACACACGGTATTACCTGATATTTTTGAATTATTGATTCTTACGTGAAGGCACTACTCAATAATTATTACAGTAATTCTTTATTCAATATTTTATTTTATTAATTCAATAATTGTTGCGTTGATATTTTATATTATTGTTGTTTCAATAATTGTCACTGCATAGTATTTCCCATTATCAGATCAATAATTCATATTATTTAAATAATATTATTAGATAGCATTATTAGCAATGTCTAGAAAGTTACATCGAGGAGAGGTTTGGTCACCTAATTGCGCCGCCCAAGAGGAGAAATCCTTATTGGAAAGCCCCTCTCACTGGAACCTATAAAGTTTGTCATTATTATGATTACGTAATATTATTTGTGAATAATTAATTATTGATAAGGAAATATTTATTTGATGCGGATATAAATGATGAATTTTTTATTTTATGAGGTTATAATTGAAGGAATTAATGTTGAAGTGTTTTGTCAGTATTTTTGTCGGAATGGAGGTATTAAAAATCAAATCACTGTTCTTGCGATATATTGCGTGAGTTATAATTTCTAATCCGACCGTTTGATCGTTGTGATTTTTGGATATGTTATACATATATAAGTTGAGTATATGTTCACAAGTTTTGAATTGTTAAAAATGAACGTATGATTTGTTATAAATTTTAAGAGGTGACTGGTTCAGAAATTATTGAAGTTTCGGAATTTATCATTTTGGTGGAAAATTCTAGAATGCGTAGGCCCGACCTATGGTTGGTGAAGAAATGTGTTGAAATTCTAATTCAAATGTGGTTGGTGGCAATAGTAGCAGGTAAAGCCATCAGGTAGCAGGTCAAGTCTGCTTCGGCTTGCTAACATTTTATAAATAGAGGGCTAAGTTAGAATTGAAAATCACACCAGAAACATAAGCTTTCTCTCTTTCTCTCTCTATATTATCAAGCGTATTTTATGAGTATTTATATACTTTTAGAGTTGCTATTCAGTGCAAGGTTCCTTCGGCTTTACATTCCGGTCAGAAATACTGCTCTTTCGAGGTAAGGGATTTTTAAGGGTTATTATGTTTTTCAGTTTCAAAACTTTTTTGAACCTTCAAAAATTCTGGAAAAATTTGAAACGATAATTTGATGAGTTTCCTAGATTGTGTCCAAAAATGGCGATTTTTGGATGTATAGATTAGGAGTTATGGATTTTATGAGAAAAGACTATTTTAAAATTAAACACTTATAACTTCTTGTGGTTAATTCCAAAATTGGTGAAATTTTTATTGGGAGTACATGTTTATAACATTAGTATACGCTATAAATTTCAGAATATTTGGGCAAAAGTACAATTTATGATAAATGTTTAAATATTCGGCAGTTTTGGCCATATGAAAAATAGTAAATGAATTTTAAGAATTCTAAGAAAAATATATGTTCAATATGGAACTATATTCTACTAAATCCCATAAAAGAAATATTTTTGGGACTGATTTGGTATTTTTCATGAAAATGAACTAGTTATGAGTAAATGAATTAAATATGTTATATGAAGTAAGAAAATTAGAAAATAGGATTTTATGGCTTGGGAATCCTATATAAGGTATATGAAGATTTTTGATGAGGGTTTTGGTTATTGGTGATGAAATTTTATGAGTTTGGCATTTTAGGATGATTAAATGCATTAATTAATAAAGTGTAAACAATTAAAATAAATTTTTTATAAGTTTAAGAAACGATTAAAATATTGTTGTAATATTAATAATATTAGATTATGAGATTATTAAGTGATTTATAACATTTGGATTAAGGTGTTATGAAATCGTTGATTTATGAATCTTACTATTGAGATTAAATCTATGTTTTGATCATATTATTTTTATTATTATATATAACATTTTTATAATCCTGGTGAAGAAATTTCTCTTTGACAAGAGTGTAAAGATGGGTAGATTATTGGTATGATCGTGACTATGGGTTCTCTTTGGCCAGTAGTGCAAAGATGAATTGTTGACTGGTATGATCATGACTATTGAATTTACAATTGAATATTTTTAGCTTAAGTACAAAGGTGAATTGATCAACATGGTCATAATTATTGTTTATATAAATTCTGAAATGATTATGTATTTCTTTGAGATATTAATATCTTTGGCCTGTAGTGCAAAGATGAATTATTGATGAATATCTTTGGCCTATAGTGCAAAGATGACCTGTTGTTGAATATCTTTGGCCTATAATGCAAAGATGAACTATTAATGAATATCTTTGGCCCGTAGTGCAAAGATGAATTTATTAGTATGATTATGAACAGGAACTGTGATTTGGTATAACCATGATCTTTGATGTTTCAGGTAAAGAAAGGTGATGAAAATTATCTTCGTCCTGGATGAGAAGAGGAATTTAGAATCACAATTATGATTATGAGTTATTCATATGATTGTGGAAAGGAATTTTTGATTGATGTTACAGGGATAAAACATTGTTGGTGGTCTTTTAATGTGGAGAAGATAATAGACTTTATGGTCTATTTGACTCTTCTAATGGATTGCTCGTTCCGCTGCAACTATGGTTGAAATGTTTTATCATCTACCATATGTTCTAAATCTCTGATTTATTACTGATGAAGGATATTGATAATTTAATTATTTTTAGTCATGATATTATTTACCGAGCTAGTTATGCTCACCCTTTTGCTTCACAATTCCTTTCAGGTAACAAGAGTGTATTTATTTTGTCGAGGAGGATAACGAGGAAATAGAACGGTGGTCTATAGCTGTTGAGGTTCTCCCTAAATAGTATGAAAATAATTTAATTGAGAACTTTAGATACGTGTGTCGTATTGTATACGTCATTTAATAATTGATTTTGGTGAACAACAATAAGGTGAGGTGAACCCAACTTTGGAAGGGTGTTTTGCCACTATCATACAAGATGTCTAATGACAAACAACATCATGTTATCATAAGACAGGGTTGTGCACATCCACTTGCTGAGTATATCTACGAGCACTACCTATATGATCTTGGAGTTTGGTTGAAACATAATGTTCAATTGCAGACGGTGGAGATAGTTATATGTTAAGAGAAGACTCACCATTGGAAGGAACATGATAGTAATCTTCTTATTTTTCTTTGGGGTCTATTGGATCAACTAAGGATAATTCTCTGGACATATGATATCTATCATAAATTCATGGCCTCCTATGTACGAAGGTTTCCTTGAGTACTTTCCAAAGATTTTAATTTCTAAAACAGTTATTGACTGTACCTTTATGTAATGTATCAATGTGAGGTGTTGTCCATAGTTGGGACATGAGTCACAGTTGGTATTAAAACACACAGTATATGTGTTGTTGTATTTTCCATGACAATTGTAGTAATAAAGTTGTAGTTATTTTCTGTACCATGTATTTGGCGACTCAGAATAGGTTGGATGGATTGGACCTATTTTGGGGGCGTCACAGTTGGTATCAGAGCTTAGGGATATGATCTCTGGCGGAAATCCAGGATTAAAACTAGGAGGGGAGAGATGAGTAAGTCCTTCGCTAGTGTGTCCTACTTAAGCTTATTTGTTGGTCAGTTATAATATCGGGATATTATGTGATATGTTAATTTGTTCTATTAACCCTTGTTTTTAAGCTGTATTCTAGAATGATATCTGAAATAAAGGAGATGAATAATGGAGAAATCATGAGGACAGTGAAGATGGAATCTGAAATGTAAGCAAGGTATTCTCAACTCTCTGAAATACTAGGTACGTAAATTTCGAGGATGAAATTTCATAAGGAGGGGAGATTGTAAGACCCCAAATTTTATGAAATAAAAGTATTAAATTTTCCTATTTAGTAAATGGTTAAATTGATAAAAAGTTAAAGTTAATGGTGATATATATAAAATTTTCAAAATAAGCAAGTGGCTATAAAATACTTATTGTTATCGGGGAATATTCATTTGGTCATGGAATATTCTTGTTGTCGGGGAATATTAAATGCGGCACAGTAGCGACCATTTATGGGCCCCATAACGAGAATAAGCTGTCGGATGAAGAAAACAACAAGTTTGAGTTTTTATAAATAACGTAGTAGTTATTCTGCTAACAACTTGTTGGAATACACAGTGGTTAAAATATAGTAATATGCGTGGTTGCACGATGGCTTTGGTATTGCCGCAGTATTTTTGAATTATTGATTCTTACGTAAGAAGGCACTTTACTCAATAATTATTACGATAATTAATTTATTCAATATTTTATTTTATTGATTCAATAATTGATGCGTTAATATTTTATATTATTGTTGTTTCAATAATTGTCAACTTTGCCGCGATATTTCCCATTATCATATCAATAATTCATATTATTTGAATAATATTATTAGATAGCATTATTGGCAATGTCTAGAAAGTTCTGTCAATGAGAGGTTTGGTCACCTAATTGCGCACCAATAAGGAGAAATCCTTATTGGAAAGCCCTACTTTCCTGGGAACTGCCTGGTTGTCATTGTTGTGATTCTGTAATATTATTTGTGAATAATTAATTATTGATAAGAAAATATTTATTTGATGCGGATATAAATGATGAATTTATTTATTTTAAGTGGTTATAATTGAAGGAATTAATGTTGAAGTGTTTTATCAGTATTTTTGTCGGAATGGAGATATTAAAAATCAAATCACTGTTCTTGCGATATATTGCATGAGTTATAATTTCTAATCCGACCGTTGGATCGTTGTGATTTTTGGATATGTTATACATATATAAGTTGAGTATATGTTCACAAATTTTGAACCGTTAAAAATGAACGTATGATTTGTTATAAATTTTAAGAGGTGACTGGTTCAGAAATTGTTGAAGTTTCGGAATTTATCATTTTGGTGGAAAATTCTAGAATGCGTACGCCCCACCTATGGTTGGTGAAGAAATGTGTTGAAATTCTAATTCAAATGTGGTGGGTGGCAATAGTAGCAGGTAAAGCCATCAGGTAGCAGGTCAAGTCTGCTTCGGCTTGCTAACATTTTATAAATAGAGGGCTAAGTTAGAATTGAAAATCACACTAGAAACATAAGCTTTTTCTCTTTCTCTCTCTATATTATCAAGCATATTTTATGAGTATGTAGATACTTTGAGAGTTGATATTCAGTGCAAGGTTCCTTCGGCTTTACATTCCGGTCAGAAATACTGCTCATTCGAGGTAAGGGATTTTTAAGGGTTATTATGTTTTTCAGTTTCGAAATTTTTTTGAACCTTCAAAAATTCTGGAAAAATTTGAAATGATAATTTGATGAGTTTCCTAGATTGTGTCCAAATATGGTGATTTTTGGATGTATAGATTAGGAGTTATGAATTTTATGCGAACAGACTATTTTAAAAGTAAACCCTTATAACTCCTTGTGGTTAACTCCAAAATTGGTAAAAATTTTATTGGGAGTACATGTTTATAACATCAGTATACTCTGTAAATTTCGGAATATTTGGACACAAAAGTACAATGTATGATAAATGTTTAAATATTCGGCAGTTTTGGCCATATAAAAAATAGTAAATGAATTTTAAAAATTCTGAGAAAAATATATGTTCAATATGGAACTATATTCTGCTAAATCCTAGAAAAGAAATATTTTTGGGACTGATTTGGTATTTTTCATGAAAATGAACTAGTTATGAGTAAATGAATTAAATATGTTATGTGAAGTAAGAAAATTAGAAAATAGGATTTTATGGCTTTGGAATCCTATATAAGGTATATGCAGATTTTTGATGAGGGTTTTGGTTATTGGTGATGAAATTTTATGAGTTTGGCATTTTAGGATGATTAAATGCATTAATTAATAAAGTGTAAACAATTAAAATAAATTTTTTATAAGTTTAAGAAATGATTAAAATATTGTTGTAATATTAATAATATTAGATTATGAGATTATTAAGTGATTTATAACATTTGGATTAAGGTGTTATGAAATCGTTGATTTATGAATCTTACTCTTGAGATTAAATCTATGTTTTGATCATATTATTTTTATTATTATATATAACATTTTTATAATCCTGGTGAAGAAATTTCTCTGTGACTTGAGTGTAAAGATGGGTAGATTATTGGTATGATCGTGACTATGGGTTCTCTTTGGCCAGTAGTGCAAAGATGAATTGTTGACTGGTATAATCATGACCATTGAATTTACAATTGAATATTTTTAGCTTAAGTGCAAAGGTGAATTGATCAACATGGTTATAATTATTGTTTATATAAATTCTGAAATGATTATGTATTTCTTTGAGATATTAATATCTTTGGCCTGTAGTGTAAAGATGAATTATTGATGAATATCTTTGGCCTGTAGTGCAAAGATGACCTGTTGTTGAATATCTTTGGCCTGTAATGCAAAGATGAACTGTTAATGAATATCTTTGGCCTATAGTATAAAGATGAATTTATTATTATGATTATGAACAGAAACCATGATCTTTGATGTTTCAGATAAAGACATGTGATAAAAATTATCTTCGTCCTGGATGAGAAGAGGAATTTAGAATCACAATTATGATTATGAGTTATTCATATGATTGTGGAAAGGAATTTTTGATTGATATTACAGGGATAAAACATTGTTGGTGGACTTTTAATGTGGAGAAGATAATAAACTTTATGGTCTATTTGACTCTTCTAATGGATTGCTCGTTCCGCTGCAACTATGGTTGAAAAGTTTTATCATCTACCATATGTTCTAAATCTCTGATTTATTACTGATGAAGGCTATTGATAATTTAATTATCTTTAGTCATGATATTCTTTCTTGAGCTAGTTGTGCTCACCCTTTTTGCTTCACAATTCCTTTCGGGTAACAAGAGTGTAGTCATTTGGGTGTGGGGTATAATAAGAAAAAAATAGAGCGGTGGTCTATAGCTATTGAGGTTCTCCCTAAATAGTATGAAAATAATTTTATTGAGAATTTTAGATAAGTGTGTCGTATTGTATACATCATTTAATAATTGATTTTGGTGAACAACAATAGGGTAAGGTGAACCCAACTTTGGAAGGGTGTTTTGCCACTATCATACAAGATGTCTAATAACATACAACCTCATGTTATCATAAGACAGGGTTGTGCACATCCACTTGCTGAGTATATATACGAGCACTACCTATACGATCTTGGAGTTTGGTTGAAACATAATATTCAATTGTAGACGATAGAGATAGTTATATGTCAAGAGAAGACTCACTATTGGAAGGAACATGATAGTAATCTTCTCGTTTTTCTTTGTGGTCTATTGGATCAACCAAGGATAATTCTCTGGACATATGATATCTATCATAAATTCATGGCCTCCTATGTACGAAGGTTTCCTTGAGCACTTCCCAAAGATTTTAATTTCTAAAAAAATTATTGACTGTACCTTTATGTAATGTATCAATGTGAGGTGTTGTCCATAGTTGGGATATGAGTCACAGTTGGTATTAAAACTCACAGTATATGTGTTGTTGTATTTTGCACGACAATTGTAGTAATAAAGTTGTAGTTGTTTTCTGTACCATGTATTTGGCGACTCAGAATAGGTTGGATGGATTGGACCTATTTTGGGGGTGTCACACATTATCCTGGTTATTGATCATCGGTGACTCGACAGTCTCATGTGCGCCATTGCTTATCTCAACATTTTCAGATGTTATTTTCAAACACTGTCATAAAAAAAGGGTTAATTGACATGCAACATATTATCCCTATATTTTGACCGACCAATTAAATAACAAATAAGCTTAGGTAGGTCATACTAGCGAAGGATTTACCAGTCTCTCCCATCCTAATTCTAGTCTCACATCTCATTCAGGGATTATATCCCTAAGCTTTGATACCAACTGTGACGCCCCCAAAATAGGTATACATCACCCATTCTTAGTCGCCAAGTACATGGTACAGAACTTAAATATAAACTTTATTTATACAATATGACAAAAACGTAGCTGAGAGTTTTAACAAGAATATTATCTCATAGACAGTATCCAAACTCAAATGGAGTCCTCATTACAATTATTATCACACTATTTTATAAAATAGTGAGGACTACTATAGCCACTATCTCGGACCGTCACTCCATTTCCAGACTAGTCCCGGCTACGTTCTCAATTCCTGAAGAGAAAAATAAAAGCAAAAGGGTGAGCTCAACTAGCCTAGTAAGAAATATTATGACTAAGATAATGCAGAATAAATTATCCTTAGCCTTCAATAGTGTTAAATTGATAGAATACAATAAACAACTAGATTAAATGCAGCAGAATAAGCAATCCATTAGAAGAGTCAAGTAGAGCATGATATATGCTATCTTCTATGATTTAAAAAGTTTATCATCAATTTTATCGCTGAGACTCAGCTCAATAAATAATCCACATCACTGAATTATCCATGCATAACGGGCCAAAGATATTCATTAGTATCACATCCACGAATTATCCATGCACTACGTGCCAAGGATATTCGTGTTATCACCAATGGTCATGATTATACTGAATAATCCCTGGTCATAATCATACCAATCAATAGTCCATCTATGCACTACGGGCCAAAGATGACTTTCAACACAATAAACATGCAGATGATGACAATGATATAAGAATTCAATTAAATGAAAGCAAGGATAAATTTTAAGGATTTATAATTCAATTTATCCAGAATTTAATAATGTCCAAATTTTCAATATTATACTGCTTTGTGGAGTAAAATTCAAGAATGATATTGTATCAAAACTAATTTGGACAGAAAGAAATTAATTTTTGTCATGAATAGTACCCCGAGTGAATAGTACCCAAGTGAATAGTACCCGAGTTAATAGTACCTTGTGAATTGTACTTCGTGAATATAACTCGTGAATAGTACTTCATGAATAGTATCGTACATATAAATAGTGTTGTGCGTATGAATAATGTCGTACATATGAATAGTGCCGTATAAATGAATAGTACCCATGAATAGTACTTTGGCATGGAAAGCTTAAAATTTAACAAGAATGTTCAGAAAAATATCCTTGTGAAACGATACTAGATGAAGAGATATTCTACTAATTTCATGGAATATAGAAGCAATACTTTAACAAAATGAGTTTAGAATTAGGAATACGAAACGAAAAATATTACTTACATACTACAGAGTATGAAAGAAAATATTATTTCATACGAATATTGACCAAAAATAATATCCCTTACAACTGTTGAATGAAAATAATATTCCTTACGAATATTAAACGAAGACAATATCCCTACGAATGTTGAACAAAAATAATATTCCTTATGAATATTGAATGAGAATAAAATTTCTTACGAATATGAAAAATAATATCTTAAGTGAATATGAAATAAATAATACCCCTTACCTTAGTAGAATGCTGGATGCTACAATGGTGAAGTAGCATAATACTCTTCTTCTTTATCTCTATAGTTTCTCTCTCTATAGTTGCTCTTGTGAGTCTTAGTGAATTGGTGAGAATGAAAGAAGAAATGAGCTTCTATTTATAGGAAAACATAGTCTTGATAATTGTACGTTTAGGGGCTCAATTTATTACAGTTTAGTACCTTCATATTTGCCTCTATTTTTAATTTAGTCCTTCAAGTATTATCAATCTTGAACAACCTCCCCTAATAGTACATGAATGTGAACCAATAGTTCCATGCATGTGAACTAATAGCAATTAATTGCTCATTTATCCGATTAATTACCCGTTTCGTCAATTTAACAAAACTAGCCAATCACAGAATTACCTCATTTAAGGGTAATTGGGTCACGAAAGAATTAAAGAAAACTAAATGAACAAACATCTTTCACTCATCAATTATTATTCTTATCTTTAATCAACACGAACTTATTCATCATTAATATTATAACTCACAATATTAACAACCAGATCATTCCCAGGAAAGAGAAGGGCTTTTCGATAAGGATTTCTCCTTATTGGCGCGCAATTAGGTGACCAATCCCCTTTCCTCGACAGAACTTTCTAGACATCGTCAATAATTCAAATAATAATATGAATAATTTTGTCGTCTCAATTATTGGTTTAATAATATAAAATATTGTGAAGATGATAATGTGACAATAATTGAATCAATAATATGAGAGATACTATGCAGCAATTAATGTGGCAATAATTGAATAAAACTGAGTGACTTCTTATGTAAGCATCAATAATCAAAGATACTGTACAATACCGTGTGCTACTATGAAACTACGCGTATTAATGTACTTTTATCACTGGTTATTTCAATAGTTTAACAGTAAAACTTTTGCCGTTATTTTTTATAAAAAGTTATTTCTGTCATTTTCTAACTCTGACAGTAATTATGTTGTGGGGTCCACCAATGATTGTGTCGTTGTACGAATATTCCCTAATAAAATGAATATTCCCCGACCAATCGAATATTTTATAACAACTTGCTTACTTTGCAAACTTTATAAATAATACCCACAACTATAACATTATTATAAATCCACACCTTAATACTCAAAAAGATATTTTGAGAAAATTAATCTTTATTCATAAAATTTGGGGTCTTATATCATTGCAAGCCACTGCACATAGCAGTGATGTCTTCAGGATATGTGGTCAGAGGTTTCCTAATAGATGGATGATCATCCCTAAATATCTGCACACACGCCACATTAGAATGAATGAAGATCAATCCCAACCGGATCCGAAGCAGCCACATAGTTATCAGAGCCTTTGATTGGTCTCGACGAGATGCTGTAGGAGAGGTTGAATTACCAGTGGAAATTGGTCCACATATCTTCTACATATCCTTTCAAGTGATCAAAATCATTACAGGATATAATTTACTACTGGGAAGACCTTGGGTCCACATGGCGGGAGCCGTCCCATCTATTCTTCATCAACAACTCAAGTATATCATCAACAGTAATCTGGTCACTGTCAATGCTGAACAAGAGTATACTGTCCAAAGTGATATGCCTCTAATCAGTTTCAATGAAGAAGTTAAGCCTGTCAGCTTCTAAGCCCTTGAGGTGAGCAAGACTCACTATCAACCCATCGGGGCTCCAGCTTTGAAACCCAGAGTTTCTACCAAGGTAATATCGACCAGTCAAGAGATGATATCCTTGGTTTTCCAACCAGGACAATAGTTAGGAAAGAATCAACAAGGAATCAAATGCCCAATTCATATTCCCAGCCAGACAGGGAAGGCTGGACTAGGCTATTCCTCTGGATCAAGTTATAGGAACCCACAAAAGCATACACCGGTTTCTTCATCTAAGATTCTATTTCTTAAACCTACAGATGCAGATTCTGTATGGCCTATAAGGAAAATCCCTATCTCCGTGGTGGGTAAGCTATTTCCTAACCCCAGACCGACAAGTGGGAAAGAAGTCCTAATTTTAGACCCAGCCATTGAGGAAAGGAATCAAAGGCGCAAACAAGACATAAAGAGACGGTTATCAAAGATGTACTTCCTGCTGCATATAGAGGGTATGAACAATGATATCTCAAATGACGACTACTCAGATGTTATGGTAATTATTCAAGAGGAGGAGGATGATAACCTCCCATTCATCACAGTCGTCCACCAAGAATTGATGCTCGACAATTGGAGAAGCACTCCATGCATTTGCTAAAAAGGGTAAAAAGGGCAGAAAATCCCTTTGCCCTGTAGATATCATTAACTACTTATTTTTTTGAATAGTATTAGCAGTAACTTTTGTCATGTCATGCTAACACTTTGTATGAACAAACAGTTTCATATATTAAGTGAAAACATTTTGTTTCAGGACTCCAAAGTTAGATTTGTCTAAACTTGTTGATGGAATGCCAATTACTCACAATGACTACAACTTTGATGTAAAGTTGGACTTTAACTTGATGGAGATTGAGCAAGAGAACTATGAGGTGCCTAAGGAGATCAAAGAATGGGTCAAAGATAAACCCAAACCAAACCTTGATCAAGCCACCTCCATCAACCTCAGAACCTCAAAATACCCCAAACAAATCTAGATTGGCATGGACCTTACCCCAAGACAAAGGAATGACATGGTTGCTTAATTGACCCAATTACAGGATGTGTTTGCATGGTCTCATGAGGACATGATCGGTTTGTCAACTGATATTATCATTCATCACCTACTAATTAAAGAGGGATTCAACCCAGTCAAACAGAAGCTTAGTCGATTAAAACCTGAGTGGAGTTTGAAAGTCAAGGAAGAAATTGTGAAACAATTCAAAGCCGACATCATCATGGTTTCAACATACCGTGAGTGGCTATCCAACATAGTTCCCATACGTAAACCCGGAGGAAAGGTATGAGTATGCGTTGATTATAGGGATTTCAACAAAGCTTGTCTTAAAGACAACTTCTGCGTACCATTTATCCACATACTTATAGACAATATAGCTCAGTATGACATGTACTCCTTTATTGACTGCTTTGCTAGATACCACCAAATCATTGTTGCTAAATAGGACCGGGAAAAGACAGCATTCATCAGTCCTTGGAGAACCTTTTGCTACAGACGGTTGTCATTCGTGTCACGCCACGAAATCCGGTCTATTTTCATACTCGAATTTTGTACATCATGGTCCCAAATCTTTCCAAACATACATCATTATATAGCTAATAGAATAACATACATTCTCAAATCCTAGGCTCTAATACCTTATAACCTCGTTCATTACAAATAATGATAATTACAGTATTCTTTACATCTTATAAGAGTGACTTTCAACCACCACCAAGGATACATAACTATTTATTAAACTAGTCTATAGTTTAATTAACCTATTCTACATTACAAGTCTTGGCTTGATCTTTACGGTCATTTATATACTGAATGGCACTTTGTCTGGATACCGAACAGCTTGATCTTTACGGGATCCGTCAGTTCTTTCTTCACCCTCACGTCGACTAAAGTGTTTAATGTTTACATTTCATTTTAACATTCTCTATCTGACTCACACTCAGACTTTCATTACAGTTATTACCATTCGTTATGGCTTTCATGATAATTTCATATCTTACTTACTACCTTTGTCAACGTTTAAGTCATACAACCAATATATACTTAGAACGTTCGCCCAATGCAAATACGATTCATGAGGATCGTTTACGTGTTCTGTGTTCACGTTGATCGTGTCTTAAACTCCTATTCAACCTTTACCTAAGATTTTAATCGCTCTCATTCGTTATCCATTATATGAACCTCACATTCATCATCCTTTCTTAATGTCAAAGCCATACGGGTTCGTTATATGCTAAGACCGATCGTTAATCAAAACTACGTTGCGTTTATAGCGTCTATACGCTTTACATTTATCTCTCATTACGACATCATAACATCGAAATGTTATACATCACCTTCGTCACTAAATGTCTAAGTTCATCATCAAACTCAAGGTTTTAATCATCATTATAGATATTTTTCTTCATGAATATTACATTCATGCTTTCCCCTTGATTACCATCCAAAAAGTTGGACAATAAAAATTTCAAGTTGGGAAAAATTCCCTTAAGGGCGCTGCGACGCCACTTCCTTTGTTAACACCGACGCTGCGGAACGATTTAGCAGTAGCTGAGTCCCCGGTCTGGCATTGCGGCACAGCCTCACAAGGCATAACTAGCACTGCGGCGTAAGAACTAAAACTCAAAAAAAAAAATTAAGTGTTGAACATGTTTGAGACGTCTACTTTGAAATCTCATAAATTCTTCGTTATAATTCAGAACGAGGTCGTTCCAAAGCCATTCTCTTCCTTATCTTACTTACTTCAATTTCCCCTAGACAAAATTTCATTCTGAATCCATTAACATACCATTCGATTGGCTTAAATTTCATCATTCGTTTATTTTACTTTATTAACTTTCTTCGTTCCTTGGTCCGTAATTAGGTCATCTGAACTCGAAATTCGTTCGTTCTTGAGTCCATGACTCACATTTTCTATGTTTTCTTAAATTCTTATGAAACCCTACACATTCGGGTTTATTTATATATTTCTACTTTTTGCTCGTCTTTTACGAAATTTTTGTCACAACTTCGTTATAACTAAGATTAATCCATTCTTTATGAACGTTTCTATTGTTCATAACCAAGAAGTAAGCATATAACTTATATATGATGGTTATAAACTTGTCCATAAATAACAAGTTATAACTACAATGGATTTAAATTTGTCCATCAATAACATTCTTCGTGTTTTTCGCGTTCTTCGTTCGTTCTTCATTTTTAATCGATATTTTGATTACAATTTCACTTTTTCTTGAAATTTGGTGTTAAAAAAACACCATTCCTATGTCCCCCAAAATAGGTATACATCACCTATTCTGAGTCACCGAATACGTGGTATAGAATACAAATACAACCTTAAATATACAACATGAGCTTTGAGTTTTAATACAAATATTGTCTTCTAGACAGTATTCAAACTCAAAATAAGTCCTCAATACATTTATTATCACACTATTTTATAGAATAGTGAGGACTATTAATACTATCATCTGGACCGTCACTCCATTCCCCGACTAGTCCCTGCTACGTTCTCATTTCCTGAAGAGAACAATGAAAGCAAAAAGGGTGAGCTCAACTAGCCCAGTAAGAAATATTATGACTAAGATAATGCAGAATAATTTATCTTTAGTCTTCAATAGTGTTAAACCGATAAAATATATCAAACATCAAGTTTAACTACAGCGGAATAAGCAATCCATTAGAAGAGTCAAGTAGAGAATAAAATCTACTATCTTCTATGATTTAAAAGGTTTTTCATCACTTTTATTGCCGAGACTCAGCTTAATAAATAAATCACATCATCCCTACACTACGACCAAGGATATTCATTAGTATAACGACCACAAATTATCCATGCACTACGGGCCAAGGATATTCGTGTTTTCATCAGTGGTTATGATCATGCCAACAACTGTCCATCAAAGCACTACGGGCCAATAAGGATTTTTACCACATCATTTGTAACTTTACGGTCATGATTATACCGAATAATCCCTGATCATAATCATACCAAGTCCATCTATGCACTATAGGCCATAGATGACTTTCAACATAATATAACATGAGGATGATGACAATGACATAATAATTCAATAAAACAAGTTCAAGAATAAATTTTTAAAGATTTATAAGTTAATTTATCTTGAACTCAATAATGTCCAAATTGTCAACATGATACTGCTTTGTGGAGTAAAATTCAAGAATGCTCAGAAGAATATTTCCATGAAAAGATACTGGATGAAGCGCAAATATCTAAGATATTCTACTAATTTCATGGAGTATAGAAGCTAAAACTTTAACCAACTGAGTATAATAGAATATATGAAACTGTAAATGGATTTTAAATCTCGCCATGCGGTAATCCACGTGAGATGCATCATTTCCACAAGTTAATAAGGAATGAATACAAAGGATCATTCACCCTGCATGCGGTAATCCACATAGACAGGTTATTCTAACAGAGTAATAAAGAATGGAACCAGGTCATGCGTAATCCGCATAGACAGGATATTCCAACAGAATAATAAAGAAAGGAACCAGGTCATACGTAATCTGCACAGATAGGATATTCTAACGAATAATAATAAAGAATGGAACGGTCATATATAATCCACACGCATGGATGTTCCAACGAGCACAATAAAGAATGGAATAACAACAAAATTCACCAAGCATCGATAGACCAGATGCAGACGAGTTATTCAACGAATAATAAAGAATGGAATAACAGAAGAATTTTTCCATGTATGTGGTACTTCGCATAGACAGGTTATTCCAACATAACAATAAAGAATGGAATAACAGTTTTTATTTGAAAGAAAATGATTCTCTTCATGAATACGAAAGAAATAATACCCCTTACCTTAGAAAGAAGAGTATTCCGACTGGTGAGGATATTCTTGAAGAAAACTTATACTGTTTTCTACGCT